>JAVIAB010000050.1:62194480-62226980 GCA_032433765.1 Megaustenia siamemsis | reverse complement strand
TCCACATACACCATAAAAGCGTTATTGGAAGACTCAGTTTTGTTTCCCCTAACAAAATATGTTATACTGACAACTGTCAGCCCGTGCTGTGCAGGCCTTCAGCAGTGTGGTCTATCCAGCTGAGTGTTGGACGAGGCGGTAACTCACAACTGGATGTGCTCCATTCTCAAGAGACGACCGAACTGCTTTATTGTCCCACTTTCGGTGTGGCTGGTGCAGGGAGCGATGCCAACAGTTTCTATTATGTCTTCCCAACTCAATCTGAAATGTAGCCAAATCTGGCCTATGGAAGCGAATCATGGACAGTAAATAAACAAATGAAAAGACGATTAGAGGCCACAGAGATGGGATTTCTCAGAAGAATGTTGGAAGTTCCCTGGACAGCTGAAAAGACCAATCAAGAAACTCTCAAAGAGGTCAAAACAAAATGGGAGCTCCTAAAAACATCAGAGAGAAACAATCAAAATTCGGGCACATCATGTGATGAGAAAAGTTGGAATACTTGGTTACAACTGGCAAAATACAGGGAAAGAATGATCGCGACGGTAAAGAGAGAAAGTACTAGATAGCTTGATGTCATGGCATGGAAAACAGTCAACAACAGAATTGATACGATGCACTGTGGATAGAATATTGTAGAAGGACATGATCGCGTACGCCAACGGGTATGGCACATGATGATGACTCATTCTGTATTACATAACACAATGACTTGACTTACTGACTTACGGCCTACAGTCTCTACAGTCTTTGCTTCTGTCATTATTAAAACACATTTATATCTTGTAATTTATATAAGTAATATTAATTGAAAATCTTAACAGTCCATGAAATTGAACGCTTTCTACTCAAGTCAAAATATCTGTTGCTTAAAATTAGCTTCACTATTTCATGTTAATTTTCTGAGATCAGTCTTGATACAGTAACTTAAAGCCCATAAAATAGTTATTCTTCTTCAATTTTTAATTAGATTTTCAGCTTCGAGGGGAGATATAATTTGAGGTCTTTTGCTTTTTTTGTTGGCCTCTGCGGCCGTTACGTTTCCTAGTTTTTCCAATATTCCGTCAATCCATCTTTTTCGTGCCCGATCCTTGAGTTTGGTGCTCTCTCTCAACATTTATGTGTTGTGTTTTGGTCTTATAAATTGTTTTAGTCAATAGCTGGTGTTTTTTTCACCTAAAGAATTTTAAGTCTATTAACTAATGGTTATGGCTATTGTTATGGTTATGGTAGGCCCCGGTATCACTGCAAACGAATTAAAATCCATAATTGCTCAACCTCCCGTGCTAGTTGAATCATCCGAATTACTATATCATCTCTCAAACAAAGAAAGGTAGCTGTAGTCCTCATCATATCAGTTTCAGCACACACCTAAAGACATAAGGCGAACCGCACAAAAAGTGCACACAGCCGTCTGTTCCCTGTCATACTATATCATCATTCATTAAAACGGATGAAACGCACAGCTCACGGTGTGCATAGACCACTTAACTCAGTAGCACCTGCATCAAGCTACATTTACTAATGTGACAAACTAATGTGACAAACTAATGTGACAAACTAATTTGACATGGAGAGAACAGAGATGCTTTTAAAAATGTAATGTGCCAAGACATATAATCATAAATCATGTTACCATCATCATCATCATGTACCAAGCTCGCTGGCGAAGGTGATCATGTCTCTCCATAACTCTAGATCTCGATAGTTATTTATGACTCATGTTCTTGACCTTTTGCCAAGCCATTCTCTTAAGCTGTCTGGTATCTTTTCTTTTTGTTTCCCTCTATCTCTCCGTCCCTCAATTGTCCAGTTGTTACAATATATTCCAGCTGTTATCTTCTTATTACATGGTACCAAAAAAATGATATTTTCTTCCTAATATTGGAAATTATTTCTCTTTTTTGCTTTGGCCTCTTTCAGAACGTTTTCATTACTCTTCTTAGCTGTCCATGGTATTCTCAACATTCTTCTGTAAAACCACATTTCTACATCCTCCAGTGATTTCCTTGCCTATTGTCCTATTGTCTATGATTTACATTCATATGCAAAGACTGGCTCTACATATTATGTAAGAACTTTTTTCTTCTTTCTATTATCAAAAATGAATTGCGTAGTATCTTCCTCAGATTTTTTTTAAGCTGCTTTTGTCTGAGCCATTCTGCATCTCACCTGCGTTGTACATCAACATCTGAGGTTAACATTATTCCTAGATATTTAAATTCATTGATATGTTATGATATTGTTCCACTTGTCTTTAATGTGCATTGCGGTGATGTCTTTTTCTTTGTTGTTACTATTGCAGCTGTAATTTTTTTCTATGAATGCCGATTCCTTTATTTTTGTTTTCCTTCACTATAATTTCTTGTAACTCATTTTCATTATTCGCTATTAAGACTGCATCGTCAGCATACCTGAGGTTATTTATATTATGACCTCCAATTGTTATTCCAGGCATGCCCCTTGTGGATTTTAAAACAATCCCACTATACATATTAAATAAATCTGGTGACATCACACAACCTTTTCTAATGCCGTTTTATTGTGCTTTTTTTTTAAACTTTCCCAATTGATTTCCAGCTCTTATGGCCGCTATTTGTTGCCACTACGTGATCTTTATTATTCTTAGATCTTCGCTGTCAACGTTTAAGCCTTCTAAAATTATGATTATTTATTGCTTCTTTACTTTGTCAAATGCTTTGGTATAATCCATGAAACATAGTTATAGATATGTTTTCACCTCTATGGCTTTCCTACTAAAGATCGTTGATGTATATGACATTTTATGAACCTTCTTCTCCAACAAAACCACACTGTTCACAATAATTTCTGGACTGATTTTGTTTCGCACTTTTCGCATGATGATTCTTAGTAATATTTTAGTCACGTGGTTCATAAAGCTTATTGTGTGATGATCATCGCACTCCATCGTACCAGATTTCTTTGGTAGAGCTATGAATATTGATTTTAGCAGGTCCTCTGGTATATATCCGCTGTTGTAGCTATCATTCAATAATTTTGTTATTATTTCTATTCCAAATTCACCCATGGCTTCAATCTCTTCTTTAGATATATTATATCTGGTCCAGGAGCTTTACATGCTTTCATTTTCCGCAAGGCGTCTTCCTCTTCTTCTTTGAGTATTTCTGGTCCTTCCCCATTATCCTGAATATTTATTTTGATCAAGTTTTAGATGAGTTGAAATATACAATTTCATGATAGTAGGCCACATCATTCCTTCACATGGCAGCCATGCTGCTAAACTCTGTATGTTTCATTTTGCCTTTGCTGAAAGTAGAAATAGTCCAGAAGAATCCTTTAAACCCACCTTGTTTGCACCAAAAATATTTGTTGATTACATTTACAGACGTAATCTGACTCTCTCTTACATTTACAGTCATAATCTGACTCTCTCTTACATTTACAGTCTTAATCTGACTCTATCTTACATTTAAAGACGTAATCTGACTCTCTCTTACATTTACAGTAATAATCTGACTCCCTCTTACATTTACAGATATAATCTGACTCTCTCTTACATTTACAGTCATAATCTGACTCTCTCGTACACTTACAGTCGTAATCTGACTCTCTTATACATGTACAGTCGTAATCTGACTCTCTCTCTCTTACATTTACAGCCATAATCTGACTCTCTCTTACATTTACAGTCGTAATCTGACTCTCTCTCTCTTACATTTACAGTCGTAATCTGACTCTCTCTCTCTCTCTCTTACATTTACAGCTGTAATATGCCTCTCTTTTACATGTACAGTCGTAATCTGACTCTCTCTCTCTCTTACATTTACAGTCGTAATCTGATTCTCTTTTACATATACAGTCGTAATCTGACTCTCTCTTACATTTACAGCCATAATCTCTCTCTCTCTCTCTCTCTCTCTCTTACATTTACAGTCGTAATCTGACTCTCTCTCTCTCTCTTACATTTACAGTTGTAATCTGACTCTCTCTTACATTTACCGTCATCTGACTCTCTCTCTCTCTTACATTTACAGCTGTAATATGACTCTCTCTCTTACATTTACAGTCGTAATCTGACTCTCTCTTATATTTACAGTACAGCCGTAAACCTGACTCTCTCTTACATTTACATTGTAAAATGGTTTGGCCACGTGACAAGGCAGAAAGAACAAAACATAACACAACGAGCCTTCAACAAACGTTGTGAGAACACCAGACCCAAGGGTCGACCACGATAAAGATGGGTTGATGGAATATTAGAAGCACTAGGAAACATAACAGCAGTAGAGGCGAACAGAAGAGCAAAAGACCGCAAATTATATCTCCCCTCGACGCTGAAAGGCAGATGAGGAAGGAAAGTAGAGGAAGAGTCTAACTTTTTCTTATATTTACAGACGTAACCTGATTCTCTCTCTCTCTCCCTTTCTCTCTCTCTCTCTCTCTCTCTCTCTCTCTCTCTCTTACATTTACAGACGTAATCTGACTCTTTCTTACATTTGCAATAGTAATCTAACTTTTTCGTATATTTACAGACGTAACCTGACTCTCACTCTCTCTCTCTCTATATATATATATATATGTATATATTTACAATCGTAGTCCAACTTTTTTTTATATTTACAGACGTAACCTGACTCTCTCTCTCTCTCTCTCTCTCTCTCTATATATATATATATATATATATATATATATATATATATATATATATATATATATTTACAATCGTAGTCCAACTTTTTCTTATATTTACATACGTAACCTGACTCTCTCTCTATATATATATATATATATTTACAATCGTAGTCCAACTTTTTCTTATATTTACAGACGTAACCTGACTCTCTCTCTCTCTCTATATATATATATATATATATATATTTACAATCGTAGTCCAACTTTTTCTTATATTTACAGACGTAACCTGACTCTCTCTCTCTCTCTCTCTCTCTCTCTCTCTATCTATCTCTCTCTCTATATATATATATATATATATTTACAATCGTAGTCCAACTTTTTTTTATATTTACAGCCGTAACCTGACTCTCTCTCTCTATCTCTCTCTATCTCTCTCTCTATCTATCTCTCTCTCTATCTCTCTCAATCTATCTCTCTCTCTCTATCTCTCTCTATCTATCTATCTATCTCTCTCTATTTATCTCTCTCTCTCTCTAGCTATCTCTCTCTCTATATATATATATATATATATATATATATATATATATATTTACAATCGTAGTCCAACTTTTTTTTATATTTACAGCCGTAACCTGACCTGGCGTGACATTCAGCACATAACAGTCCTGACGTCTAAGAGGAACAGTCTCTATGACTCTAATGGAATCCACCGGTGGAAGCTGAACGGTGCTCATCTTTTGTTCAACCACCTCTTTGGGTATGGCGTTCTGGATGCGGCCAGTATGGTTGACTTGGCAAAAAAGTGGAAGCCAATACCAGAGAGATTCCATTGTAAAGCCGGAGAAACCACAGCCGAAAAGTCAGTGAACATCTCATATTTTTCCTTATTTGTGTTATATGTATGGGCATGATGTAGGTGATTCTCTATGGGCATGATGTAGGTGATTCTCTATGGGCATGATGTAGGTGATTCTCTATGGGCATGATGTAGGTGATTCTCTATGGGCATGATGTAGGTGATTCTCTATGGGCATGATGTAGGTGATTCTCTATGGGCATGATGTAGGTGATTCTCTATGGGCATGATGTAGGTGATTCTCTATGGGCATGATGTAGGTGATTCTCTATGGGCATGATGTAGGTGATTCTCTATGGGCATGATGTAGATGATTCTCTATGGGCATGATGTAGGTGATTCTCTCTGTTACAAGTTTAATTATCCCTGGACTTCATCTTCTAGCACGTGAGGACTTATATTGTTTTTGTTTCCCTCAATAACCTTTTCTTTTTTGGATTCTTTTCTTTCATTTCTTTAATGAGTTTTGGCATGTTATGATTCCACCTTTCAGCAACACCATTTCTTTTTTAAATAAAACTATCGTAGGTTATCTATCTATCTATCTATCTATCTATCTATCTATCTATATATCTATCTATCTATCTATCTATCTATCTATCTATCTATCTATCTATCTATCTATCTATCTATCTATCTATCTATCTATCTATCTATCTATCTATCTATCTATCTATCTACCTATCTACCTATCTATCTATCTATCTATCTATCTATCTATCTATCTATCTATCTATCTATCTATCTATCTATCTACCTACCTACCTATCTATCTATCTATCTATCTATCTATCTATCTATCTATCTATCTATCTATCTATCTATCTATCTATCTATCTATCTATCTATCTATCTATCTGTCTGTCTGTCTGTCTGCCCGGCTGTCTGCCTATCTATCTATCTATCTATCTATCTATCTATCTATCTATCTATCTATCTATCTATCTATCTATCTATCTATCTATCTATCTATCTATCTATCTATCTATCTATCTATCTATCTATCTATCTATCTATCTATCTATTTCCATCCCTCATTACTCTTACTCTCTCTCTCTCCTTCTTCTCTCTCTCTGTGCGCGTGCGCGTGTGTGTGTATGTGTGTGTTTTTTTTCGATATGCTTGTGGTCAAGCTGTGTCGTTTCGCCTGTGTGACAAATTTTGCATCCTCTCTAGGTCTTCATTATCCCCCCCCCCCGCCCCCACAAGTCTTGTTCCATGTTTATGTCGATGGGCCAGGATTGACGTCCAAGTTCAGCACAGTTGTCGGATGATGTTCTCGTGTCTGGGACGCTGCTTTGACGGTGTCCCTGTGATACTCCCAGGCGGTAAAGCAAACTCAGAAGTCTTCGGTGGCCTGCTCCGAGACAAAAAATATCCCCTTACTATAAATAGTCAGTAATGCGTACCGCCATCAGCGAGACTGCGTATCATTTGCTTTTTAGTTATTTCCCTTTATTGGATTTCAATAAATAGAACAAAATGTTATGACTTTATGTAAGCGTCTGCAGAATACATAGTGGAGTTTAGAAGAGATAATGGGGCAATGGTTGGATTTGAGACAAGATGCCGGTCTCGAGACAGAGAGGTTGTGAGTTTCTCTATCTATCTTTCGTTCGCTCGAAGTATTGTCTATATCAGCAATGTCGTTTCCTGTATGAATTTTACTGTCTTTTGTAATTCTTGCAGTGGCCCATATAGTTTTGTCTGTAGTGTTGTATCTATGGGCCAATGGATTTTCCTCAGTCTACTATATTCAGTGCAGTCTTGAAGTATGTGTTCAGCAGTCTGGGGTGCCTGTCCACATGTACAAGTAGTTGATGTGCCGATCTTGAATTTTGTATACATGTGACTATGGAGTCGATTGTGTCCTGTTCTTAGGCGTATAATGATAACTTGTTCATATCTATTCATATTATGAAAGGCATCCTGATTTAGGGCTTGTGGTCCTCTGATTGATTTGATTATCTGTTTCTTATGATGGTATGTAACTGGTGTATCTAGTTGTGTGCCTGTTGAACCTTCCTTTGCCAACTGATCTGCTTTCTCATTTCCTGGTATTCCACAGTGAGACGGGATCCACTGCAGGGCAACCCTGTGGTGCTTGCAGAGTTCAGTCAATAAGGTCTGCAGATGTGGTAATTTTCTGGATTGTAGTGCCTGGAGTACTGATCTTGCATCTGTCAAAAACACTACAGGCTGTGGGCTAAGATTACTGTTCAGCAGTTTTTCTATTGCCAACTTTATTGCTTGTATTTCTGCATCATAATTGTGACAATATTTCCCTGTTGCTATTATATTCATATCCCTAGTGTTATTTGGGTACTCTATATATGCACCTGCTCCCCCATTCTTTACTGCATTCTGTGCTGATCCATCTGTGTACACACGGATCCATAGGTCTTGTGGGTATTCTTCCTCCAGGAAACTGAGAGTTATTGTTTTTCGCTCTAGACTATTTTGTTCCTCTTTGTCAACTATTCCTTTCACTTCTGTCCGTATTTGAACTGATAATCCTGATTCATCTGTCCAGGGAGTCTGTTCTGGTATGGGCAGAAGGGGTTTAACAACTCTTGGCATGTCTGGTGTTTGTCTACTAATACGCTTGGCTTGGTGGATAAAGCTGCTTCTCTTAAGTCGTCCCAATGCAAGATGATTTTGGAATCGGTCCTTCATTGGATGTCTCGGCATGCATACAAATTTTTCTGCCTGTATCAGCACCTTTGTGTCTCTCCGTTCTCTCAGTACTGGTATCCTCCACAATTTCTCCATCTCCAATATTGGTGTTGATTTCATTGCTCCTGTGATGACCCTAAGTGCCTGGTTTTGTACTTTATCCAGTTCTTGCAATGTGGTGTTTGATGTTGAGCACCATGCGGATGATCCATAGTCTAAATGTGGGCGTATACTCTGTTGGTAAACTTTACTGAGTATTTTCCCACTCGCACCCCATGTGGTTCCATACAACTTTCTTAGAATAGCCAATTTCCTCCTTGCTTTTTGGGTTGCCTTATTTATCTGCTGTTTCCAAGATAGTTTGTTATCAAATGTAACTCCGAGATATGTAGCTTGTATGTCTTCTTTCACAGGCTCATTGTTTATGTAGATGGCTCCTGCTTTTTGTTTTGGGGAGAGTGTGAAAAGTGTAGTACTGCATTTGTCTGTATTGATGCTGATACACCATCTATTTGTCCATGAATTCAGTGCATTCATAGCTCTTTGTAGCAATTTGGAGGCCACTGTTGCATACTCCTCTGTGCACCACATTACCAAGTCATCTGCATATATTGCCACTTTGATGCCATGTGGTAGTTCAGTAACTAGGTCATTGATGTAGATCAGAAAAAGTGTTGGAGATAGTACCCCTCCTTGTGGAACGCCCTGGCGCAATAAGACCTTCTTACTCTTAAGACCATCCAGTTGCACTCTGGCTCTCCTGTTATGCAGGTATGCTTTGACCCATTTGTACATCCTGCCATTTACTCCATAATTTCTCAGTTTCTTCAAAAGCCCTTCCTTCCATACCTTATCAAATGCTTTCTTTAGGTCTATCCATGCTGCTAGTACCAGTTTCTTTTCTTGAAACGCATCTTCAATTTCCTGGGAAAGACAGGTTGCTTGATCTTCGGTAGAGTAACACTGTCTAAAGCCTGCTTGTTGTGGGACAAGGAGATTTTCACTTTCCAGGTACCACTGCAGTCTGAGATTGATTATACGTTCCATTGTTTTACACAAACAGCTTGTAAGGCTGATTGGTCTATAGCTGGATGTCATTGAACCATCTTTTCCTGGCTTTAGTAATGGTATCATAATTGCTTCTCTCCATGCCTGTGGCACTCTACCTGTGATCCAGCAAATGTTGTATATCTGCAGTAGTTTTGCTTTAGCTGCAGTTCCCAAGTTCTTAATCATTTCATTGGACACTCCATCACTGCCTGGTGACTTTTTCATTTTTAATTTGGATATTGCCAGCTCTAGCTCTCTTTGTGTAATGGGTGTTTCCATGACTTCATGTGTGGTCTCTTCTTGTCTTGCATTTTGTTGTTTTAAACGGGTCTCTTGTCGCTTTTCTAGGCTAATTTCAATATTATTGTCATTTGCAAAGGAGTCTGCAAAGTAATTTGCTGCTTGTTTACCTGTTAGAATGTTTCCATCCTTCTTCAGTGTAATTTTGATGTTCCTTTCTGTACCCTCATCATTCAGCTGTTTTACAAGCTTCCACACTTTTCTTGTGTCTCGTTCAAGATTCAAGGACTCTGTTTTCTCTTTCCAGCTTCTCCGTCTGGCTTGTAGTTTAGCCCGTTGAAATTTGGCTTTAGCATGCTGGTAGTTGTTGTGGTGTTCTTGGCAAGGGTTATTTTCTGCTTGCTTTCGAGATGTTTCCATGTCATTGTGCAGTTGCTCTAGTTCACTACTCCAGTATGGTTAGTAGTGTTTCCGTGCCCCTCTAGGTATTGTTTCACTGGCAGCTTGTATTATTAGTCTACTGAATTCATCAACTATATTGTTGATGTCTCTATCTGTATTTAGATCTTTAGTCAGTACACTGGTGTAGTGTTGATACATTTTCCAGTCTGCCTTTTTGTAATTCCATCTGGAGAGAGTGCTGCTCTCCCTGATGGCCTTATTTTGTACCACTAAAAAGACTGGTCGGTGGTCGCTGCCTCCAAGTTGTTTCCCAACAATTCGTGTGATATTCCAATCCAGGTCTGGTGAATGGAAAGCAAGGTCTGGTGTAGATGTGGTATGCCATGATCTGGAGTAGAATGTTGGTGGATCTGTTGCCTGGTTTAATAGTATAAGCCCACTGTCATCCTGCCAATTTTCAAGCTCTTCACCTCTCTTGTCCATATGTTCATAGCCCCAGCTCTGTGAATGGCTGTTAAAGTCTCCACATACAATTATTCTTTCTTTTAATGTAATTGTGTCTAGTGCTAGTGGGCGGTCACTCGGACAGTAGTAGTTAAGTAGATGGAAGTCTGTATTTCCTGTCCTGAGGTGCAGTATTTGATATTCCGCCCCATACATATACACTTCAATCTGACATGCATTAATGTTGTTCCTTACAAGAGTCAGTATTCCGCCCTTTTGTCTGTTTTTTCTGTCAGATCGGTAGCACTGGTATCCCCTAATCTTCAAGGCTATGTCGTTGTTTAGATGGGTTTCCTGCAAACAGCATATGCTTATTTGTTCTTCATGCAGGATATTTTCTAATTCTATCTTTTTACTGTACCCATCTCTTTTGCTGTTTATGCCTTCAGCATTCCAGTGCATTATTGTGAGTGGTCTTATTTTGGATTGGCCAGTAGCTCTATTCTCTCGCCCCCTGACTCCACAGAGCGGTTGAGAAGGACATCCAGTAATAGAGGTTGGGCCCTTTCGAGGCTGAGGGCCCGGCGCTGCACCTGCCTGAGTGTCCATCACAGGGCAAGTGCCATATCGATTTGCGGTTATAGACATACTTCCATTTGCGTTGAGTGCGTGGCATCCTGATTATTGTGCGCCTTTTGGCTGGTTGCCTCCGACTTCAGCACTTGAACTTGCTAGAGCAGACTGTGGTCTTGCTCGGTTGTAGGAAGGCCTGGCCAGTCTTAGTTTTCAGTCCCTGGTGACTGTTAAGCCCCATCCCCACGACAAGGAGCTGGCCTTGATGAGGAGGTTGTGAGTTTAAATCTTGGCTGCGCCAGTTAGGATTTTTATTTGTGATTTCTCCCTGTGGCAACCCCCCCCCCCCCCCCCCCCCCCCCGGTCTTAGCTGCGAGGCCTGGCTTGAAATGTCAATTACTTATCGACGGAAAAAAAATATGAGTACCTCTGAGGACGGCGGTATCTGCCTGTGCGGCGATGGATCCCTGTGCATAAGGATGCCAGGGGGAAAACGTATTAACACGCAAAATCCAGCTCGTAGCCTCTAAGGTCTTCGCCATACGTGAAAGTTGATAAAAGCAAAAAAAAAGAAGAAATAATAAGTTTCAACAACTGTAATGTTATCTTAAATAAAGATTACATTGTTCTGTCTTTTTAATTGTGTTCAACATCCTGTGTACCTCGTTAAGGAACGTTTATGCCAGACTAATCTTAATTGGCAGTTGTTTCCAGTTTAAATAGAAGACAGGAAATGTGTATTTGTTTAGTCTTAGTTGTACAATTATTCGTTTTTCATTCTTGCGAGATCCGGCTGTGCCGCTACCATTACAGCTCTTCAGGTTTGTATTATCATCATCATCATCATCAAGTATCGGGCCTGCTGGTGTAGGTGATCATGTCTCTCCACAAATTTCGATCTTGACAGTTATTTATCATTTCTGTTGTTGACCTTCTGCCAAGCCATTCTCTTAAGATGTCTGGTATTTTTTTTTCTTTTTGCTTCCTTCTATCTCTTCGTCCCTCATTTTTTCAAGTTGTTACAATATATTCCAGCTGTTCTCTTCTCATTACATGACCAAAAAATGATAATTGTTTCTTCCTAATATTTGAAATTAGATCTCCTTTTATTTGACCTCTTTCAGTATATTTTCATTACTCTTCTTAGCTGTCCATGATATTCTCACAATTTTTCTGTAAAACCACATATCTACAGACTCCAGTGATTTTCAAGTTTGTACAGACGTGGTAAATCATGTTCTGGCAATGTGTTCTTGCGAAATAGAAGACTATTAACTAAGTCCATGAGTGTTAAATACAGAAAGGCTGTAAAAACATGAGAATTAAAAAAATAGCACTGATGCGGTTTTATTAAACATGCTGGGGCCAAAACAGCCATTCAGCAATAGAGCTGAGAACGATCAATGACTACAGCTGACTGCATATGTCAGGATAGGCGAAAAAAAGAGCTGATCAAGACCATATTGAGAACGATCAGTGACCTACAGCTGACTGCATATGCCAGGATGGGCGAAAAAAAGAGCTGATCAAGACCAAACTGAGAACGATCAGTGACGTACAGCTGACCACATATGTCAGGATAGGCGAAAAACAGAGCTGATCAAGACCATAGACCACCTCTTTGACTTGCTTTTGGAAACAGACTATCCAGTTTGACCAAGCGATTAGCGATCGAAGAGGTAAAGCAACCCGGCACTCAAAAATGCCCAGCTGAAATCGAATGTGCTGGACTGAAAGGCGCAAATTTCACAATCTAGCTACAAACCAAAACACAAGGCATCTATGGCCACTTAACGTCCTCTTTATGTGCAGATAATGAAGAAAACTAGTCATTGTTTTATTAGCCGTTGGTTGTACTCTCCGGAAATACAGTGACAGAAATTAAAAGAGCAAAAGGAATAGGTATTGCTAAGAATGAGTAAAGGATAAGTAAAGAGAACAATATAAGAATAAGTAAAGAGGTCCATCACTCCAAATGTCGTATGGGGAATATGGTGTTAGTGCTCATAACTCTTTCGGGAACCGCGATAGCTCAGTAGTCAGTGAACTGGACTACAAGGGACTAGAGGGTTCTATCCTGATCGACGGCTTCCAGGTTCACTCAACCTTAAAAGGTTACCGAATTTTTTTTCTGGGAAAGTAAAGCGGCACGGGCGTAATACCGACCACATTACTCCAAAAATTATATGCCAGAAGGTCTGTACAAAATATGGTCACTAACACCATATTCCCTATACGCCACTTGGCGTGACGGGGGTACTTTACTTTTTTTTTTTTTTTACTCATAACTCTTTCGGTACAGAAGGTACATTTATCAATGCAACGGAAGAGATTTCAGAGGTAAAATATCTCATGGTTTTAAATATCAACCTTCATATTTATATTTATCTAACACATTATATGTGAATTTTTAAATAATTGAACGAGGAAATAGATTTCACAAATACCAAGATGATACAAGACATGTAAAAAGAATATGGTTTGATGACGGTTGACACTAACCAAATTGAGAGTGACGCACGGTGCGGCTAAACGTACGCGACTGAAATAGGCATGGCATACAGTGCGTCAAATCTTACATATATCATGGCAGTAATATAGACAAAGAGGGAGGAACAGAAAATAATACCAAAATAAGGATATCAAAAGCAAGAGGAGCTTTTGTTGCACTGGGAAACATATGGAAGTCCAAAGAAATTAGGTTAAATATAAAAATAAAAATGTTCAACTCCAATGTTAAGTCAGTCCTATTATATGGCTGTGAAACATGGAGAACAACAAAATTGACAATCATGAAGTTATAGACTCTCATTAATGGGTGCTTCGTTTTACTTTCTCTGAAAAAAATCAGGTACCCATTTGCTTGCTTGCCTTCGCCCGATGACTTAAGGAACACATATATTCGTCATCCGCCCTTAAAAGGACGCTAAATGGCGTGACTGTGCTGTGTTATGGTTTGCAATATAACTGTGCTATTTGCGCCTATCGTTCCAACACATCCGACTTCTGAACGACATTTTTGAGCACCGGGTTGTCTTCCCTCTTCGATCTCTACTCGCTTGACAAGACTAGACAGGTTAGTCTGTTACTAGAGGCACCACGGAGAGGCGGTGCACGGTCTGGATGGTTCTGGTTCACCGATCCTGGCTCAAGCCATCAGCTGTGGTCGCTGACAACTTCCAGCTCTGCTGCTTCGAGGAGCGCCTTCGCCTCCTCGGGTACTCATTTAAGGCTGGGTGAACCCGGAAGTCGTCGATCATGATCGAACTCGACCTATTGTCCTTTGTAGTCCAGTTCATTAACCACTGAGCTATCGCGGCTCCCATTAATGTTATATACTGTAATTAAAACGTGTCTCTTTCAGGGAGTTCTCTTTAGGCAAGTCACTGCGCATGAGCATCGAGTCGGACGGTTGTGTTGGTACAGACAATGAGGTCAACTACCTGGAGCATGTCCAGGCATTTATCACTCTCAGGTCTACCTACAGAGGTTGTGTCACTATGTACCTAACATCACCTATGGGAACAACGTAAGTACTCACAATAATTCGTGATGTTTTTTTTTTTCTGTTCAATGTTATTAATTCACTCAAGTTTGATCTGGCTTGTTTTTCATCATCCGGGCACTGTCCTACTGCTAGTTCCACAGCCAACTATATTTAAGGCCCGCGGGCTAAAAGACGTCACCAAAAGTGACGTCAGCTGTCTATAACTTTTCATTTCTGAAGACGTCACATAAGTAAAGTAAAGTAAAGTAAAGTAAAGTAAGGTAAAGTAAGGTAAAGTAAAGTAAAGTAAAGTAAAGTAAAGTAAGGTAAAGTAAAGTAAAATAAAGTAAAGTAAAGTAAAGTAAAGTAAAATAAAGTAAAGTAAAGTAAAGTAAAGTAAGGTAAAGTAAAGTAAAGTAAAGTAAAGTAAGTTAAAGTAAAGTAAAGTAAAGTAAGGTAAAGTAAAGTAAGGTAAAATAAGGTAAAGTAAAATAAAGTAAAGTAAGGTAAAGTAAAGTAAAGTAAAGTAAAGTAAAGTAAGGTAAGGTAAAGTAAAGTAAAGTAAAGTAAAGTAAGGTAAAGTAAAGTAAAGTAAAGTAAAGTAAAGTAAAGTAAAGTAAGGTAAAGTAAAGTAAAGTAAAGTAAAATAAAGTAAAGTAAAGTAAAGTAAGGTAAAGTAAAATAAAGTAAAGTAAAGTAAAGTAAGGTAAAATAAGGTAAAGTAAAGTAAAGTAAAGTAAAGTAAAATAAAGTAAAGTAAAGTAAAGTAAGGTAAAATAAGGTAAAGTAAAATAAAGTAAAGTAAAGTAAAGTAAGGTAAAGTAAAATAAAGTAAAGTAAAGTAAGGTAAAGTAAAGTAAAATAAAGTAAAGTAAAGTAAAGTAAGGTAAAATAAGGTAAAGTAAAGTAAAGTAAAGTAAGGTAAAGTAAAGTAAAATAAAGTAAAGTAAAGTAAAGTAAGGTAAAATAAGGTAAAGTAAAATAAAGTAAAGTAAGGTAAAGTAAAGTAAAGTAAGGTAAAATAAGGTAAAGTAAAATAAAGTAAAGTAAAGTAAAGTAAAGTAAAGTAAAGTAAAGTAAAGTAAAGTAAAATAAAATAAAGTAAAGTAAAGTAAGGTAAAATAAAGTAAAGTAAAGTAAAATAAAGTAAAGTAAAGTAAAGTAAGGTAAAATAAAGTAAAGTAAAGTAAAGTAAAGTAAGGTAAAGTAAAGTAAAATAAAGTAAAGTAAAGTAAAGTAAGGTAAAATAAGGTAAAGTAAAATAAAGTAAAGTAAAGTAAAGTAAAGTAAGGTAAAGTAAAATAAAGTAAAGTAAAGTTAAGTAAAGTAAGGTAAAGTAAAGTAAAGTAAAATAAAGTAAAGTAAAGTAAGGTAAAGTAAAGTAAAGTAAGGTAAAGTAAAGTAAAATAAAGTAAAGTAAAGTAAAATAAAGTAAAGTAAAGTAAAGTAAAGTAAAGTAAAGTAAGGTAAAGTAAAGTAAAGTAAGGTAAAGTAAAGTAAAATAAAGTAAAGTAAAGTAAAGTAAAATAAAGTAAAGTAAAGTAAAGTAAAGTAAAGTAAGGTAAAGTAAAATAAAGTAAAGTAAAGTTAAGTAAAGTAAGGTAAAGTAAAGTAAAATAAAGTAAAGTAAAATAAAGTAAAGTAAAGTAAGGTAAAGTAAAGTAAAGTAAGGTAAAGTAAAGTAAAATAAAGTAAAGTAAAGTAAAATAAAGTAAAGTAAAGTAAAATAAAGTAAAGTAAAGTAAAGTAAAGTAAAGTAAAGTAAAGTAAAGTAAAGTAAAGTAAAGTAAGGTAAAGTAAAGTAAAATAAAGTAAAGTAAAGTAAAATAAAGTAAAGTAAGGTAAAGTAAAGTAAAGTAAAGTAAGGTAAAGTAAAGTTAAAAAAAGTAAAGTAAAGTAAAGTAAAGTAAAGTAAAGTAAAGTAAGGTAAAGTAAAGTAAATTAAAGTAAAGTAAAGTAAAGTAAGGTAAAATAAGGTAAAGTAAAGTAAGGTAAAGTAAAGTAAAATAAAGTAAAGTAAAGTAAAGTAAGGTAAAATAAGGTAAAGTAAAATAAAGTAAAGTAAAGTAAAGTAAAGTAAAGTAAGGTAAAGTAAAGTAAAGTAAGGTAAAGTAAAGTAAAGTAAAGTAAGGTAAAATAAAGTAAATTAAGGTAAAGTAAAGTAAGGTAAAGTAAAGTAAAGTAAAGTAAAGTAAGGTAAAGTAAGGTAAAATAAAGTAAATTAAGGTAAAGTAAAGTAAGGTAAAATAAAGTAAGGTAAAATAAAGTAAAGTTAAATAAATTAAAGTAAGGTAACGTAAAGCAAAGTAAAGTAAAGTAAAGTAAAGTAAAGTAAAGTGAAAGTACACCATCACGCCAAGTGACGTATAGGAAATATGATGTTATCGACCATAATTTTTACAGAACTTTGGCACATCACGTCCGAAGACGTCACATGCTTTAGGTGATTTTGGGAAAACTTCTCAGCCCAAGTGGCTTAGACATCACCACGTATATCTTATACATCACAACCTATATCTTAGACATCGGCACCTATATCTTAGATATCACCACCTATATCTTAGACATCGGTACCTATATCTTAGACATCACCACCTATATCTTAGATATCACCACCTATATCTTAGACATCGGTACCTATATCTTAAACATCACCACCTATATCGTAGACATCACCACCTATATCTTAGACATCGGTACCTATATCTTAGACATCGCCACCTATATCTTAGACATCACCACCTATATCTTAGACATCACCACCTATATCTTAGACATCGCCACCTTTATCTTAGACATCACCACCTATATCTTAGACATCACCACCTATATCTTAGACATCGGTACCTATATCATAGACATCACCACCTATATCTTCGACATCACAACCTATATCTTAGACATCACTACCTATATCTTAGACATCACTACCTATATCTTAGACATCACCACCTATATCTTAGACATCACCACCTATATCTTAGACATCGCCACCTATATCTTCGACATCACCACCTATATCTTAGACATCACCACCTATATCTTAGACATCACTACCTATATCTTAGACATCACTACCTATATCTTAGACATCACTACCTATATCTTAGACATCACCACCTATATCTTAGACATCGCCACCTATATCTTCGACATCACCACCTATATCTTAGACATCGCCACCTATATCTTAGACATCGCCACCTATATCTTAGACATCGCCACCTATATCTTAGACATCGCCACCTATATCTTCGACATCACCACCTATATCTCTCAAACCGAAGGATTAAGAGGTTTCCCCGAACTCACCCTATTGCCTGTGACGTTTATTAGTTAGACGAGCTATTGACGGCTGACGTAATTTTACCCACAACCGCCTCTGCCCGCAATGCTGAAAACGTCACATGATTTGGGTGATCCCCCTCAGTTGGCAGGCTTGAGAGAGATAGGTGGTTTTAGCTTAGATCACACCCAGCTATTGTAAATCTATGCTTGGCTGTGCTTAGATATATACCCAGTGATATAGAACTACTTTTACCTTGTCTGTGTATAACATTTTTGTATTACTTTCATTTAAACGGTATTCATTATTTTACTTTTTCATTATTTTACATGTTCATTATTTTACTTTTTCATTATTTTACATGTTCATTATTTTACATGTTCATTATTTTACATGTTCATTATTTTACTTTTTCTTTATTTTACATGTTCATTATTTTACATGTTCATTATTTTACTTGTTCATTATTTTACATGTTCATTATTTTACATGTTCATTATTTTATATGTTCATTATTTTACTTGTTCATTATTTTACATGTTCATTATTTTACTTGCTCATTATTTTACTTGTTCATTATTTTACATGTTCATTATTTTACTTGCTCATTATTTTACATGTTCATTATTTTACATGTTCATTATTTTATATGTTCATTATTTTACTTGCTCATTATTTTACATGTTCATTATTTTACATGTTCATTATTTTACTTGTTCATTATTTTACATGTTCATTATTTTACTTGTTCATTATTTTACATGTTCATTAATTTACTTGTTCATTATTTTACATGTTCATTATTTTACATGTTCATTATTTTACTTGCTCATTATTTTACTTGTTCATTATTTTATTTGTTCATTATCTTACATGTTCATTATTTTACTTGTGCAGCTCCATGATACTCAGCCAGCGTCCTCGTGATGATGATGACAAGAACGGTTACACACGTTGGCCCTTTATGACCACCCACACCTGGGCGGAGCTGTCACGTGGTACATGGACGCTGGAGATTGTCATGGAGCCCATCTTAGGCTTGAAAACGAGTACCGTCACTGGAGTATTCAAGGAGTGGACGCTGATCCTGCACGGCACAAAGACACCTCCCTATGCCAACCAGCCTGATGGTAAGTGCGAAGGTCAAGGTAAAGTACGAGACTTGAACCGGCGTCTTAGCACGCGAGTTTACACCCATATGTGCTCGGCCGCCTATCCAGAAGTGTTAGGAGACTTCTGAATAGTGTCGCTTCAAGCATCGAAACTAACGATGCGAGGCGGCAATCCTCACCCACCTTCCCAGAGTACTACCCTGGTACCCATTTCTGCCAGCGACTGGGTCGACCGCGGGGGTATTTTTTTTCTCAACCACGAGTATAAATCACGCTGCTTCCAGCGGGAGTCGAACACAGGTTGTCCGAACGTCGGTTGCCCAGTCGAGTGAATTTCCCAACAAGGCTACCGATGCCCCCGGTAAGTACAAGATTGCAGGTTACCACCTCTATCTTCTCCACTGCTGCAAGGTCGAGCTCTTAGATCCAGCTTGGTGATGTGCCAATTTTCAAAGGATTTCATTATTTCTCTGGTTCTCGTGAACAATCTGGAGTTGTCCACCCCAGAAGTGCTGTACTAGAAAGTTTTCTATAGCAACAGAAACATATGGAAGTCCAAAGAAATTAGGTTAAATACAAACATAAAAATGTTCAACTACAATGTTAAGTCGGTCCTATTATATGGCTGTGAAACATGGAGAACTACAAAAGTGACAATCATGAAGGTACAGACTTTCATTCATGGATGCTTACGCAGAATAAAAGAATGGAAATGGCAGGACAAAATCTCTAACATATAATTATGGAAATGTACCAGTCAAATACCAGTTGATAAAGAGATACAGCGAAGACGATGATGGCTTTGAATAGGACACACTGCGGAAGCCAACAGAGAGTATTACACAACAAGCCCTTTTTGGGAATCCACAGAGGAAAAGATGAAGAGGAAGACCAAAGAATTCTTGGAAAAGACAGACAGAAGCAGAGATGAAGAAGACATGGAATGATCTTAAAAGAATGGCAAGAAAGAGAACGACTTTGAACGTGTTTCTTGAAGACCTATGCTCCACAGGGAGCTGAAAGGTAGAAAATGAAGAAGAAGAAGAAATCAACAGACTTCGCCACTAAGGGAAATAATCTACTTCACCCCCCCCCCCCCCCAAACAAACAAAAAAACACGGGGATGTCGTTGGGACACCATTGACAGACTCAGTCACCTTCTCCATTTATTTATTTCTTCAGTCAAGCTTTGGAACCAAGCTCACCAAAGTCGTGGCCTGTTCATTCTTTCTTGTCGCATATCTCTCTCTCTCTCTCTCTCTCTCTCCTCTGTCTCTTTCTTTCTCTTTCTCTCTCTCTCTCTTCTCTCTCTCTCTCTCTCTCTCTCTCTCTCTATCAATTTCTCCTTTTCCTCCTCTCACAATTCCTTGCAGAATGGTCTTAGCTAGACCATCGATCGAGATACATGACCAACCAACCCATTTCATTTTAGGGGGCTTCTCAAAAGTCAAGGGAAGTAATAGTTACAACGACAGCAATCTTGGTTGAAGAATGCTGACTTCCCCTTTCAGTCTCTTCCTCTGATCTTTGATATTAATAATTCTGCTCTTATGTCCAGACCTGAGTGATAAACAGAAAATATTGTCCAAAATGCAACATTCTTTATTTCATTACATTGTCATGTTGATAAATTGTAGTTATAAATACCATTAATACAGAAGCTCGTAACGTGAGGTGTTGTGTGTTTTTCTTTTCCGAGTGACCAGATGTATAATCATGATGATTATAGAATTATAGTTACAACTGCTACGGGTTGGTACTTTTCATAAAGGGTGTTGAAGTGGCCAATAGACGTTGAAGCTTTTTAAAAAAAAGGTAATTTCCTAGTTTGATCAGATATATTATTTCAGTTTGGAAGAGTGATGTCCCCTAAAATATGTCTGCCAAAATACAGTGGTTCTACGCATTCTTGGCGTTGGGGTCATTACGCTGGCATGTGTCACTCACACTGACGTTTGGGTCAGCGTGGCATTCGGGTCAGCGTCTGCGTCCAAATCGAGATGTTAATTAATAATTGGCTGAACCCCTATCCTTTCTTATGCTTCTTCTTACTAATTAACCGCCTATATATATATAGGCTAGTTTGTCTAATATTTAAAAACCAGCTAAGCAGTTCTGAGTTTGACAATCTTCCAACATTTGGCAGTAAATTACGGCGATTGGTAATCAACCGCACAATTCCCTTCGATCAGAAGATCATAATTAGGCCGAGTGGCGTCGTTTTTGTCACGCGTTATAATATGTTTATAAATATTTAACACTAAAGCTAAACCTAACCCCTGGACCCAACGCCCAATCAACAGATACTCCGAAATGATTACATGCCAGCGTAATGACCCCAACGCCAAGAATGCGTAGAACCACTGTATTTTGGCAGACATATTTTAGGGGACATCACTCTTCCAAACTGAAATAGTATATCTGATTAAACTAGGAAATTACCAAAAAAAAATTCAATTTTAGTGCACAGTGGGAAACTATACTAAATTTTAAAAAAAAGCGTCACGAGCAGGATTCGAACCTGCGCAGGAAACTCCCATTGGATTTCGAGTCCAACGCCTTAACCACTCGGCCATCGTGACTTGCTACAAAAAGGGGACATAATTGGCGTTCTCTAAAATTAAGGTTATTGGTGTTTGTTTATTGCAGGGTCAAAGAGTTTTTAGATAAAAGCTGCACAAACTACAGTATGAAAATTAACACAGCAAAAACAGAGGCTATAAGAATAAGCAAATTGAGACACCCATTAAACATCAAGATCAAAGACAAAGAAATAAAACAAGTAGAGGAATTCAAGTATTTAGGCGCAATGTTCACAGAAGATGGAAAACTAGACAGAGAAATTGACATGAGAATACAAAAAGCAAATGCTGTCACATACCAGCTTTCACCATTATTAAGACATCCAAACATTTCTATGCCAGCTAAACAACAAATGATAAATAGCATCTTCATACCAACTTTGTGCTATGAAAGTCAAACATGGTCCCTTTCTAAATCCCATTTAAGAAAGATCAATACATGTGAGATGCGATGCTTGAGAAAAGTAACAAACAACACAAGAAGAGATAGAATACCAAATGAAACCATAAGAAAAATGGTAGGAACAAAACCCTGCCAAGAATATATAGAACAACAACAACTTAAATGGTTCGGCCACCTGGTCAGAATGAATCCTCACCAATCACCATCAAGGGCGTTTTTCTCGAGAATGCATGGGAAAAGACCAAGAGGAAGACCCAGAAGAAGATGGATAGATGCAGTGACAGAGACATGTAACAACAAAGGAAAATCACTAATTCAGACAATTCGAGCAGCACAAGAACGACAAATGATATAAATCACGACACCTTTTAGGTATCAGTGAAAGAGAAAAGAAGAAGAAGAAGAAAGAGTTTTTTGTTTGGTTTTGTTTTTGTTTGTAAACATGTCTGAGTTGGGATGTAAAACACGAACACCTGGTGGTGGTAACGGCAACTTAGCTTAGAATTTGATGTCAGGTAACGGATAACTTTTACTGTTCAAAAAAAAAAAAAAAGAAGATATCGGAGTGAAGCACTGAAGGAGTAAGGATTGTGTATGACGATACTGATACTCTTCGAGTTTTGACAAGCTGGTAATGTAGCAGAGACAAATAATAATTAATAAATATTATTAAATAGGGAAACTTCCGAGGCGATAATAGGGAATAATAGAGCACATACCTTTTCCTTCTATTATTCCCTGGTGATGTAGCACTTTTCTTTTACTAGAATAATATTTAAATAAAGTGTGTTTCGTTTTTTATCTATTTTGTAAGATATTCTTTCCTTTCTTATTCGTCTTCCATTCTTAAATGATCATTAAAAGAACGTATTTGCGTTGTGTTGTGAGTTAACAACGGGATGCGACATCAACGTCTTTGGGTCCAATAATACACCCAAATACTGAATCATTTTAGGGGAAAAGGTATCCTGGTATGTTCAGAAAAACGTCGACAAATAATCGACAACAGAAAACAAACAAACAAAAAATAAAGAATAAAGAATAATAGCTCGAAGCAGGATCGAACATAAACTCCTCGACACCGGCAATGAGAGACTGCGACAGCTAGACAAATTAGCTTATTAAGAATACCGGTCGATCTTGCTTTGGGCTGTCTATTGTTCTTTCTTTATTTCTAGAGATTATTTGTGGATTTTTTTTCTGAAGTATAATCACACCTCTCCCCTAAACGGAAATATTAGAAACATAACAACAGCAGAGACGAACAGATGAGCAAAGGATCGCAAATTGTATCTCCTCTCTCGCCGGAAAGGGCAAATGAGA
Source organism: Megaustenia siamemsis (assembly GCA_032433765.1). NCBI lineage: Eukaryota > Metazoa > Mollusca > Gastropoda > Stylommatophora > Ariophantidae > Megaustenia > Megaustenia siamemsis. The sequence goes on along the minus strand of JAVIAB010000050.1, from coordinate 62,203,929 downwards.
AAAGAAAGAAAGCAAAAAAAAAGAAAGAAAGAAAGAAAGAAAGAAAGAAAAAGAAAGAAAGAAAGAAAGAAAGAAAGAAAGAAAGAAAGAAAGAAAGAAAGAAAGAAAGAAAGAAAGAAAGAAAGAAAGAAAGAAAGAAAGAAACGAAGATACCTTTTCCTTTGAAAATGATTCGTTGATCTGCCTCATCGGAATGTTTCCGCTCATAAAAAATACTTCTTTATCGTTTTCTGTCTCCACATCTAAATACCACTGGGTCTTCTATTTTTTTTAAATTTTTTACCGGGTTGTCCTTTCTTGTCGACCTCAAAAATGTATAGGTGGAGTTGGATATTGCAGCGACTCTACATAGTGTAGAGTCTATAGTAGATATGTACACTATCGTATATCCAATAGTGTTTTAGTCCCCTGATTTCCGGTGTACACTTTCGCACGAGAACCCATGGCAGCTAAAGTCGAAAAGAGTAGGCAAAAATTGGCCGCTGCCCAGGTCAAAAATTGTGTAGTGAATCTACCAATGCTGAAGACGGATATATAGGTCCTAAAGTTACAGATATCGCGGCGCTGTCGTAAAACAAGCGACACAACGCTTCTTAGCGCCCACTTAACTGGTGAAAGCTAAGAAAATGAAAGTTTTCCATGTTTATTCTTATTAAGATATTGCCATGTTTTTCCTCACTTATCACCGTGAGAACACACCCTATCTTCTCTTTCCTCACGTCGACGATTTTTCACTCAACTCAGCTGTAAATTTGGACCTAACTTTCCAGTTCACCAAAAATTATAAACTGTCATCACAGTTCGTTCTAAATTATAAGTATTCCCAATGAAAATGATGCTAAGAAACATCGACACTAAACTCCTGTACGAGTTTATCGAATGACATTTTTGGCGCTACTTCAAACTCAACACTACGATTCTCAATGGCAGTGTCAGTTTATACACCTGCCACTGTGTTGTGTAAATAGTATCCAGATTATACCTGTTATTATGTTGTTTCATTAGACTCCAGATTACACCTGACACTGTGTTGTTTAAATAGTATCCAAATTACACATGGCACTGTGTTGTTTAAATAGTATCCAGGTTATACCTGCCATTGTGTTGTTTCATTAGTCTCTAGATTATACCTGCCACTGTGTTGTTTCAATAGTATCCAGATTATACCTGCCACTGTGTTGTTTCAATAGTATCCAGATTATACCTGCCACTGTGTTGTTTCAATAGTATCCAGATTATACCTGCCACTGTGTTGTTTCAATAGTATCCAGATTATACCTGCCACTGTGTTGTTTCATTAATCTCTAGATTATACCTGCCACTGTGCTGTTTCATTAGTCTCTAGATTATACCTGCCACTGTGTTGTTTCAATAGTATCCAAATTACACCTGTCACTGTATTGTTTAATTGTATCAAGATTTCATGTGTCTCTGTGTTGTGTCCAACATTTACCCCCCCCCAGAAAAAAACAATTAATCCCCCACCGGCATACCCCAGTAATGAGAGAATGCCGTACATATATTTCTTTTCCGCGTTGTTTAAATACTCCTACTTTGCTCCATTTCTTTTTTTCTTTTTCTTCTGTAGATAAGGAGAAACACGAGAAGTTGTACCTGGTTCGTCGTGCCCACGAGAGCGGTGTGCTAGAGCAGCTGTAGAAACAATATCAGGCAGGATGACATCTTGAACAGCTGACATCTCACCCTAGTGATATTGTACCCGTTGAATTTCTGTTTTTGTTTGTTTGTTTAAAGAAATACACAAATAATTCATTTAAAAATAATTTAAAACATCGTTTTTATTTGGAAGTTGCCTTGTTTCAAAGACTCTAATAAGGGCAGTTTGATTATTCAACTGTCGATGTATTCATAAAATTGTACTAAAGCTATTTAACTTCTAAAAATTTAATATAAAAATGATTTTTTTTTAGCTCATAAATTTAAATGCGACGCTTGGTATAACTAGATCTTTGTAAACATAGAAAACTGTTAATATGTAGAAATTGTGTTGTTTTTATTTTGTTTAGTTTTTTTTTTTTTATTTTAAATTCTTAGTGAAAATACAACTTCAACATTGCGAGGCAAATGAAAGGAATATTCAAATAAATGTACGATTACAACTTTACTTTATTAATTTGTAATATTGTGTGTGTGTGTGTGTGTGTGTGTGTGTGTATGTGTGTGTGGAAGAAGCTTTAGAAGGTTTATTATTTTTTCTGCAAAAGAAAACAAACAAACAAGAACAGATTTTGTGAGTTGGCCAAATCACTGTTATTTGTAAAATAAAAAAAAATAATTAACAGCCATAGTTAAATAATAATAATAATAGAGAATCTGCTAAATTAACATTCAAAGAAAAACTAATTTTAAAACATAATTTTATAATGACTTTAAATATATTATTTAGTGTAATTATTATTTTCAAAAAGTTTAATCTCTGCTATAAAAATATGTTTAATCTCTGCTATAAAAATATGTTTATTCTTTACTATAAAAATATGTTTAATCTCTGCTACAAAAATATGTTTAATCTTTACTATAAAATATGTTTAATCTCTGCTACAAAAATATGTTTAATCTCTACTATTAAAAAATGTTTAATCTCTACTATAAAAATATCTTTAATCATTATTAAAAAATACTTTTAATCTCTACTATAAAAAATACGTTTAATCTCTACTATAAAAAAATACGTTTAATCTCTACTATAAAAAAATACGTTTAATCTCTACTATAAAAAATACGTTTAATCTCTACTATAAAAAATACGTTTAATCTCTACTATAAAAAATACGTTTAATCTCTACTAAAAAAATATGTTTAATCTCTACTATAAAAAATACGTTTAATCTCTACTATTAAAAAATACGTTTAATCTCTACTATAAAAATATGTTTAATCTCTACAATAAAAAAAAACGTTTAATCTCTACTATAAAAAATACGTTTAATCTCTACAATAAAAAAAACGTTTAATCTCTACTATAAAAAATACGTTTAATCTCTACTATAAAAAATACGTTTAATCTCTACAATAAAAAATACATGTACTGTATAAATGTGACCACCGTCTGTTTGTAAAGTCACTACAAGAATTGTAGTTGCATAGTAAATGAATGGTATCTGTTATGATACTTAGAAGACAAAAATAATTTATTTTACAACAAAAATAAAACAATTTATTGTGAATACAAAACAACACCTGTAACTATAATCTATTTATTATATAAACATTTGTTTATGTAAATTTATTTGTAAAGCCTGAGTTTACCAAGCTATACAAATCTAAACTTCTCTGATTATTTGAAAGGGGGGAAAAAACATGTAATTATAATTGATTATTTGTTATTCTATAATTAGAACAAGATAGATTGTTCAGGATCTAAGGCCGTTGCAAGTTTTTTATTGTGACACAGACATAGAAATATTGTTAATCAGAGGTTATAAGGCTAGCTTGCAAGATATCATATGTGTACGCCTATATCTATTATATAGTACCATTGACATTTTATAAGTATGAATATGAAAATAAAGTAAAGGAAATAAAATAAAAACGGAGTGTGAAGTACTTTTAACAGTACCATAAAACTATGATATCATCCATCATGTGCCAGGTTCTGTTTTTTTTTTTTTTTTTTTTTTTTTTTTTGGGGGGGGGGGTGTGAGTGGTGGGGGGGGGGGTGGCTATCAATTTCTTAAATAATCATCCGTATGTGTTAAGCATATTATGTTTCTTTTTTTGTGTCTCCAGTCATTCTTTAATTCCATCCATGATCTTTTCTCTGCTATCCTTGAACTTCCCTGTTTATTTGCCTGTTCATCATTCCTTCATCCATATTTATATATTTAGTAGTTCTGTTTGTGCCTGCCGACGCCATCTTTCTATCTCTACTGAAGTCCCGAGGGACTAATTTTTATGAGAATATCACTCCTCCCCCTCCCTATTTTTCACACGAGCAGCAGTGTGCTCAGGTGTCCCCCGCCATACAGGCATATATTCTCCCACTCTAGAGGTACTCTCACATTTTTATCGTCGAGAGTATTAACGTTTAAGGTAGATTTTTTGCCCCTGCTACTTTTTTTTCGGACAACGACTAATTTTTTTTTTGTCCTACTCTTTACGATCTCCAACTTCCAAGAGTTCTTTAACGTGCGTAGAATGCACAGGAGATCCTGTTTTTTTTTTTTTTTTTTTTTTTTTTTTTTTGCCATTATCTGATAGGGCTAGACATCGGATCTCACTACCCACATACCAGGTGAGGGTTAAGCCACGAAGTAACCATAGATTCGATTTTTTAAAATTATTATCCTGCGTCTGTGGATGGAATCGAGTCCAGAGGGTGAGTCTTATCCCTTGACTACCCAGACTCTTATAAATAAGGAACAGTTATAGCTGTGTTCACTTTCTGCGCGGATTCGCCTTATGTCTTTTGACGTGTGCTGAGACTGCCAGAGATGCCACGAGTAGCAGATTCAAAAGTGAAAAATTCCCCACCATTTTTAGGGGAATTCCAACTCCTGACCTTTCTGCCCAGACGATACAGTCCCCCCCCCCCCCCCCAACTTATTTTCCTCCTCATTTTTATCATGGCTTACCGTCTTTAAATCGTTTTTGTGCAATACTCTTGCTCTTAATACAAAAGAATTCTTTTTTTTTCCCCATTTCATTTCCTAAACGCTCAGTATTACGCTGGAGTACTTATCTCAAACACCGTCAATCTTGTTATTGAATTTATTTTATTTTAAACTGAACATTCATCATCATCAGGTCGCATGTCCTTTGTAGAACGTTGCATTCACCAAAGCCCGCCTGAAAGAATCTTTGTCTCTAGTGAGATCTCACACTTCTGCTGGCATATTCAAGGTCTCCGTGATGTCTTGAAACCACTTTCTTCTTGGTGTGCCCTCATGCGTTGCCCAGGAACCATGCCTTCCATCTTTATTCTTTCCAGCCGGCAGTGTCTTTTGGCGTGGCCACAGTATTTTAACGTCGTCTGTAGAATTATGTTTATAAGCCAATTCTTTTAGATGTTTAAATCTTGTAATATGTCTTCATTGCTCTTTTTCATGATTCAAGGTATCTTAAGGATTTTTCTGCAGCATTTTGTTTCGAATGAATTGATTTTCTTCCTTGCTGTTTGCGAGATTGTCCAAGCTGAACATTATTTTAATGTTAATTAAACAATTAATGTTGGTTCTTTTAACTTAAGAAAACTCTTTGTCAAAATTATATGCTATTACTAACTCTTTCTCACTCTTCACTATTTACCTTATGTAACATGTACAGCTAATGTATGTAATTAGCAGTATTCCCTAGCGTTTTCTTCTGGTGGTAAGGCGCTGTGCCGAGGAGTACGGGTTCGATCCTGCTTCGGGCCATATATTGTTCTCTGTTGTTTTTTTCTGTTGTTGATTATTTGTCAACATTTTTTTGGCACATCATGAGAAGAGGGAAGTTGGAATACTTGGTTACAACTGGCAAAATAAAAGGAAAGAGAGATCGCGGACGACAAAGAGAGAAAATACTGGATAGCTTGGTGTCATGGCATGGAAAACAGTCAACAACAGAACTGATATGATGCACTGTAATTAGAAGATTGTGGAGGGACATGATCACCTACGCCAACCGGTATGGTACATGATGATGATGATTATTTGTCTTTTTTTTTCCGAGTGAAACATACCTCTTCCTCATACCTTTTCCGAAACATACCTCTTCCTCTGAGATGATTCGCTGATTATCGCCCCGGAAGTTTCCCTCTATAATAATATTCATTTAGTATTATTTGTCTCCGGTGTCTGTAACGAAAGTTCTAACACCTATGCAGCAGTCGGTAACGCCCATATATCTCGTAAGTGTGTGTGGGGGAAGGGGGCGCCGCTTGTCTTGTTCCATCTGATGTGTCACTGACTTCCTGTTATTGTGGATTAAACTCAAATAAAACAGAAAACAAAACAAAACTCGTGAGGCGAAATTGTCATCAATGTCTAAATCATCAACAGTGGAATGAAAAAGACATTGAAAGTGCGTGTCATTTGCTTGTCTGCGTTTACATGCATGTTTGGCACATACAACAAAAATTAAGAGGATAAAAATCTCATAACATACAATACATGACATACAATGCATGACATACAATGTATAAACAAACGCGTGCCGAAGATTTGTCAGTGATTTCTAAATGAAACTCGTAACTTATCACGTGACTCCCAGTCGTATGCAGATCGGAGCCTCAGCCTAGATGCTCGACCAAGTGTTTCAACATTTTATTTATTTCTTACTCTTAATTAATGAATTTCCTGTTAACAGGACTGCGGTTATTTGCTGGTTCCCTTATGATTTCAGCCATCGTCTTCTTCTTCTTCTTTCCATCCTCATTTATCTTTCAGCCTCCAGGTGAGATATAATCTGCGGTCTGTTACTCTTCTACTAAGGTTTCTATTATTTCTAATCACGGCCCACTTTGAGAAAACAAATGAGCAGTCGTATTTTTTATAAGACACAATCAAGTGAACTATTAAAAATAATAATTATTATCATTATTTGTATTATTATTATTGTTATATATTTTCAAGAGATTATGAAAAAATGACACATATATCATTTATATGATGAAAAAAGAACACATTAAAAATGTTAAAAATTTAAATGTTTCAGCAGGACTACAAAATACAATTACATTATCAACAGGTATTTTCTGAGGCGAAGTTTGACTTTAGATCTCAATTATTTAATCTGATGGTATCAGCAAGAACAATAGTAGCTGTTGTTCACTGCAGATGAAATAGAAAGGAAGAAAGAATCCAAGACAAGGTTGTCGTAAAAATGGTTGTCAAAGCCATATGCAGGTAAATAATAAAATTGCAAGATTTAAAATACGTCTATTACAATATATTATAATCGTTCTTATTTCTTCTACTTAAAAAAGAAAAATTAAATAAAAAATAAAAAAAAGTCAGGTTCCACCGAGATTTGAACTCGGATCGCTGGATTCAGAGTCCAGAGTGCTAACCATTACACCATGGAACCGCGGTACTAGTTCTAGCTCTAATATTAATTAGATTATTGATCGTCAGATTCGTTCACAATTGTTACTTCTCCCCATCCCCTCCCACATCATCTCAGCGTCTAACTTACTTATTCTCCTCGCCAGAACATTATTGAAATGTTTACCTTCATTATTCTCCCAGGCATCAATATTTTAGCCTCTTTCTCACGACTATTGACATAGACTTGTTGCACAAGATGTTTTTCATTTTCTGACTCTGAAATTATGCTACTTTGATAACTTTGACCTGTTATTCTGCTTGTTATTTCTGTGGTGCATCTTCCATCTGATATTATAATTATTAATTATTATACCAATTCTCATTCTGGTATGCGATGCTCTGCACTTGTTTCAGATTTGTCCTTCACATTTTTATATTGCAAGATGCTGATAGTTCTTTCTTCTGTATTCTCATTACTTTTGTTTTCTTACTATCAATAGTTTTTTTTTTTTTTTTGTTATAGGAGCGGTAGGTTTATAATGCAATAAGATTAATGTCCAGTCACGGTACACCACGAATTAATTTTTTTAATCCTTTTGACCTCGGTTTATTAACTCTACAGTTCCCGACCAACTATCGTGGTGATTAAAAACATAGGTTGTAATATAAGTGTGCCATAGTAACAGTTATTTTTTCCGTGTTGTGAGTGTGTCCTCTTCTATTGTTTAAATTGTACTTGTACATGTTTTAATAAACAAAACGTGTACCGAAGTTCGGAAGTTTGAACAGCACGAGCTTGGTGCCTTGTGCTTGTTACAGTAGGATCAGTGACCAACAGCTGATCAAGATCTTACCTCACCTCTTAGATGGGCTCTCAGGTAACAAGTTTGCGTTTGAACAACGACCGAAGTGAGGATCACCGCAGTTCCGCTGTGGTGGGGTATGTTGTTGATATAGAAGACCTAGTATTACAGTATATATCAGATTAGTCTCTCTGCGAATGGGTCTGCTGATATAGAAGATATAGAATTGCAGTATATCTAGATAGTATATGTTGATATAGAAGACTTAACATTGCAGCATATCTAGATTGTATATGTTGATATAAAAGAGCTTGTATTGCAGCAAATCAGGATAGTATATGTTGAGATAAAAGAGCTTGTATTGCGGTATATAATGAAGAAATGCTGTACAAGTAACAAGGCATCGAATAGATACAGGGAGACCATTTGGAGAACCTCGACTTTGCTGATGACATAGTCCTCATCAGCAGTCAGATAAAAACGATGCAGGAAAACACAAATGAGCTATCATCAATAGCTAGCAAGATTGGGCTTGAGATTAATCATGAAATGACTAAAGTCATGTAAAGCTTAGTTCCAACAGATGACAGAATATACATGGAAAACAAACAAGTGGAAGAGATAGACCACTTTATCTATCTTGGAAGTCACATTGATCGGAAAGGGGATACAAGTAAAGAAATTAGAATCAGAATAGCTAAAGCAGCAATGTCTTTCAGAAGCCTTGAAAAGTTGTGGAAATCAAAACTCATCAGCACAAACACAAAACTTAGACTATTCAAATCAAATGTACTATCTACCCCTACGTATGCATGTGAGAGCTGGAAAAAAGAGACATAGAAACAAAGTTGAACACATTCGAAAATAAAAATGTCTAAGGAAAATACTTGGTATAGCGTGGAACGAATTCAAAACAAACGAGGAAATTAGATAAATCGCCAATCAACCACTAATATTTTCAATAATCAAGAAAAGACGATATTCATATGTTGAACATGTAATGAGGAGAGATAATAACCGACTAAAAGAACAAACCCTCATGTGGGAAACAACAGGTAAGAGGAAAAGAGGAAGACCCAGAGAGACACTGAGAAGAACATTGATGAGAGAGACAAGAGCAGCATGAATCGGCTCCCTCAATGAGATAGAGTCACTTGCACAGAACAGAGACAAATGGCGAGATTTGATAAAAGATCTTTAGAAGGATTGAAAGCTGCTAGAACAAAAATTCAGATAAGAAAAGGAGTATCTGAGTCTATGCCCTATGGGCTGGTTACGGCTCGCAAGGTCAATAGATAGATAAATTGCGGTATATCTAGACAGTATCTGTTGATATAAAAGAGCTAGTATTGCAGCATATCTATATAGTATCGATTAATATAGGAGACGTATTATTGCAGTATATGGTCTGTTGATATAGAAGACCTAGTATTGCAGTACCACTAGAATGCACATAAATTCTTCTTCAGCAAAACTCGGAAAATCGGAAAAGTCCTTGTAATCGTCAAATTAAATTCCATGGATTTAAGAATTGTGCTGAACGCGTAGTACTCAATCAACCAATTAAAATCAATCAATACCGCAGTTTTAACGTGAAGATAATAAACGGTTCGCAAACCAGATAATTCTGACTACGCTACCAAAGTAGTTCCCGGAG
>JAVIAB010000050.1:61674480-62191980 GCA_032433765.1 Megaustenia siamemsis | reverse complement strand
TCGTTTGTTTATTCGTTCGTTCGTTCGTTTGTTCGGTCGTTCGTTCGTTTGTTCTTTCGTTTGTTCGGTCGTTCGTTCGTTTGTTCTTTCGTTTGTTCGTTCGTTTGTTCGGTCGTTCATTCATTTGTTCTTTCGTTTGTTCGTTCGTTTGTTCGGTCGTTCATTCATTTGTTCTTTCGTTTGTTCGTTCGTTTGCAATCACCCGACGACTAAAGGGTAGGCTTGTTTGCCACCCGCCCTGCGAGGACGTTAAGTGGGCGTGTTTGCGTTGTGCCTTGGCTTGCAGGAAAACTGTGATATTTTGGGCCTTTAGGTCCAACGCAGCAGACAATTCAGCACACAATTTTTTAAGTTTAGGTTTGTGTTCGCTCTCAATTCCTTTCGCCGTTCCAATTACTAGAGGTACCACGAAGATGTGGAGTAGGATTCGGATGATTTTATCAACTTTGAGTCGCTGGTAGCTTCCAGCTCTGTTGCTGTCAGGTGCCTATGCCCTCATTCAATGGATCCCATCTCAGAGCAATATTCTTGAAACCGATGAGGCAGACATGTTGGCAAACGAAGGTCGCAAATCATACCAGCCAGATACAAGTACAACTAAGAGGGATCAAAGAGGTTTCTCGGGAACAAAAACATGCGCAAATAGAATGCAGTACACCAGTTCTACCAGAAAAAATACGCCAACTACCATCTCAACAGCAAAGAACAAGCAACAATTTTTAGGCTTCGAACAGGCCACAGCTGATTGACGTGTCACTTTTTCAACACCCTGTCAATAGGAACCTCTGATGAATGTGACTGGCACACCCAAAATGATTGTTGAACATTTTTGTACAATCATACCCAACATATTAGACATTATTACATTAACAGAGAAGGCTATTGCGACCACCACAAGGTCAGAATTTAATGTAGACTTATAGTCTACACATACAGGGCAGTGACAGAGTCAGGTTCCTAAATAAAGCCATCGAGAGGTACAAGAGAATGCATTTATCTAGGGATCATGGCGACATCAAATGTGAGAGCTGGAGTTTATTAATGGAAAGATTAAGCCGAAATAGCTTTTTTACGTTGTAATAAACATATGGAGATATATCCAGTCTATATATTGTCCTTTCGAGTCGAAGACGGTATAAAAGGGCAGACCACAATCTCAAAAACAGAAATGTTGCGTGCCAAAAGTATTGCAGAGATCACTGCTTCTAAAATCTATGGCTATGTTATGTTTCCATAACAATACTTTTTACAATGACAGCTTGTCAAGCCATCGATCAATCTCCTTAGTCGTCTCTTGCGACATGACTGGAAGGTGGTATATCCAGTACACAAATCAAAATAATCACAGATGATAATCACTAGATGCATTGATACTTTTGGTGCTTTTGTATGAATTTTATAGTGTAAAAGAACAACAGACAATCAACGATTTTTGCAAGATTTTTCAAGATTTTCATTATTTCAAACAAGTTACATGAGACAAATTTGCAAAATGTAGGTCTAGCAAAATAGGCATAAATTGATTGCGATGCAAGAAACAATAACATTTGCATTTTGAAACAGTGGGACTAGGGACAAGTCATTTATTCAGAAGCACTATGTCCGTATGTTATCTATCACAAGAATCCACTACGAGAACTAATGTGTTTTCACTGATATGTTACTGTGTCTGACCTCTAGCCTAACACTGGCTGGTAAAGTGTTTTCTTGGACGTCCGGGAAGTTGGACTTGACAAAAGCTTATCTTCAGCAGGGTTGCCAATTTGGCTTTTTTTAGGCCAAATTCCACAAATCTGGCTTTTTTGGTTTTTGTTTGGCCTAAAGAAATTCTTTGGCTTTTTTGGGTTTTTTGGCTTATTCCTGGCTTTTTTTTCTAAACCAGTAGTAAAAAAAAAGTATAAACCACAATTTCAGTAAAAGTTCTTTAAAAATATAATTATTTTGCTCCAAAAATGCATCAAATCATCTCACTTTAATAAGAATTTGGCGCACTTTTGCAAATTACTTTCACTTTCAGAATCCATAGGTCTTAATTCTTAATGTTTCATTCTAGGAATATTCTTCAAAATAGTTCATTTTCAAAATTGAAACAAAACGAACGTGTCGTGACTAGTCGTGAGTCGTGAGTCGTCGTACAGGAGTGTGCCTAGGACGTGCGCTTAACAAGTCGACTAATTATTTACATTAGTCTACGCTGTGTTTGATAAAGATATTACTTGTGTTACTCATGGCTTCTTCATCAAAGAAATGGAAAGCATCTTATGATAGCAATCGTAAGTACAATAGTATTTGGGAAGAAACATACCCATGGCTCATGAAAGCTTCTGATGGATCAGAGGCAGCATATTGTAAACTCTGCCGGTGTACGATTGTACCAAAAAGAGGAAACATCTCAAATCATGAGAAATCATCTAAGCACATGATGAGAGTTCCATCAAATAGTCAGACACAACTTAGTGTCACTCAAAGTCCTAGACAAAATAACGATAAAGTTAAAACAGCAGAGCTCCAAATTGCTGTAAGCATGACCTGCCACTGTGCAATTCGCACAATTGACCATCTGAGTGAAATTATGACAGCACATGGCCAGGGCAGTACATTAGGAAACATCAAATTGCACAGAACTAAATGTTCATGCTTAATAAAAAATATAATATCGCCAGCACTAAAAACGGATGGTGTCCGGTTAGCGCAATCGATAGGCGGTTGGCTTACCACGGCAACAGCCGGGGTTCGTACCCTGGCGAGGACACCTGGGTTTTACTAATTCCCTAAAAATTAGTAGGAGCCGCGATAGCTCAGTGGTTAGTGAACTGGACTACTACGGACAAGGGGTAGGGTTCGATCCCAACCGACGGCTCCGGGTTCACCCAGCCTTAAATGGGTACCAGATTTTTTCTGGGAAAGTAAAAGCAGCACGGGCGTAATACCGACCACATTACCCCAAAAATCATGTGCTGAAGGTCTGTAAAATATAGGGTCACTAACACCATATTTCCCTATACGCCACTCGGCGTGACGGGGGGTACTTTTTTTTTTTTTACTAAAAACGGATCTCATCCATGACTTTCAGGACAAGAAATACGCCATCATTTTAGATGAATCTACAGATGTCTCCACACAAAAATACTTGTGTATCTTAATTCGGTTTTTCAGTGAAAGAAAACAGGAAATTCTAACAGGGTATCTTGGGCTAATTCCCGTGCAAGAAGCAACAGGAGAAAACATATTTAATTTGATTGATGGTGAAATAAAAAAATGTGGCCAGAGTCTCACAAATTGCATTGGATTTGCATCAGATGGAGCGTCAAACATGGTTGGCTGTAACAACTCAGTGTGGTCTAGATTAAGAAATGTATCTCCTTCATGTGTACAGCTGAAATGTATTTGTCATTCTTTGGCACTTTGCATTTATTATGCAGTAGCTAAGCTACCGTCAAATATAGGATTTTTACTATCAGAAATACCGCAATGGTTTTCCCACAGTAGCCTAAGACGAGAAGCCTACAAAGAATTATTTACAGTGATGAATACACCTACAGAATATGAGTCAACCAGAACTGCTCCACTGCCTTTTGAGAAACCATCAGCTACTCGATGGCTTGTGCGAGGAAAAGTTATGTTTAATATTCTGATGAATTGGGAAGAGCTAAAGGCTTATTTCATGAGTACTGAATTAGCCCAGTCAAAGTTTGACACAAAATACAAAGCACGATTGTTAAAGGACATGATGTTAGATTATAACAATTACTTGTTCTTTGTTTTCGCAACACCCGTTGTGCAGGAATTTGAAAGACTCAATGGCCTTTTTCAACAAAATAAAGCTGATCCTCATGAACTGTGTCAAGAATTATTTTTACAAAAGGCAAGTCTTCAGAACAGATTGTATGATACAAATGGACAAAGAAAGGATATAAATCAAGTTGATTTTGGTATCAAATTTTTAACAGAATGTAATACGTTCCTACAAAAGAACAACAACACTGACGCTCATCACGAAATTAAAAATGTCAAAGAAAGATGTATGTGTATGCTAGAGGAAGCTCTCAATCAAATAACATGTAGACTTCCTTCGGCGAGTAATATATTTCAAAATCTATCAAAGCTGAGTCCACGGATTATTTTAAATCAAGCTTCGAGAGCAACGTTTTCAGACTTACCCTTCTTACACCTAGCAGGAAGTAACATCAGCACTATTGAAGAACAATACAGAAAAATTATATTGATTGATTGGAAAGAAGATACCATGTTTAAGAAAGATGGACTTCCTACTGACAGTGAACAGTTTTGGATTGGCATACATCAGCATCAGTCATTCAAAGAGTTAGCCAACTTTGCCCTAACTTGTCTGATCACCCCATGCAGCAATGCCATAGTTGAAAGAATTTTCTCCATTGTAACGTCAGTGAAGACAAAAGCAAGGAATAAGATGCAACTGCATTTGCTTGACTCTATTGTCAGGATTAGAGCAGAACTGTTGCTTTCAAACAAATGTTGTAAAGACTTCATCCCATCAGCAAAAATCAAAAATGCTCAAAGAATTTACATCAGAGAATTTGTATGCTGTAGAATCAGGTAGCTCTGATGCGGATGACGTTAATAATCTTGATCTGGAGAGTTTCATGTGATGTGAGTATAGCAGAAATGTTTGGCCTTTTTTTTTGGCTTTTTAATTGACTATTTGGCCTAATTTGGCTTTTTTTCAACACTTTTTGGCCTAAAATCCAAAAATATATCTGGCAACCCTGATCTTCAGATATCGCTCTGGGTAGACGAGACTCGTAAACCTTGGCTGGCAACCCGTCTAGAAGAAGGGAAACTTCAATCTCAAAACTCTCTACTACCTTGTGGACTAGATTCTAGTTAGAGTCGAAGGTTATGGGAGTACACCCAGAGTAAGAATCCGGAGGGAGGGACCCTAAGGCAGTAGACGGCGTTAACCGTCTTTCTGCCTGGCATCCCCTGCACCTTCTTTCAATTCCGAACGTATGGAGCTCGTCTTTCTTTCGGAAATTCTTGAAACGAAGTGTGACAGGTAAAGAGAAGGCACTATCTCCATATTCTGTGCCTAGGCAGAGTAGGCATAGTAAGATAAGGGGAAAAAACACCAATATGTATACTTAGCTCATGGAATGTAAGGGCCCTGGACTTGATAAAGCTGACGTACTGAATGAAGGGCAATTTAGAACTGCAGCCCTCATAGGCAAAGAACTTAATAGGCTACATGTCGATATTGTAGCACACTTCTAGCCCAGCCACTACCTACAAATCCTACAATGTCTGAGCTGGACGTTGAGCCTACTATGAACGAACTTGCTGGTGCCATAATTGCCCTATCAAGCGGCAAAGCCATAAGAAACGACATTTCCACAGAGATACTAAAGGAAAATTTACACGTACTACTTTCACATCTATACAAACTGTTAATCAAATGCTGGAGAAACGCCCCATGATATGAGATATACTAAGATCATAACACTATACAAAAACAAAGGAGATAGGGATGATTGCAATAACTACAGAGGCATCTCTCTCCTTAGCACAGCCGGCAAAAGTAGTCATTAAACGTATGTATGATTGGGCACCAAGATGGACGCCATTACTGTCATGCTCTTCACGATCGCTCTGTCATCATACACAAGTCCCGGTGGAAGAAGCTCAGTGGCCTGCCGATGCTGGAAGTTTCCGAGCTGAAACCGATCAACGATCCTCGGTGGAGTTCAATGCGAGCTAGCGCCCAGGTTCGTGTGGCTAGGCTGCTCTTTGCCTTGTCTCTGTCTTACGTCATCATGAACGCACCCAGCCACGTGGCCAGACTGTACTATCTGATGTGGACTCAAAACTCAGGGGACATGAAATTTACATTCTCTGAAGGCTGATCTTCCAGCACGTCAGCCACGCCCACCATGCCTGCAAGTTTTAGATCTTCGTGATCGTCAGTAGAAACTTTACCAAGAACCTCAGACAAACTTTGGTGGACGTTACCAAGTGTATATGTTAGTTGTGGCTTATATCTTGGTGGTTGTCTGTCATAACAGTGGCTCCTATCTTTGTGTGTGTATGTGATAGGGAACAGGCAAATAATTGCAATGCTGCGGTAAAGCTGGTAGCAAGGAGCCAATGGTGGGGTGTGCTAAACACTCCAAGGTATGGTGACAGCTTTACAAATAAAGAACACAACACAATACTGACGTTTCGGCCTGTGGCCTTCTTCAGAATACAGGGACAACGACAACAAGCGGTGAAGCACAATTACTACATGTTAGATGATAAAGTGGAGGGCGAGGAAAGTAGGATGCAAAAATAAGAAAAGAGAGAAATGAATTTTACATGATGAGAGGTATGATGGGCGTCAAAATATATAAAATAGAAAAAGAGAGAGAAAAATGTATAATAAATTGTACTTAGCTGAGCTCAGAGCAGGGAGCAGGAAAACTGTAATCCGTGCTGAAACCAGTCGGAATGACTAAATGACTAAAAGCGCAGAGAACGTGTATAGAAAGCAACACGTGACAAAGACAGGTCAGTAAAGAGGGCAAAAAGGATCAAATATCGGGAAAACCAAAAAGGGGGGGGGGAAAGGGGGCATAGACGAGGATACTCCTGGGACATAACAAGCAATACATATAAATCACTCAACAATGGAAGTGAGAGATCACGCGAGAGGTTAAGAGAAAGAAATAGAATGACACGACAAAGTAGTAAACTAGGCAGTGGGTGAGAGAGATGGACTCTACAGAATGGATGGCCTCGAACTGAACGAGTTGAGAGGTAGGTCAACGAAAGGAAGGATTGGATACTGGAGGAAGAGATACGGTGAGGAAGAATAATAAAGCCGGTATAATGAGAAGGGCGATAGAGGGGTGGTCCGGAGGAAGTAAGTCTATCGGGAGGTAGGGAAGTATTGGAGGAGGAGGTATGGAGAGGAGGGATAAGAAGCAGGTATGTGAAAACTGGATAGGGGGAGAGGCGGTAGGTCAGAAGTGAATGGAAAAAGAGAAAGTCTGGAAGAAGTGGAGCAATAGGGGATGGTGTGCAAGAGGTATGAACCATAGGAGGTAAAGAAGTAGGGAAATGATAGAACAAAGGGGGGAATGAAAGTGGGCATCAGGATAAGGGGGATACTGGAATAGTAGGTATAGATGAGTAGTGACTACAAGTTAATAGAGAGGAGAGGGGTGAGCTAGGAGTAGATCAGCAGAGGGGTGGTAGGAAGGACGAGGGACAATAGAGGTGGGCAGAGAGATCGTACGTACAGTCCAGGTGGAGAGGTGATATAGTGATAAAGAGGTAAAGGACATGAAGATAGTCAGAAGAGAAAAAGGTGTAGGGAGAGGGGTGGTTTAGGAGGAAGAAGGCAAGATGGGGGTTACTCAAAGAGGATATGAAAAGCAGGGATGGACGAGTAGAGGACCCAAGAAGAGAAATAGGAAGAGAGGTCCATAGGTGGGAGGGTGGAGTCGGAGGCCGGAGGGTCCTCAGAGGGACAGGGATACATTGATGCCACGAGGGGTGAGGCAGCCCCAACGAGCGATCAGACGGTGCTCCAGAGTGAGCCGACTGTGGTGATCAGAGGAGCATGATATTAGGCCAGTTACCAAGACATCAGTCTTACCTCGATGGCCCCTCGAGTTAAAGTGGGCTGCTACAGGAGTGTCCGCTTCTTGGGTGATGTCATTCAAGTGTTCACGGCACCTATCGCCGATTCTGCGACCAGACTGACCGATGTAGGTCAACTTGCATCGCTTACAGATGATGGCATAAATGATGTTCCGCGATGTGCAAGTGAATCCCTCTCTGATCTCGAAAGGACCATTAGGGAAGAGGACAGTGTCGGTCTGGAGAACGTGGTCACAAGTTTTACATACTCTCCGGTTGCAGCGGATAGTGCCTCGATGGCTGAAGTGGTCAGCAGGAAGACGGCCCCTGACAAGAAAGTCTCGGAGGTTCCGGTCACGTCTAAAGGCCACTAGTGGTGGGTCAGGGAAGAGCAGACGAGTAGTAGGGTCAGATCGAAGAATAGGGAGGTAGCGGTGGATGGTCCTAATAGCGGCGTAGTGGTGAGGGTGATGGGTGAGAGCGAGCACTACTCTATCAGAGGGGGGATGAGTAGAGGGGGTAAGAGCAGACTGACGTGAAGTGTGGAGAACTCGACGCAGGGCAGGGAGGAGAGCTGATTCAGGATAGAGACGTCGGCGGAAGAAATCAAGCATAAGGTGGGCATTGTGAAGGAAATCTTCGTCGTCTTGGCAAAGGCGACGAAGTCTGAGAAGCTGGGAATAGGGAAGAGAGTTCTTGCAGGATGTAGGATGAGAGGAGTCGTAGCGGAGGAAACTATGGGAGTCAGTGGCCTTGTAGAAGACCGAGGTGAGAAGATGAGAGGTGCCCAAGGAGACTAGGATGTCCAGGAAAGATACGGAGGAGGTGGATATGTGGAAGGTGATGTGGATAGAGGGGTGGAAATGTCCGACATATTCGATGAAACGGGAGATCTCATCTTCTGGAAGGTCAGACAGACCAATGCAGTCATCAATGTACCTACGATACATGAGGGGAAGAGGGCCCTGGTAGGTATGGATGATTTGGTGCTCAAGGTAACCCATGAAGAGACAAGCATAGCTAGGGCCCATTTTAGTGCCCATCGCCACACCGCTGATCTGGGTGAAGAAATTGCCATTGAACTCGAAAGAGTTGAGGTTCAAGACTAATTCTGCTAGACGGAGGAGGACGCCAGTGGCGATGGAGGGTTGGATCCTACGGTCCAGGAAAAACTGAAGAGCTTGAAGGCCGTCGGAGTGGGGAATAGAAGTATACAGGGAGCAGACATCCATAACGAAGAGGCGGTAGTGACGATCAGGAAGGAGGGTGATAGAGGAAAAGATGTTAAGGGCGTCGTTAGTGTCTTTGACATACGAAGGGAGGCCCATAACTATGGGTTGAAAGACACTGTCGAGGAAGTCAGAAATGAGAACAGTAGGACATGAGATGGAAGAGACAATAGGACGCCCAGGAGAGTCAGGTTTATGTATTTTAGGCAGCATATAGAAAGAGGGTCTGCCCAAGCAGTGGTCAGGAAGGATCATGCGGGAGGAGCTAGAGGGAAGTAATCCATCCTGAATGAAACGGAGGATCGTACGACGCACCACGGCGTTATTAGAGACAGTAGTGTCGTCGGGGGTGGGGAGGTAGAAAGTCGAGTCGGATAATTGTTTATCCCCTTCCCGGATATAAAGGTCTTTCCTCCATACCACCACAGAGCCGCCCTTGTCAGCCGGCTTGATGACAATATCATCACGTCGGCGAAGATCCTGGAGGGCTTGGTACTCTTCACTACTAAGATTAGAGCGTCGAAGTCTATGGGGACGAAGTGCCTTAATATCCCGGTAGGTACTGTTAATGAACTGGTCCAAAGCCTGTGATTCGCCCGAGCGGGGAGTCCAGTCAGATTTACGGGAGGAAAAGCGGGCAAATTCGTCTGTAGGAGGAGGTTGAGAGGAAGAGTTCGGATGATTAAAGTAATAGAGTTTGAGTCGTAGTCGTCTGTGATACTCCTGAATGTCCCGTAAGAGAGAGAATGAGTCACTCAAAGGGCGAAGGGGACAAACTTAAGACCCTTGCTGAGAAGAGAGCGCTCATGGTCGGAAAGGGGCAAATCAGGGGGAATACAAGTGACAAGGGAGCTAGAGTCAGAGGCATTGGGGAGAGGAGGAGGTGAGGGAGGAGGAGGAGGAGGACGGAGGTTCAAGAGTTTACGTTTGTGCTGAGAGGATAAAAAGTCATACACAGATCGGTTGTGGTGGTGGATGGTATGGCGGATGAAGCGAAGAGTCCCAGGAAAGTTAGAGGTGAGTAGATGGAGTTGGGATAGGAGGTGTTGTAGGCGGTTGTTGAGGTGGGATATAAGACGAGAGTGGCTAGAAGCGACAAGACGAACACGTTTCAGGCCATGCTGGAGTTCAAGGTTCTGCAGTTGGCGGCGAAGATAGTTAGAGAGGTGGGGTTGACCGACTTGAGGTGAGAAGTGAGATCGGAACCCACACGGGAGAAATTTACGATGGAGGCAGTTGTTCAAGAAATTAAGATGACAGGTGAATCTAGTTTTCTTGAAAGTAGTGAAGGCAAAGTCCTTAGAGATGTTAGAGAGTTCGGGGGGTAGAGTGGAGAAGGAGGCGATGATGGAGTGACGGATAGAATGAGATAGATGTTTGAGGGAGGGCATAGTGAGGAGATGAGAGAAGATCGAGAAGAGAAATGAGAGATAAACCAACTAGATGAAGATAGGTAGGATACGTGAAGGTATAGAGAAGCCAATAATAGAAAGAGGGAAGGTAGTGAATAGAAAGTATGAGGAGCAAAGTGCAAGAGGGGAGGGTAAGGAAGCACCCAGAAGTGAAGGCGAGGAGAGACTGACGAGAGATAGTAGGTATTATATCATGCTCCTCTGATCACCACAGTCGGCTCACTCTGGAGCACCGTCTGATCGCTCGTTGGGGCTGCCTCACCCCTCGTGGCATCAATGTATCCCTGTCCCTCTGAGGACCCTCCGGCCTCCGACTCCACCCTCCCACCTATGGACCTCTCTTCCTATTTCTCTTCTTGTGTCCTCTACTCGTCCATCCCTGCTTTTCATATCCTCTTTGAGTAACCCCCATCTTGCCTTCTTCCTCCTAAACCCCCCCCCTCTCCCTACACCTTTTTCTCTTCTGACTATCTTCATGTCCTTTACCTCTTTATCACTATATCACCTCTCCACCTGGACTGTACGTACGATCTCTCTGCCCACCTCTATTGTCCCTCGTCCTTCCTACCACCCCTCTGCTGATCTACTCCTAGCTCACCCCTCTCCTCTCTATTAACTTGTAGTCACTACTCATCTATACCTACTATTCCAGTATCCCCCTTATCCTGATGCCCACTTTCATTCCCCCCTTTGTTCTATCATTTCCCTACTTCTTTACCTCCTATGGTTCATACCTCTTGCACACCATCCCCTATTGCTCCACTTCTTCCAGACTTTCTCTTTTTCCATTCACTTCTGACCTACCGCCTCTCCCCCTATCCAGTTTTCACATACCTGCTTCTTATCCCTCCTCTCCATACCTCCTCCTCCAATACTTCCCTACCTCCCGATAGACTTACTTCCTCCGGACCACCCCTCTATCGCCCTTCTCATTATACCGGCTTTATTATTCTTCCTCACCGTATCTCTTCCTCCAGTATCCAATCCTTCCTTTCGTTGACCTACCTCTCAACTCGTTCAGTTCGAGGCCATCCATTCTGTAGAGTCCATCTCTCTCACCCACTGCCTAGTTTACTACTTTGTCGTGTCATTCTATTTCTTTCTCTTAACCTCTCGCGTGATCTCTCACTTCCATTGTTGAGTGATTTATATGTATTGCTTGTTATGTCCCAGGAGTATCCTCGTCTATGCCCCCTTTCCCCCCCCCCTTTTTGGTTTTCCCGATATTTGATCCTTTTTGCCCTCTTTACTGACCTGTCTTTGTCACGTGTTGCTTTCTATACACGTTCTCTGCGCTTTTAGTCATTTAGTCATTCCGACTGGTTTCAGCACGGATTACAGTTTTCCTGCTCCCTGCTCTGAGCTCAGCTAAGTACAATTTATTATACATTTTTCTCTCTCTTTTTCTATTTTATATATTTTGACGCCCATCATACCTCTCATCATGTAAAATTCATTTCTCTCTTTTCTTATTTTTGCATCCTACTTTCCTCGCCCTCCACTTTATCATCTAACATGTAGTAATTGTGCTTCACCGCTTGTTGTCGTTGTCCCTGTATTCTGAAGAAGGCCACAGGCCGAAACGTCAGTATTGTGTTGTGTTCTTTATTTGTAAAGCTGTCACCATACCTTGGAGTGTTTAGCACACCCCACCATTGGCTCCTTGCTACCAGCTTTACCGCAGCATTGCAATTATTTGCCTGTTCCCTACTCAATTGATATCGCTGCTACTTTATGTTTGTTTAACGTCATTCATCTCTGTGTACTTTAGTTAGAACCATTTCCACTCCGTTCTTTCACCTACCTATTCTATCTCTCGTCAGTCTCTCCTCGCCTTCATTTCTGTGTACTTTAGTTAGAACCATTTCCACTCCGTTCTTTCACCTACCTATTCTATCTCTCGTCAGTCTCTCCTCGCCTTCACTTCTGGGTGCTTCCTTACCCTCCCCTCTTGCACTTTGCTCCTCATACTTTCTATTCACTACCTTCCCTCTTTCTATTATTGGCTTCTCTATACCTTCACGTATCCTACCTATCTTCATCTAGTTGGTTTATCTCTCATTTCTCTTCTCGATCTTCTCTCATCTCCTCACTATGCCCTCCCTCAAACATCTATCTCATTCTATCCGTCACTCCATCATCGCCTCCTTCTCCACTCTACCCCCCGAACTCTCTAACATCTCTAAGGACTTTGCCTTCACTACTTTCAAGAAAACTAGATTCACCTGTCACCTGAATTTCTTGAACAACTGCCTCCATCGTAAATTTCTCCGGTGTGGGTTCCGATCTCACTTCTCACCTCAAGTCGGTCAACCCCACCTCTCTAACTATCTTCGCCGCCAACTGCAGAACCTTGAACTCCAGCATGGCCTGAAACGTGTTCGTCTTGTCGCTTCTAGCCACTCTCGTCTTATATCCCACCTCAACAACCGCCTACAACACCTCCTATCCCAACTCCATCTACTCACCTCTAACTTTCCTGGACTCTTCGCTTCATCCGCCATACCATCCACCACCACAACCGATCTGTGTATGACTTTTTATCCTCTCAGCACAAACGTAAACTCTTGAACCTCCGTCCTCCTCCTCCTCCTCCCTCACCTCCTCCTCTCCCCAATGCCTATGACTCTAGCTCCCTTGTCACTTGTATTCCCCCTGATTTGCCCCTTTCCGACCATGAGCGCTCTCTTCTCAGCAAGGGTCTTAAGTTTGTCCCCCTTCGCCCTTTGAGTGACTCATTCTCTCTCTTACGGGACATTCAGGAGTATCACAGACGACTACGACTCAAACTCTATTACTTTAATCATCCGAACTCTTCCTCTCAACCTCCTCCTACAGACGAATTTGCCCGCTTTTCCTCCCGTAAATCTGACTGGACTCCCCGCTCGGGCGAATCACAGGCTTTGGACCAGTTCATTAACAGTACCTACCGGGATATTAAGGCACTTCGTCCCCATAGACTTCGACGCTCTAATCTTAGTAGTGAAGAGTACCAAGCCCTCCAGGATCTTCGCCGACGTGATGATATTGTCATCAAGCCGGCTGACAAGGGCGGCTCTGTGGTGGTATGGAGGAAAGACCTTTATATCCGGGAAGGGGATAAACAATTATCCGACTCGACTTTCTACCTCCCCACCCCCGACGACACTACTGTCTCTAATAACGCCGTGGTGCGTCGTACGATCCTCCGTTTCATTCAGGATGGATTACTTCCCTCTAGCTCCTCCCGCATGATCCTTCCTGACCACTGCTTGGGCAGACCCTCTTTCTATATGCTGCCTAAAATACATAAACCTGACTCTCCTGGGCGTCCTATTGTCTCTTCCATCTCATGTCCTACTGTTCTCATTTCTGACTTCCTCGACAGTGTCTTTCAACCCATAGTTATGGGCCTCCCTTCGTATGTCAAAGACACTAACGACGCCCTTAACATCTTTTCCTCTATCACCCTCCTTCCTGATCGTCACTACCGCCTCTTCGTTATGGATGTCTGCTCCCTGTATACTTCTATTCCCCACTCCGACGGCCTTCAAGCTCTTCAGTTTTTCCTGGACCGTAGGATCCAACCCTCCATCGCCACTGGCGTCCTCCTCCGTCTAGCAGAATTAGTCTTGAACCTCAACTCTTTCGAGTTCAATGGCAATTTCTTCACCCAGATCAGCGGTGTGGCGATGGGCACTAAAATGGGCCCTAGCTATGCTTGTCTCTTCATGGGTTACCTTGAGCACCAAATCATCCATACCTACCAGGGCCCTCTTCCCCTCATGTATCGTAGGTACATTGATGACTGCATTGGTCTGTCTGACCTTCCAGAAGATGAGATCTCCCGTTTCATCGAATATGTCGGACATTTCCACCCCTCTATCCACATCACCTTCCACATATCCACCTCCTCCGTATCTTTCCTGGACATCCTAGTCTCCTTGGGCACCTCTCATCTTCTCACCTCGGTCTTCTACAAGGCCACTGACTCCCATAGTTTCCTCCGCTACGACTCCTCTCATCCTACATCCTGCAAGAACTCTCTTCCATATTCTCAGCTTCTCAGACTTCGTCGCCTTTGCCAAGACGACGAAGATTTCCTTCACAATGCCCACCTTATGCTTGATTTCTTCCGCCGACGTCTCTATCCTGAATCAGCTCTCCTCCCTGCCCTGCGTCGAGTTCTCCACACTTCACGTCAGTCTGCTCTTACCCCCTCTACTCATCCCCCCTCTGATAGAGTAGTGCTCGCTCTCACCCATCACCCTCACCACTACGCCGCTATTAGGACCATCCACCGCTACCTCCCTATTCTTCGATCTGACCCTACTACTCGTCTGCTCTTCCCTGACCCACCACTAGTGGCCTTTAGACGTGACCGGAACCTCCGAGACTTTCTTGTCAGGGGCCGTCTTCCTGCTGACCACTTCAGCCATCGAGGCACTATCCGCTGCAACCGGAGAGTATGTAAACTTGTGACCACGTTCTCCAGACCGACACTGTCCTCTTCCCTAATGGTCCTTTCGAGATCAGAGAGGGATTCACTTGCACATCGCGGAACATCATTTATGCCATCATCTGTAAGCGATGCAAGTTGACCTACATCGGTCAGTCTGGTCGCAGAATCGGCGATAGGTGCCGTGAACACTTGAATGACATCACCCAAGAAGCGGACACTCCTGTAGCAGCCCACTTTGACTCGAGGGGCCATCGAGGTAAGACTGATGTCTTGGTAACTGGCCTAATATCATGCTCCTCTGATCACCACAGTCGGCTCACTCTGGAGCACCGTCTGATCGCTCGTTGGGGCTGCCTCACCCCTCGTGGCATCAATGTATCCCTGTCCCTCTGAGGACCCTCCGGCCTCCGACTCCACCCTCCCACCTATGGACCTCTCTTCCTATTTCTCTTCTTGTGTCCTCTACTCGTCCATCCCTGCTTTTCATATCCTCTTTGAGTAACCCCCATCTTGCCTTCTTCCTCCTAAACCCCCCCCCTCTCCCTACACCTTTTTCTCTTCTGACTATCTTCATGTCCTTTACCTCTTTATCACTATATCACCTCTCCACCTGGACTGTACGTACGATCTCTCTGCCCACCTCTATTGTCCCTCGTCCTTCCTACCACCCCTCTGCTGATCTACTCCTAGCTCACCCCTCTCCTCTCTATTAACTTGTAGTCACTACTCATCTATACCTACTATTCCAGTATCCCCCTTATCCTGATGCCCACTTTCATTCCCCCTTTGTTCTATCATTTCCCTACTTCTTTACCTCCTATGGTTCATACCTCTTGCACACCATCCCCTATTGCTCCACTTCTTCCAGACTTTCTCTTTTTCCATTCACTTCTGACCTACCGCCTCTCCCCCTATCCAGTTTTCACATACCTGCTTCTTATCCCTCCTCTCCATACCTCCTCCTCCAATACTTCCCTACCTCCCGATAGACTTACTTCCTCCGGACCACCCCTCTATCGCCCTTCTCATTATACCGGCTTTATTATTCTTCCTCACCGTATCTCTTCCTCCAGTATCCAATCCTTCCTTTCGTTGACCTACCTCTCAACTCGTTCAGTTCGAGGCCATCCATTCTGTAGAGTCCATCTCTCTCACCCACTGCCTAGTTTACTACTTTGTCGTGTCATTCTATTTCTTTCTCTTAACCTCTCGCGTGATCTCTCACTTCCATTGTTGAGTGATTTATATGTATTGCTTGTTATGTCCCAGGAGTATCCTCGTCTATGCCCCCTTTCCCCCCCCCCCCTTTTTGGTTTTCCCGATATTTGATCCTTTTTGCCCTCTTTACTGACCTGTCTTTGTCACGTGTTGCTTTCTATACACGTTCTCTGCGCTTTTAGTCATTTAGTCATTCCGACTGGTTTCAGCACGGATTACAGTTTTCCTGCTCCCTGCTCTGAGCTCAGCTAAGTACAATTTATTATACATTTTTCTCTCTCTTTTTCTATTTTATATATTTTGACGCCCATCATACCTCTCATCATGTAAAATTCATTTCTCTCTTTTCTTATTTTTGCATCCTACTTTCCTCGCCCTCCACTTTATCATCTAACATGTAGTAATTGTGCTTCACCGCTTGTTGTCGTTGTCCCTGTATTCTGAAGAAGGCCACAGGCCGAAACGTCAGTATTGTGTTGTGTTCTTTATTTGTAAAGCTGTCACCATACCTTGGAGTGTTTAGCACACCCCACCATTGGCTCCTGTGTATGTGATAGCCATGGCTCATATCTTTGTGTGTGTCTATGTTTAGTCATATGTCATATCTTAGTGTGTGTCTATGTTTAGTCATGTCTCATATCTTTGTGTGTGTCTATGTTTAGTCATGTCTCATATCTTTGTGTGTGTCTATGTTTAGTCATGTCTCATATCTTTGTGTGTATCTGTGTTAGTCATGTGTCATATCTTTATGCGTGCATGTCTGTGTTAGTCATATCTCATATCTTTGTGTGCATGTCTATGTTAGTCACATCTCATACCTTTGTGTGTGCATGTCCAAGTTAGTCATGTCTCATATATATGTGTGTATGTCCATGCTGGTCACATCTCCTACCTTAACGTGTGTCTGACTATGTTAGTCATGTCTCATATCTTTGTGTGTTTGACCTAACTTGTGCAGACGGTTGGTATGGGGCAAATTGTACGTTACAATGTCGCTGCTATAATGACTCAGTTCGTGACAAAACTACAGGGACATGCCCAAACAATGACAATTGTCAGCATGAATATTTCGGACCCCAGTGTCAGTACTTGGATCTCGTTTACAAACACGTCCAAAAATCTGAACCTACTTTCCTGTTTGATAACAACGACACCACATGTAATCCGGACACAGATTCTACATCAGTCGAGGCAACTCTCAATCAATCTTTGCCGTTCTCCTGGTTTAGGATTTATGTGAATGACTAACTTATCCGGACAGTTTCACGGTAAAACTAAATGGTTCTGCCTCATGTAACAATGAATCAAGGTTTGTAGTTAACCGCACGAGATTGATGTCTTTTGCTCTGGGGCTGGGCTGATTAAAAAGTTACGGATTGAAGGAGCGATAGTTGCAAATATCTGCTCCAACTACATTGGCGGGGGTCGGAATGTGGCTCTCAAACAGAACACAAACCAGATCGACACACTTATTGCTTGTTATACAGGAGACGGATGTGGATATCCACTTGTGGGTTTTGAGTATTTTCTTTTTTTATGATCATAGTTTTAGTCTTTTTTTATATTCATATCTAGTCTATATTTTTTGCTTGTCATGTTTATTTCAATAAGTAATTGTTGTAGGTCTTTAGGATTTTCTGCTAGTAGTACAGTATCATCAGCATATCTTAGGTTATTGATTATTTTTCCATTAATTTGTACGCCTGGCATCTCTGTGATGTTTTTTATAAAGATTTGCTCAGTGTATAGATTGAACAAGCTTGGTGATAGGATGTATGTCTTACTCCTCTTTTTATAATGAAATAAACAACCGAATTGGTAAGGCAACTACGACTTTCGGCAAACTCACAGAAAGGGCTTGGAACAACACGAAACTAACTCTAAAGACCAAACTCTTAATATATCAAACTTGTGTGCTAAACAGACTGTTATATGGATCTGAAACCTGGACATACTTGAATTATGAAAACAAGACTAAATATCTTCTACATGCGATGTCTCCGCACAATAATGCACATTAAACGGCAGGACAAAATAACAAACTTTACAGTTCTGCAAACGTACTAAGTCCCATGTCAACGCTCCGAAGCCGCATGTTATGATGGCTGGGGCACGTGCAGCGAATGGTAGAAAACCGCATTCATAAGCAAATACTATATGGTGAACTAATACACGGTAAAATACAAATCGGCAGACATAATCTACGATATAAAGATATCTGCAAATCATCTCTGAATGATTTCCCTGAAAGACTTCTGAAAATGACTGGGAGCATCTGGCAAGTGATCGCACATCACGGAGAACATGTATAAGGAGTAGCATAACATCATTTGATGCTGTACTATGGCGAAATATGGTATAGAAAAGAATCGTGCAAAGAAAAAAACGATAGAAAACCCCGTGGGTCAGAGGGCCTGACTTGTTCATGAGTGTGTTTTGTTAAACATTGGTAGAATCAGTCACGAGAGAAGCTGTTCCACAAAAACAACACCTCAAAATACACAATAACCTCCACTAAACCGCCTGACAGGACGAAAAGGACCATTAACTACAAGAACTGTCATCAGTCATGCGATGCGTTTAAAGAAACAAAAAAAAGAAACAGGTGGAAAAATGCACTTGAGTTAGATTTGGGACACGCAGGGAAGGATTACCAATGCCCAAGCAAGGTGTAGGAACTGTGTTATCGCCCATCAAGATTCCAAATCTAATGAGCTCCTTCCCAACAACTTTTATTTTTCATTGGAGAATCATGTTGTCAATATTAACAGATAATAGCCCCCGCTATAGAATATATAAAGAAACAACAGATAAAATGGTTTTGGCCATGTGACAAGGCAAAAAGATCAGGACACAACACAACGAGCCTTCATTAAACGTTGCGAGAATACCAGACCCAAGGGTCGACCGCGAAAAAGATGGATCGACGGAATATTAGAGGCACTAGGAAGCATGATGGCAGAGGAGGCGAACAGAAGAGCAAAAGACCGCAAATTGTACCTCCCTTCGACGTTGAAAGGCAAATGAGGAAGGAAAGAAGAATGGAATAATGGAATAATGGAATATAAACAGTTAACTTTCAAAAATATGAATTCGGAATTTCTGCTGAGCTCAAAACTATATTACTAAACATTTTAAAGAAACTATACTTGCTTATAAAATGGCACATTCAATTTATTAATTCCAAAGTGTGTGTATATATATATATATATATATATATATATATATATATATATATGTGTGTGTGTGTGGATTCGTATTGTTATCAATAATTGATACATCATTTTACTGTTATTTTACTTTTGTTATTATTGAGAAGACATTTTACATTTTACAAAAATTAACTTTTTTCGTAAAAATCTCCATCTATTTCCGTTGTTGTTATCGTGATGATTAGTAGATCATAGTTAGATAGATGTCTGTTATTTGTTAATTTTGTGACTGCTTTAGCGTTTTACTAATTAAAGAACGTTTAGCGGTCACTTTTTTATACTTAATACAATTAAAGCTGAGAGGAATGGCTTGGTGGAAAATATGTACCTTTGTAGGATTTGTTACTGCAGTGGTTCTGAGAAAATTGTTGAGAAAAAGCAGGAATTGTCCAACAATGGAACTTATGCATGGCAAGACCGTCATCATAACAGGTGCTAACAGCGGCATTGGTAAAGCGGCAGCCTTAGAACTGGCAAGGAGAAAAGCCAGAGTGATTTTGGCTTGTCGGAACTTGCAGTCTGCCGAAGATACAGTACGAGAGATCAAGGCATCAGTTACTAACAGTGAAGTCATACCAAGAGAATTAAATTTAACATCATTAAGGTCAGTTAGACAGTTTTGTAAGCAAATTCTTATGCAAGAACCGAAGATTGATGTTCTTATTAACAATGCTGGTGTATTTCAATGCCCCTACATGAAAACTGAAGATGGTTTTGAAATGCAAATGGGAGTAAATCATTTTGGACACTTTTTATTAACTTTACTTCTTCTGGAAAAGATTAAAACATCTGCTCCAAGCAGGATTGTGATTGTGTCTTCTTCTCTCAGTAAAAGGGGCGCCATTAATTTTGATGATATTCATAGTGAAAAACACTACGATAAACATAAGGCTTATTGTGACAGTAAGCTTGCGAACCTTTTCTTTGCCCAGGAGCTAAGCCTGAGATTGAAAGATGTGGAAGTGGATGTGTTTTCCCTTACATCCAGGAATGGTTATGACAAACTTGGGCAAGCATGTT
Organism: Megaustenia siamemsis; assembly: GCA_032433765.1. Classification (NCBI taxonomy): domain Eukaryota; kingdom Metazoa; phylum Mollusca; class Gastropoda; order Stylommatophora; family Ariophantidae; genus Megaustenia; species Megaustenia siamemsis. The sequence goes on along the minus strand of JAVIAB010000050.1, from coordinate 62,171,849 downwards.
GTACCAGGTTTCATTATGAAGATATTGGGATCTCTCCTTGTAGTGCTAGGAATGCGTGATGCAAGTGAAGGTTGTCAAAGCATAGTGTACTGCAGTGTTGCTTCAGAGCTCAAGGGCAAATCTGGAGTTTACATTGGCAAGAATTGTGAGAAATGTTCGTATCCTCCTAATGCATTGGATTATGAAACAGGAAAACAACTGTGGAAACTCAGTGAGCAATTAACAAATTCTAAATCATGAACTTTTTCAATGAAGTTCTGTAAAGTTGACTAATAATAGCTGATAATTTGTGATTGAAAAGAGAAAAATAAGTAAACAGTAATGTTATTTTGTAACTTTTATATTGTTTTTATTAAATTCAATTATTCACAGGTTTTATTATTTTGTTTCTGTGCTAATTCTGTTTGTTCTTGTGTGAGTTCTAGATATGAATTGGTTTGCTATAAATGAACGAATTATTGCTTTTAGATTTAGTACAACACCTGTGCTGTAAATATTACTACTTGTGTCTGCTTGGATTTAGTGCTTGATTAGTGCCTCTGATTGGATATTTAGTGCTTCATTAGTGCCTCTGATTGTATATTTAGTGCTTCATTAGTGTCTCTGATTGGATATTTGGTGCTTCATTAGTGTCTCTGATTGGATATTTAGTGCTTCATTAGTGTCTCTGCAGCATACCTTAGAGCACGGCTTCTGTAGTGAAATTGTTACAGTATTTTCCATTAGTACTCACTTCATTGAAGATCTTATAATTGCTGGTTTTTTATCTCCATGATATTCTCACTCCTCATTTGTAAAATCAATTTTCTGTTGCCCCAAATTATTTTCTAGTTTGTTCAAACATTGTCCAAGACTCATGTATGACTGGGCAAGAACTTTTGTAAAAATCTATTATATATTCAATATGCAAATACTTGATTAAAAAATATTAGTATCTGTTAATTCAATGTTATTATTGCATAAGAATGTTTATCATGGTCACTGGTAACCCATTTAACACTGACCACCATGGCATCGAATAAAAAAATGGTGTAATTCTTCAACAAAAAGCAGGAATCTGCCAAGTAAACTTATTTTCTCTTCCTACACCTTGAAAATACATTCATTGTATCACATTGGTTGTTGTGGTAAAGTAGTATTAGGTGAACTTGTCTACTGAGAACAAGAGGTTAGGTTCGATTCTGACTGAAGTTTGCTCGATTTATCCAGCCACTGAATGTGTACCAGTGATTGTTTTTTTTGGAAAGAAAACTACAACTTGTGTAGTGCTAACTAACCAAGTTACTAAAAGAAATGTATCAATTATTTTTTTAATGGGCATTAACACATTTCCTGTGTGCCTCAGGATATTGTGGAGTTCATTTTTTTTCTTCTTGTAGTATGTCATAGTTTATGGAGTAGCTGTGGTATTTTCACCTTTTAACCCAACCTATACAACTCATTACACAAATTCCTTGTCATCAAGTTATTTTTCTCTGTTTAAGCACCAATCACTTGGCAAAGTTAAGTTGACTGTTTCCAGGATCACCATGTTGAGGTACAACAGAGTTTTGGTCAGATCTGGTTTGCTGAACTTGATACTTCAATCAACTATGAGTATGAGACTGCTACCAATTTGTGTTCTAGATGTCTCTGATTCCACTGAGCAACCTCAGTAACTGGACACATTATTATGGTTTTACGGGTCGAGTTAATTTTTATAACATGCAATGTTAGCATTGAGAACATAACTGTTTACAAGGACTGAACATGTATAATAGTTGAGCTCTACATTAAGTGAGATTGATTCTTTTAATCAAGAAATGATAGACATAATAGTAAAAGAAAGCAACAAAAAAGGTATCAGTCTGAATAGTAAGAAAACAGAAATAATGGTCATATCAAAAAAACAATCAGCACTATCATGCAGCATAAAAATAAACAGAACAAATCTGAAACAAGTGCAACGCGTCAAAAACTTGGGAATAATAATAACATCTGATGGAAGATTCACCACAGAAATAAAAAGCAGAAGAGTTCAGGCCAAATAGCATTCAGAAAATGAAAAATATCTTATGCAACAAATCTATGTCAATAGAAATAAGAAAGAGAGTTCATCGGTGCTATATAGAACCAATTCTGACCCGTGGAAGTGAATCATGGACAGTAGACAAATAAATGAAAAGATGATTAGAGACCACAGAGATGAGATTTCTCAGAAGAATGTTGAAAGTTTCCTGGACAGCTAAAAGACCAATGAGAAAATTCTCAAAGAGGCCAACACAAAAGGGGGCTCCTAAAAAAAACATCAGAAAGAAACAATCAACATTTTCGGGCACATCATGAGAAGAGAAAAGTTGGAATACTTGGTTACAACTGGCAAAATAAAGGAAAGAGAAATCACGGACAACAAAGAGAGAAAATACTGTATAGCTTGGTGTTATGGCATGGAAAACAGTCAACAACAGAACTAATATGATGCACTGTAGATAGAGGGTGTCCGGTTAGCGCAATCGATAGGCGGTTGGCTTACCACGGCAACAGCCGGGGTTCGTACCCTGGCGAGGACACCTGGGTTTTACTAATTCCCTAAAAATTAGTACCTCTGAAGTCGGAGTAAATCTGCCTACATGGCGAGGGCATCCTGTAATGGGATAAAACAGACTTTACACGCAAAATTCAGTCCCACAAAATTGAGTGGGTGGGACTTCGTCAGAGGTCAAAGCTGACGAAAGCGAACGAACGAACGAACGAACTGTAGATAGAGGATTGTGGAGGGACATGATCACCTACACCAACCCATATAGTACATGATGATTCTTTTAATCAGATAAAGTTTGCACATTACAATTTGGAAATGGGGAGGTTAGTATTTATTTGTGAGATGTCGATGGTGAAAAATATCAGGCTGGCCTAGTCAGGGTTAGAATGTGAGTGAGACTTCTCATGCTACTGACAAATGCTATGCAAGGTAGTTTCAATGTCTTTCATTTTTGTCAAAGCCAGCCCTGAATGTGAGAATACTCTTAAAATAAAGTTATCCTGTTTTGTTCTTGTAGATTGAAGGTTTGCCACTTGTCAGGTATAAATGTTGAACAGAGCAGGTAAAGGTTGTGGCAAACCTGAACATGAGCACACAGACTATGACCTTCACGACTTCAAACAAACACTGAATGACTTGTTCATTCCATTTCCTGGGTTGCTTATCAGTTCCAAAATCTTGAGGAAATCCCACTTTTGACTGAGATAAACAATTAGCTTTGAAGTTAGCTCTGCTGTGTACACCCTCCAGGGCAATGGTTACAGCCACTGTTTGAATGAAGTCTACTTTGTGTATATCACTAGAGTACATTCACAATTGTTACCTGTTGTAATTTATTTAATTTCTCAGCAATAATTATCCTAGAAACATTTATTTTTTGCATGGGGTTCTATTTTCATCCCAACCTTAACATTTTAATCACAAATGTTATGTAGACTGCACGGAAAGACCAAAACAGTAATTTCCTTTGTTATTCTTGTCATTTCCTTAATTATTGGTGTATCAACATTTGTATTTTACAGTGTTCCAGTATTTTTATTTTATTTCACAAAACAGTGGCGCATATGCAAATGTTCATCATAGGTAATATTCCATAGAATGGTTTTGGATATGTTAATGTCTTGGTTCTGTCTATACAGTTTTCAATTTCTTTAGTGTCAATAATTCTTTGATGTCCAAAATTCTATCATCATCATCATGTACCATACCGGTTGGCATAGGCAATCATTCCCTTCCACAACCATCTATCATACCATGCATCGTATCAATTCTTAATTGTTGATTGTTTTCCATACCATGAATCCATGCTATGGTCTCTATTTGGAGCTATTTTCTGTCTTTGTTATCTGTGATCTCTCTCTCCCTGTATTTTACTAGTTGTAACCAAGTATTCCAACTTTCCTCTTCTCATGAAAAAGTAAAGTACCCCCGTCACACCAAGTGGCGTATAGGGAAATATGGTGTTAGTGACCCTATATTTTACAGACCTTCGGCACATAATTTTTGGGGTAATGTGGTCGGTATTATGCCCGTGCTGCTTTACTTTCCCTGAAAAAATCTGGTACCCATTTTAAGGCTGGGTGAACCCGGAAGCCGTCAGTTGGAATCGAACCCTACCCCTTGTCCTTTGTAGTCCAGTCACTAACCACTGAGCTATCACCGGCTTCCCACATCAGCCATTGGGTTGTTAAATTTTCCTATCAAACATTTTTTCTTCTTCTTTCCTTCCTCATTTGCCTTTCAGCATTGAGGGGAGACATAATTTGCTGTCTTTTGCTCTTCTGTTCGCCTCTGCTGCTGTTATGTTTCCTAGAGCTTCTAATATTCCATCCATCCATCTTTTCCGTGGTCGACCATTGTGTCTGGTATTCTCACAACAATAATCAAACATTTGATTAACATTATTAATTTCCTTCAAAAAACTTTGATATCATATTCACATCTTGTTTAACTGGTGCAAGAGTTTAGCTGTTGACATTTCTCTCAGTTTGAAATTAGTTTGTAGCTTTAGATTTAAAGTGAAGGACTTGTGGGGTTTTTAGTAAGCACAAAAAGAGTGTAACTGGCTGTGGTCGACAACAGTGGTTAGAGTCTCTGGGGAGGTCTATTCTAAAAAGTGTCTGCTTCATTTTCATGCCAGGGCACATGGGTGTGAAGAGGTAAAGAACGCGCTGTGCTGACAGACTTGCCAGTTTGGCTGATGTTTAGTGAGGAAGGGCAAGGAACTGCTCTGACATTCTGAATGCCCTCAGGGACGCTGGATGAAAAAATAACTAAAAAAAATGACCCTGAATTTGCAGCCATGAACAGACTTAACGAATATCATGTCGTGGTGGGAGATGCCAGACAAGAGCACTATGCAGGAATCCAAAGAAGACTTATCAACTAACACAACACCGACGTCGTTGTTTGCTACACGTTGGTGGATATTCTTCGAAGGAGATCTGAACACTTATGAACTTGTCCAGGGATATGAATAAAATAGCAACAGGGAAATTTTGTCACAATTATGATGCAGAAATCCAAGTAATAAAGCTGGCAATAGAAAAACTGCTGTACAGTAATCTTAGCCCACAGCCTGCAGTGTTATTAACAGATGTAAGATCAGTACTCCAGGCACTTCAATCCAGAAAATTGCCACATCTGCAGACCTTATTGACAGAGCTCTGCAAGCATCACAGGGTTGCCCTGCAGTGGATCCCATCTCACTGTGAAATACCAGGAAATGAGAGAGCAGATCAGCTGGCAAAAGAAGGTGCAACAGGCACACAACCAGATGCACCGGTTACATACCATCAGAAGAAACAGATAATCAAATCAATCAGAAGACCACAAGCCCCAAGTCAGATGCCTTTCATAATATGAATAGATGGGAACAAGTTATCATTATATACACCTCAGAAAAGGACACAATTGACTCCACAGTCACATGTATACAAAATTCAAGGTCAGCACCTCAACTACATGTACATGTGGACAGGCGCCCCAGACTCCTGAATACATATCCAAGACAGTACTGAATATAGTAGACTGAGGAAAATTCATGGCCCATAGATACAACACTACAGACAAAACTATATGGGCCATTGCAAGAATTACAAAAGACTATACAATTGATACAGGAAACGACATTGCAGATGAAAGATAAATAGATGAACTTGTCCAATGTGGATGACCTGTTGACTAAATAAAACTTGTAGGCTTTCCCTTTCTTGAATACATAGAACCTTTAATTATGAATTAACCTAATTTCAATGTGATGTTTATTGAAAATGTTTGTGATAACTGTAAGAGCTTAGACCATCAGCACCTGGGAAAAGACTAGTCAGCAATTTATAGATGACTGCTTACGTGAAGATCTGCAAATAATAAAGTTAATGCAAACTCTACTCCACCACCCAGTGGTGCCCTGGAAACAGACAAACTAGTCTGACCAAGCAATCATGGACTGAAGAGGGAATACTGGCAACCTATCTCCTAAAAAATTCCACGCCAAAGACTGTTTTGCTGGACAAAAGGCAAAGGGTTGCCATAAACTAGCAAGACAATACATCTTTGTCAATCTAGCATTACTTTAAGGGTGCAGGATGAAGGAAAGCTGTCATCAGATCAATGCAGAAAAGTACAAAATAATTTACAATATGTCAAACAGGTATATACGGCAGATAAAAGTGATTAACAAAATGGTGTTGCACATCAACTATCTCAAACACAGGCAATATTATGCGATACAGCTACAAGAGGCAAATAAATATGGTTAACAAAATGAATGGTGTCACAGATCAACTATGTTGATACTGAAGTGTTGTCCCTACCTTCCCCCCCCCCCCAACCAAAATCTTCGCATATTACTTTATATATATATATATATATATATATATAAAATTTAATTACTTACACTATTAACTTAATATTTTCAGTGATATAATACAGCGAGAGATATGCCTGTACATTAATTACTTCAAGATGATGGCTCAAACTTGCAATAAATGTTCATTTGATTACTAGTTCTTGGCTTGTTTTATATTGTCTGTTATAATTACTTGATTAGTGGTTTTGAAGAACAATTTATTTTTCTGTTACTTGTCAAATTTGTAGGGAATAGAAACAATGTATTTAGTGAGACAGCATTATACAAGAACAACTTGGGAATCACTAATATATGCTAGATCTTCACATTTAATGAGACAGCCTTATACTAGAACAACTTGGGAATCATTGGTATATACTAGATCTTCGCATTTAGTGAGACAGCCTTATACTAGAACAACTTGGGAATCACTGGTATATGCTAGATCTTCGCATTTAGTGAGACAGCTTTATACAAGAACAACTTGGGAATCACTGGTATATACTAGATCTTCTCATTTAGTGAGACAGCCTTATACAAGAACAACTTGGGAATCACTGGTATATACTAGATCTTCTCATTTAGTGAGACAGCCTTATACAAGAACAACTTGGGAATCACTGGTATATACTAGATCTTCGCATTAGTGAGACAGCCTTATACTAGAACAACTTGGGAATCACTGGTATATACTAGATCTTCGCATTTAGTGAGACAGCCTTATACAAGAACAACTTGGGAATCACTAGTATATACTAGATCTTCGCATTTAGTGAGACAGCCTTATACTAGAACAACTTGGGAATCACTGGTATATACTAGATCTTCGCATTTAGTGAGACAGCCTTATACTAGAACAACTTGGGAATCACTGGTATATGCTAGATCTTCGCATTTAGTGAGACAGCCTTATACAAGAACAACTTGGGAATCACTGGTATATACAGGGTGTTTTTAAAGTCGCAGTGCAGTGAATTTATACTCTCTAAAGAAAAAACGTCACCAGAAATGCGGTTAACTAATGCGTCACACAAATTGTAAAATAAATGGTATTATTCAAATATACTTGACTGCTATCGGCGAGCTTATAATGGGTAATGTTGGTATTAACACAATAAAGTTGTGCCTAAAGCATATGTTGAAAATGTCCACCACGGCCTCAAGACATGTCGTGATTCGTCTTTCCATATTTGCGAAAACCTTCAGAATAATGTCTGGTGATATTTGTTTAATCTTGTCTACTATTTCAGTCTTTAGGTCATTAATTGTCTGCGGATTATTTTCATAAACTTTCCCCTTCAATGCCCCCCACAGATAATAATCTGGGGTGTTAGATCTGGTGAACGAGCAGGCCAGATTCCACGTGAAATAATGCGATTTGCAAATATGCTTTCTAAATAATTGAGTGTTGTTGTGGCTGTGTGTGCTGTTGCCCCATCCTGCTGAAACCAGGATTCCATAATTTCCCGTTCTGTAAGGTGTGCTATGAACGGTTCCAGAATTAAAGTACGGTAACGTTCTGCATTTATTGTTTCATTAAAAAATATAGGTCCTATTATCCGCATACGACTTATAGCGCACCACACTCCGACTTTTGATCGTAAAGCGGCACTTGATGAAATTCATGGGGGTTTTCACTGCTCCACAACCGATTGTTCTGACTGTTCACATAACCGGATAAATGAAACCAGGTCTCATCAGTGAAAAAAGTGACGTCAAGGATGGCAGCGCCATGTTCATAAATAAAATTCTGAAACCACATGCAGTAGTTTAAACGGGATTCATAATCTCTTTCTTGGAGTTGAGACACTTCAGTTAATTTGTATGGACGATAGTGTAGTTCACTTCTTAAAACCTTGTGAGCAGAACTCTTAGATGTTTGCACCTGTTGAGACAAGTGGTTTAAAGATGCACTTGGACTCATTGTAATTCTGTCTTGGAGTTCCATAATTTGGTCTTGTGAAATTGAAGGTCTTCCAGATCGGTATGCATCTACCACACTACCGGTTTCACGAAACTTTTTGATCAATTTTGTAACAGAATTTCGGTGAGGGACTTGTGAGTCTGGAAATCTCCTCACGAATTGTCTAATGACCTCATCCGTATATTTACCGCCATTACGGAAGACATGCTCAACCAGAAATACCCTGTTTTCAATCGTCAACACCATTTCCTTCAAGCAATGAGACAGTGAAAGTAGCGTAGTGCCCGTCCTTTACGTAAATAAAACCTTAAAGGAAGCAGCGGTTTGTTCATAAATGTGGTTTACAAAATTGTGGTACGTAGATGATGATTACGTCATTTACTGAATATTAAAATATTCACTGCACTGCGACTTTAAAAACACCATGTACTAGATCTTCGCATTTAGTGAGACAGCCTTATACAAGAACAACTTGGGAATCACTGGTATATACTAGATCTTCGCATTTAGTGAGACAGCCTTATACTAGAATGATCCTGTGAATGATCACCGTCTTGTTCGTGACGCAAGCTGCCCTATATGCACAGCAATAGCTGGTCGCTGAAGAAGACTCTCCTAATACGTTTTAATTTGACCAACCAGTAATCTTAAAGATCATTTTTAAAAATCAAGTTTTATAACAAATAACAATCATTAGTGTTATGTTATTGAACAACAATTCTGAAACAGTATAATATTGCACATCATCATTAATAATTTCAAAAATTATCAAAACTTTCCCCCATTATTTTGATAATTTTTCCTTTGCCGCCTATGCCTACCCGCTGAGGAGGACAAACCAAAGGTTGTGACGTTTTCAGCATTGCAAAGAGGGACGGTTGTGGGTAAAATGACGTGAGCCGTGTATATCTAACATGGCTGAAATCGTCACAAGTTTGGGGTGCTTTCTGGAAAATTCTCTCATTTAGGCTTTCAGTATAGGTGGCAATGATTTTTGTCAAATTGTAGAAGATAAATTGGGGGGGGGGGGGGGGGAGCATTCCTTCATCTTAAATACCATATGTGGCTGCATGTGAACTTAGGAAAAGGTACTCCACGATTAACTCTAAAATTCCCAGGTAGTTGCCGTTATCCTGAGTGACTACCAAGGATCTATGCATCACCGGGAAAAGCCTTTCCACCCGATGAAAGGGATTTGATCACTGGCACTACTCTTGTTTCATCTTTAGGAAACAACTGGCGAAAGCTTCTTTGTAATTTTGTTTCAAGATCGCAATATTATCATGATCTTTTGTCGTGATGGCCCTGAAACGAATGGGGTCCGTACCTACATCCAGCACAGTTCGTGGCAATAAGATGGCCAACAGGTTGGCGGGGTCTGTTGTTGCGCTTAATAATTGACGAGTATAACATTACAGGGGCTTTAAAAGAACACCTCTCACAGGATGTCGACAAGGAAGCTGAGGATAACCCACACGTCAAAGGAATGGTGGACGCGGCGCCACGAGGGGCGAGCAGGGAAAAAACAGTCTCGGTGACAAAAAACGCAACACGTTCACTCAATACATTACAGAAACAATCAGCAGACGAACACTTTGGTGGTTGCTGGCACGGGCGGTAGAACGGATATGGGAATGGCTCGACTGCGATGACTCCAGTCCCAACCAAAGACTAAATCCAGTTCTGCTTAGGCCGACAATAAATTCTCAAACACCGCAGCACATAAAATGAAATGTTAGAATGACAAAGAAAAATCTTGTACATGGCAATGATAGGACAAAGGTCTATAGACTATTTGACCAGTATCCAACCAATAAATATTCAATTACAATCTATACACAAGCATTTGATCATGTGATGTCTGTAAACGTAGTCAAGATGATGACGATAATAAATATGAATGTCAAAGATAGCATAAACTGAGAAGGGTTATAAAAAATGATAGACAAAATAGTGCATGAAAACAGCAGGAAATGTCACAAGAAATAACCTTAAAGAAACAGGTTTCTTAAATTTGATTCATCCAAATAGGTTGCACAACCTGCAGAGAGTTAAACAGATCGGCAAATACCATATAATAGAAGATGCAAAAGAAGCAAAATAGCACAGGCCATAGAAACATTCCAGATATTGAAAAGCATTTTGTGCAACAAATTTATTGATGAAAGTGTGGGGGAGGAGTTTATTAGTGCTAACAGAGTTAACCCTAATGTATGAAGTGAAACATGGATAATACATAAATGAGTAAAGCAAAAACAAAATAAAATAAAAAAAGACCATCGTATTCAGAGATGTGATTTCTCAGAAGATTGTTGGAAATTTTCCTGGGTAAGTAAAAAGAAATCAGTTGGGAAGACATTCTTAATGAACAACCTCAGAGAAGTATGTACAGATTCAAGGACAAAGGAAGAGGCTGTTACTTCTTTGTTTTGTTTCAATAAGAAACTTTTGAAAGATGTAAAACTACATCATTATCTTGATTGCATGAACTGGGGTTAAGATTGATAGTGCTAGAGCTAAACGATAATCTTGACGACAAATAACAAGAGTTGTCCACTCCGAAACTTGTTCAAACATTTCGAAGAAAAGAACAGAGAACATATGGCGGGTGTGTAAGAAGTGTAAAGATGATCGTAACACAACTATTACATGTTGAATTTGTGTCTTAAAATGTCGAAATATTTATTGTACGATGAAAACAGTTGGAGACACCGGAAACAACGTCAAGACAACTGGCGAAAAGTTTCTCACAGAGTGGCTGTTACTTCGACAGACAAGTTGAACTTACATTTTCAAATAGAAGTGACAGTTAAAACTTCTGTAAAAACAATGAATAATGATCAAATCATACAAGCTGTAGTTATCATTGTTGTTGTTATTGTGTTGGTCAGTTTGATCAACAAAAATACCTAACGACAATGAACACGTAATAAACCATGATGAACAACTTTAACAACCAATCCAATTATGATATCATCAACACTTAATTTAACAACTATTCCTTCTGCTGTCTGTCTTCTTTACAACACATTATTAAGATGTACTTGCAGTGATCTGATCAAACAATAGTATGACATCGGCACATCGTTTCACTCGAAACCGTGCATACATAGCGTGTACCAGGACACTACAGCAGTTAACAGAGTTTGTCGAAGTCGTCAAAATGTGAAAGTGAATATCAGCTCAACATTACAATAATACTGAACCATTTACATTTTCATCAACAGTTGTAATGAAAGAAATTTACGACAACTGCGTAAAGACTCCTGTAGCTAAACAAAGAAGTAACAGCCTCTTCCATTGTCCTTGAATCTGTACATAATTAATGCTCCATGCAATGAGACCGGACAGTTAACAGTATATTTTGTCATAACTATAGAGCTGCCACTCACTCGTGATTTTTTATGAAACCTAAATTATAAACTCTAGCAACTTTTACTCTTGGAGACTTTGCATCGCAACAGAAATATTTACTTTCATAGTAACAAGAAGAGAGCTCTGAGATCAAACGTCAAGAAATAAGGAAAGAAATGTAATAAACTATTTGGAGCATTCAAGTCAAGTGTAGTTTCTGTATGTTATAACAATTATGATTTGTTATGTGTACTCATTTGTTTTTAATTTTGCTTGTGATATTGTCACTTTTGTTATAATATTATGCTTTTGTTTTTACATGGTTTAAATTCTATTTTTTGTTTTGTTTACAAGGAAAAGTCAGTTTGTTTTTAAGAGACTTGTTATAGTATTAATTGTATTCTTGTATCTAATCTATTGTCCTTTCGAGCCGAAGACGGCACATAGGGCAGAACCACAATCTCAAAAACAGAAACCTTGCGTGCCAAAATGACACATATTGCAGAGATCACTGCTCTAAAATCTATGGCGCTGTTTCCATAACAATACTTTTTACAATGACAGCTTGTCAAGCCATCGATCAACCTCCTTAGTCGCCTCTTACGACATGCCTGGAAGGTCACAGTGTCACTATTCTTTACTTCCCTCATAATGAAGCCCCGGTAACACACGGAATTCTTTTATGGCAGGGTAAAAAACAAAAAAAACTAAATGAGACAGAGAATGAACAAATAATGGTAGGTATATTTTCAATTCTCAATAAAGACATCCCGCTTGAGGCAGACAATAAGCTAATCGTTAACCTGAAAGTTGGCGAACTCAATTTGAGAGAAAAAATTGTTGCTTGAGGAAGAAAAGGTGAACTTTCGACAAGATTTGTTGGTGGAACACCGGTTTCGTTGTCTCTTGAAACTGATAGGAACATACTAATATTGAGACCAGGCTTGAATAATTAACGTAGTACAACAGAAGCAAGTTATGAATGTCATTAGTCTAGAGCAAAGAATTGACAGCAGTCAGAGTATGGGAAAACTTTGTAGTCTTATCTACATCTATACAAGCCACTAACGTGGTGGCACTTACAACTGACAAGAGAGTCCAGGTTAACTTTCCCTGATATGGCAAATGTTTCTTTATAAAGCAGCTCCCGGGATAGAGTTACCAGAAGAAAAGGAAGAAAGCGGGACAGTTTTACTGGAAAAAGGGACATTTTATCTTAAATAAAAGCGGGACATTTTATTTTAAATAAGCGGGCTATTTTATCCCCCCCCCAAAAAAAAAAAAAAAAAAGTGGGAAATTTTATCTAAATAAGCGAGACATTGTATCTTCAAAAAAGCAATACTTTTTATATAGGGCTAGGGCTAATTCAGAGTAGGTTTACCAAGACATGCCCATCGAAGTCCTGGTTAACCTACTCTGAACTAACCCAGCTTTTGAAAATGTGTACCAGTATTTTTTTTTTTTTTTAAATAGGAAAGTTGGACGCCCTGGTATGATACCAACCACATCACTGATACAATTCGTCGTTGGTTATTGATGGCCTGTGCCAACATATTCCCCAAACACATTTAGGTGAAACCAGAACTACTACTTACAGAATGAGTCAGTTGTGTTCATCAGACAGATGGTTGTCCATTTTTAAAATCAGTTATCAGATATCTTTGGAGTTGTCTTGATTCATTAATCTAATGGCTGGTCCACTGATCTATTGGCTGGTCCACTAATCTTATGGCTGGTCCACTAATCTTATGGCTGGTCCACTAATCTTATGGCTGGTCCACTGATCTATTGGCTGGTCCACTGATCTAATGCTGGCCTCGTCACCTTTCTCCTGCGACTTTTGTCTTTTAAATTTAACACCACACCTCCTCGCTGCTGCTGTGCCATTTTTTTCTTTGTTCCCCGTGTGCTACAATCTGATGCCAGATTTTCGTAGTTTCTTTCACTGATAGAGAATTCCCCCAAGGAAGCCCTGCAAACATCCGGTAGAAAAACACGCCTGATAGATGGTTTCATTTACATTGAACAAACATAGAAAGTCCGACAAGTAAGTAGGGAGACTAATTACATAAAAAATAAAACAACGACAGTTGATGATGTAACCTGTATTTTATTGAAAGTAAATCCCATGGTGTATACAGTGAGTGACACGATCTAACAAACACTGGAACGATCTTTGCAGTTTTTCTGTTGGTATGACCCTTAACGGCAAGGTCACGGCGTTTTGATGTCAGTATCGTCAAAGAAGTGTCCTCTCAATGGTAACTATGATTTTGGGAATAGAAAATAATCGTCGGGGGACAAATCTGTGGAATATGGTGGATGTTTGAGAACACACATTTGTTTCTGAGCCAACAATTCGTGCACACACTACCGCCAGGTGAGCACGTGCAGCAGCATGGAGAAGTAAACAACTGTCAGGTGTTGAATACTTGGGTCGGACCCGAGAATCATTTTCAACATGCCTCAATCAACTTTGGCAGTGACAGTCTCTCTGGAATAAATTCTTTGTGAATAATTCCTTTGTTGTCATATAAGCACACCAACATTCTCCTCACATTGGACTTTTCAAGACGAATTTGTTTTGCCTTTTTGTGATGATGATGACTTCCATTGAGCACTTTGACGTTTAGTTGTGGGATCATGGCGGAAAACCCACGTCTCCAACAATCTAAATGAAAAAAAATGTTTATTTCTGCGACACGTTTTGATGTTGTCTTTTCTTGTACTCAACATGCTGATGTTCTTGGTCATCAAGCAATGAATGTGGTACAAACCGGCAAGCAACTTTTTCGTGCCCAAATCTTCCACTAAAATTGTACGAAGTGTCTCTCGGTTACTACCACATCTACCATCATCCTCATTGTCAACCAAAGATCATCTTGTACCCGTTCTCTGACTTTTGCAATGAGTTCCTCACTATGAACAGACATCCGGCGTCCATGTCTAGTTCCATTTGTAATAGCTTCCACGCCACTTTTGAATCGTGAATAGCACCTGCATATCTGTGCACGAGATAAACAAACAATTAGCCCCCCTAAATTCAACTGTTTCAAGTGCACATTTTCTGAGTTTTAAACAGAATTTAATATTAACTTTTTTGCTCAATGCTGATTAAGTAACATTCCACCTCTAATTAGGTCAACAAAATGGAGGCTTGTCTGCTTATCGGGCGGTGATGATAAGTCGTCAGATCATAGATGAAGGGTACCTCTTTGGATTCCATGCTTGGTTTCATAGATGTCATTTTTTGTTTTGGCCATAATAACATCAGTCTCATTACTTTATTGTTGAGCCGGTAGACGAATGTTATGTGATTTGTAACTAAATAGCAATGCATTTACAATTAATAACCAGTTCTCACAATTAGCTACACAAAGGCACTATCAATCAAAAGAGACAAGCAGATACAGAACTTTGTACTTTTCAGGAAAGATAGGCTTCGGGTGAATTCTTCTCTGTATCGCGATAAGCTTGGGTGTTTAATACGTAAGGAAACAGATGTCTTTTCTTACAGAATGCAACCTAAGACGTCACTTCGATTCCAAACAAACAAATTGCAGCTCGTTGGAAGATAGACAATACAAAATATCACATTTAAAGGAAATCCTTGGAAGATCAACAAAGTGCGTTTAACAATGTAAATAAATGTTCAGAGAATGTTGTTTTTGTGAGTTATATTATTAGTGGAAAAATTGTGAAGAGTGTAAAACCATTGTTAGATGGAGAATTTGTGAAATTGTTTCGAAGCAGCTGCTAAAGTGCTTTGTCCTGATAAGAGTTATTTATTTCACCAAGAAAGCTTATCACGCTGGACTGTCGGAAGACGCATAGGTGGCATTGGGAAAGATGTTGAAAAAAAAAAACTTAAAAGAGCGTGCGTCAGAATTCGTAGTATACTCCATTGCCTTAGATGAGTCAAACGATATGTCAGACACAGCGCAATTAGTTATCTTTATTAGGAGTATTGACAAACTCTTTAACATTACTGACATTTTAGTGTTACAACCACTCAAATGCACTATCATTTTAGATAGCTGAGTTGGCCGTGTGCTCTAGCGTTTGGTTTCTCGTGTCAAGACGCTTTGCCGAGGATAACGGGTTCGATCCTGCTTCGGACCATTTATTGTTCTTAGTTTTTTTTTTTATTATTTTGACTATTTGTGATTTTTTTCGAGTGCTGTTAACATATCCCTTCCCCTGAAAATATTCGCTGATCTATGACCTCGGAAGTTTCCCTCTGTAACAATATTCATTATTATTATTTGTCTTGTTTGATAAAGCAGACCAGTGCTGGGATATAAGGATGTTTGCAGAGCTTCCTTGAGGGAACTTTCTATAAGTGAAAGGAACTGGGAAAATGTGGCTGCGGATCGTAGCACATGGAGAGCAAACATAAAAAATGGCACAGCAACTTTCGAGACAGTGCTGATGTCAAATTCAGAAGACAAAAGGCGCAAGAGAAAGGAGACAAGGCCGGGTACCGCGGGTACACCTTGCTCATTTTGTGGATGAATCTGTCTGTCCAGGATTGGCAAATTCAGCCACGAGAGAAGATGTTCAGTAAAGCAGCACCCAGTATGAGACTCTAATGCTTTACCAAACTACAGACTTATCATGATTGTTTACTACCAACCGTCTGTCAAGACGCCAAAGGCCATATATAGTATTTGTCACGAGACATTTTCAAAGCACTGGAGCTTGCTTTTAAAGATTTTGGATTAAGGTGGGTAAGGCTTTGTGGAGTGACACCAAACAGAGCATCAGCGATGTCTGGTCAAATGTCAGGCCTGGTTGGAAAAATAAAATCCCAGTTATTAGATTTCTGATTAGGTCATCTTGATGTTTCATTCTTACATTGTATTATTCACCAAGAAAATACGTGCGACAAAAGCGTTTAAAGTAACTGACGTTATGCCAAGCGCGGTATCATGTATGAATTCTATAAAATCAATCCTCAATCATCGTCAATTCCAAGAATTCCTTCATGACGTCGATTCAGAGTATGGCAATCTGCTTTACTTTTGTGAAGTTTGCTGGTTAATTTTACTACCGCTACCGAAGCCAAACAAGGACCATTTAAACCGATGCTGAAAAAAATGTTAGGACTTACGTGCTGAGGTGGAACTTTTCGTGGACATGAGGGGTAGTCCAGTCAAAGAATTATTGGACCCGCAACATTTTAATGACCATAATCATAAGTTGAAAACACAAGTATAACTAGTACACGAACTTTACGACCATATCAAAGCTATCAATGTACTGGCAACAAACAGCTGAAAGAGGTCAAAGGAAAAAGAGAGCTAATTTCCAATATTAGGAAGAAACGGTCATCATTTTTTGGCCATATAGTGAGAAGAGAACAGCTGGAATATATTGTAACAATTGGAAAAATTGAGGGACGAAGAGATAGAGGGAAGCAAAGAAAAAAAATACCAGACAGCTTAAGAGAATTGGCTTGGCAGAAGGTCAAACAAAATGATAAATAACTGTCGAGATCGAAAGTTGTGGAGAGATATGACACCTACGCCAGCAGACCCGGAACTAGATGATGATGAAAGCTATCAAAAACTGAAACTGTGGGAGAGTAACCTGTGAGAATGAAATATTAATATATTTTTGTAAGGCTTATAGAGCAGAAGAAATCTCTTATTATTTCGTCAGCCAGTGAAGCCCACTGCTGTCTCAGTAACCTGTTCTGGTGTATATAGTTTTGCTCTTATCCACTCTCATTGAGGAATTCTAATGCTTCTCTTACATCCATGGGTACACACTTTACCTGAAGTCTATACTCAGTGAAGTTAGAACAAATCAATTATTTCAATGACTACAATGCAGACATGCTTTCCTTTCAGTTCAGATATGATGACATGAAATATGAGCACATTCAACGAAAACAAAACACACTTCGCCAGTTCATTTTAAAAGAAATATCTTGTGGTTGTGGAATGCTTTTTTTTCCTGGGAGGGGAGTGTTATGAAAGAAAGCTAATGCAGCATACATTTTTTGAGCCTTTCAATGGAGAATCAACCATCTTGTTTTAATATGACTTAAAAGTTCTTAATATCTGGTTTAAGTACAAGGTAAAAGAGGCAGAGGCAGACCAAGACTAACATGGACGAGTAACATCAAAAGATGGACAAGTCAATCTATGACAGCCTGCACCATCAAAGCAAGAAACAGAGTAGAATGGCGATCCATGGTAGCCAACCTTCGTTGCGGAGAAGGCACTCGATGATGATGATGATGATGATGAATTTCTGGTTTCAACAGTCACACAATTCGTTTGACACCTCTGTTCTCACAGCATAGATGTGTATCAATGTATCTTTGTAAATCACCCGCACTGTCGTGTCCAAAGCTTACAAAACAGTAAGAGACAAGGAACCTGAAACAAATTGATGGATAATCGAAATATGTTTCCGAATCGAAGCCATAATATGCTAGAATCTTACTTGAGTGAACCAGTTAAGTTTAGCTGTTTAGTTTAGTCGACAGTTCATCCTAATTGCATATCGGTCAAGTTCATAAATCCTCAGATCTCTGCTGAAGAATATCCATAAACGTTTAGCGCCTCTCGCGTGGCATCTCCAGTCTTGACATGATATTCGTGAAGTTTGTTCATTGCTGCGGATTCAGAGTAATTCTTTGTCCTCCAACGTCACTGAGGGTATTCAGAATTCAACATCAGCCAATGTAGCAAGTATATCAGCACGTTCTTTACTTCTGACATCCGCGTGAAGTGACAGATTATACGACTGGATCATGCGGATCGTTTACTTGCAGTTTCTGCTTCCATCTTGTTCTGCATTTATAGAACAATCAGCAAACACCTAAAAACTAAAAATGTCCTGTAAAATCCGAACGTCTAGTATGCCTAACCTTAGACTGACCCCGTACCCTGAAAAATATGCTGGGCATCATCTGTGCTTTCATCTATGATGAAAAGCGCATTTTGCAAATATCTTAGCACATTGCAATAAATCAACATGTCAATAAGTACCATGCCTGCTGATGTTGGTGAACATGTCTCTCCAGAATTTTCTATATCGACAGTTATTTATCATTTCTCTCTCTCTCTCTCTCTCTCTCTCTCTCTCTCTCTCTCTCTATCTATCTATCTATCTATCTATCTATCTATCTATCTATCTCTCTCTCTCTCTCTCTGCGATCAAGACTCAATCAGAGTAGGATTCCAGACTCTCTCATGAAGTCAGCTGTCTGTTTAAGCGATTCGATTGTCCCGTATAGTTTCTCTTCCAGGGAGGTGGGTGTGGACCACATTGCTCTTCTCAGGTCTGTGTACTGGGGGCAATCCAGTAGAACATGTTTTGTAGTCATATTGTACAGTGGCATAGGTTGGTTGTACCTATTTTGAATTTGGTGAACATGTGATTCCTCATTCTATTGTGGCCAGTGCGTAGGCGAAGTATGATGACTTGATCCCTCCTTGATAGTTGGTGGTATCCGTCACTCTCGTTATGCTTTGGGTGTTCTCGTTTCCATTTTTCATGGAACTGACCTTTGAGGATGGATTTGGCTTCATCATAACTGAGCGGATGGTTCTCTTGTGGTAATCTCCCTCCCTATTTAGGTAATTTGTCTGCGCGTTCGTTCCCGTGTATATTACAGTGTGATGGTATCCACTGAATGACTACTCTTTGGACGTTATTGCATAGTTGGTCCAGGGTTGTTCTCAAGTCATCTAGTTCTTGGGATTTTTAGAGCTGATAGTACTGACAGAGAATCAGTCAGAATCACCAATTTATTGTGCATGTTATTTTTGTGTTGAGTAGCCAGTATTGCAGCATCTCTGATGGCCTCAGTTTCTGCTTTAAAGTTGTTTGAGAATTGTCCAGTAGCTATTGACTTGGTGATCTCGTCCTGATTATTCAGCGTCAAGACCATACCTCCCCCTCCATTTCTGGTGGCCTTTGTAACAGAGCCATCTGTATATATGTGGGACCAAGAGTCCTGTGGGTAGGTATCGTGTATGTGTCTTTCTGCTACGTGTTTTCTTTCTGTGTCTGGATTGGGTGCCTTTTTTAATGATTCCTGTTATATTTTCCTTCAGTTCTGGTATTTTATGTTTCCCATGAGGAGACATATCAGATGGGCCCAAGGGTTTCAGTATTGTTTGGGAAAGCTTGGCAGAAGGTCAACAACAGAAATGATAAATAACTGTCGAGATCGAAAGTTGTGGAGAGACATGATTACCTACGCCAGCAGGCCCGGTACTTGATGTCATCATGATATTTATATATATATATCATCATGATGATAGTATTCTCAACATTCTTCTGTACAACCACATTTCTACAGCATACAGTGATTTCTTTGTATGTTGTCCTATTGTTCATGATTCACATTCAAATGTTAAGAATGGTTCAACATAACATTTAAGAGGGAATCATGGGAGGAAGAAGTATGGACTACAGCACTTAGAAAAAAATGACAAATAAACAACAGAAAAAAAAACAAAGAACAATATATGGTCCGAAGCAAGATTGAACCCGTACTCCATGGCACTGCGCCTTGCCACGAGAAGCCGAACTCTTAGGAACACTGCCACTCAGCTAACTAAAGCTACTGTGGACAATGTCTTACGCGAAGGCGTTCTCATGACTATAGCATAGGGTTACGCTCATGACTATTTTTTTAAAATTACATTTAAGAACTCTTTTTCTTGTTTCCACTGTCAAAAATGAATTGCATGGCATCTTCCTCATTTAAAAAAAAAAAAAAATTTGCAAGGAATAATATAATAAAATGAAGGAAATAAAAGTTGAAACAATTATCGTACGATGAAAGCCGTTTGAAGAACATAACTAAATTAACGTAAACACAAAACACAAGTTATTTAAAGTAAAAGTATAAAGTCACCATCTATAATAAACACAACGTTTTTTTAACCTCAAAAGCGACAGTTTATCACATGTTTCTATAAAATAATGCGCGACAATCAAATACTTCGGCTAGTAGTTATTGCTGTTCTTATTGTTATTCTAATTAATGTTGCTAATAAATAAGGGCCTTATTAACTAATAATTAAGGCTTCAACAATCGGTGAACCAAAAACCCAAAAATGGCACATGAGCCTAACATGAGGAATTGGTTGACTTTCTTGAATCCATGTTTGATATTTCTTGTTTTCTACGACCAGTATATCGATAATAAATGGACCACGCCAGCCAATAAATAAAAACGTCTTCTAATGAACAACGAAGTAAAGAAAAGTATGTGAACTATCTAATTATTATTAACAGTTTTAATTGTGTTCTGTTCATGTTAAATAAATATAGTTTAGTTTAGTGTATGTCTTTATAACGAACATCGGGTTGTAGACTAGCACTAATGACTAACTCATCCAAGTTACTATCTACCAAGTCTAATTCTTTGAATATGAAAAACAATAATTGTTTTGCTTTATTTGCATTTTCCATTTCAAGTGGAATAGTGAATAGTCAGAGGATTATAATCAAAATCTTATACTTGAACTATAAAAAGAGAGCAGATAACTGTTTGAAACAGTGTTTGGAGCCGCGATACCTCAGTGGTTAGGGAACTGGTTTTCCAGTACCAGTGTCAGGGGCCATTTATAAATTGTAACAAAAGCAGAGAAAGAAAAGTGTAATGAACAAAAAAGAAATTAACAGCTCATCTCATTGTGTTTCTCTTAAAACTTCATGATATAAAAAAAAATAGTGTTCAATGAAACTGTGCAACGATCATCTGTCCAATGAATGAAATGTGCAACAATCATCTGCTGTCCTATGAATGAAAGTGTGCAACGATTTTCCTACCAGAATGGAACCTCAAGTTATTCTAAAATGTGGACACCAACAACTTTAACTTCCAATTGTGAGGATGCCCGATACATCATAGAAAGTTTTGTCTTGTGTTCAGTTCACATTATATGGCTCTCTGGCTAAACACCAAAAAATGAGCATAAAAATAATAAACTATCTTGTGCATTAAATTAACATGTATTTTCTTTGTATTGTAACCAGTATTATTTTTTTAAATGCTGGCAGAGCAGTTTGCGTTGCTAATTTGTGTTTATTTTGTGCTTAGTGTTACAGAATAATGGTTCAAAATGTTCAAATTTTATCTTCGTTTAGCTGTTCCATCTGTTCCAGTGTGCATAGCCACTGATCTTGTATGTTTGTAGCTATTCCAATAGGTTTTTAATACATGTAGTATGGTCTTGTAATATATTATAGTTAAGTTGGCAAGTCCATAAGTTCTCAGACCTCCTCTGAAGTATATCCCTCACCATGTAGCTAGCAACTAATGACTCTGGTGTTGTGTTGGTTGACAAGTCCTCAGTGATCCCAGCATTGTGCTCCTGTTTGGTATCATCCACTGTCTGGTATCTTCCACCTTGACATGATATTCGTGTCTATTCATGGTTGCAGATTCATGGTCATTTTTTGAGTCTTTTCACCCAGCATCCCTAAGGGCATTCAGAATGTCACCTCAGACAATTGCCATTTTGTGCGCAATGAAATATTATAGCTGGACATAAAGCCTGTAATATTAAAACAGGTAAATGAATTTAAATATTTGGGAACATTGTTAACCTCAGATGGTAGATGTACAACAGAGGTGAGATGCAGAATGGCTCAGGCAAAAGCAGCTTTCCAAAAATGAGAAAGATACTATGCAACTCATTTTGACAATAGAAACAAGAAAAAGAGTTCTTAAATGTTATGTAGAGCCAGTCTTAACATATGGATGTGAATCATGGACAATAGGACAACAGACAAGAAAATCACTGAGGCTGTAGAAATGTGGTTTTACAGAAGAATATTGGGAATACCATGGAAAGCTAAGAAGAGTAATGAAAACATTCTGAAAGAGGCCAAAGTAAAAAGAGAGCTAATTTCCAATATTAGGAAGAAACAATCATCATTTTTTAAAGTAAAGGCATCAAGATGCATAGAGATGAGAAGCTGCTGTAAAGCTGATGATAATGACAATTTTAAAAAAAGAAGAAAGAAATGGTATGGTAACAGCTTTACATGGTAATTAACAAAACAAAAGTCGACGTTTCGGCCAAGCAGGCCTTCAGCTGGAACAACAACATAAAAATATATACAAGGATATGTACACAAATCTAACTACATGGTGATAATATGCTAGATACTCAAAATAGGAAATAAAAAAAGGTCACTTCCCTGTGGACCAGAGCAAGGTCAGCTTCTGAATGAACTAAAAGAAGTGGGTGGGCTGATCAACTATATATCTCACTGACCAGGTGAGAAGACGGAAGGGTTCTAAAAATATGAAGGAGGTGGGTACAGGATACTTATAAACTGTGTATATCTATGTGTGTGCACAACGAACAGATGTGTAAAAAAAAAAAGCATGTGTACATAACCATACATGTGTACAAGCATAAATCTGTATATATTACCATACGTATGTACACATGCTTTTTTACACATCCGTTGTGCATACACAGTTAGATACACAGTTTATATGTATAATTTTTTTGGCCATGTAATGAGAAGGGAACAGTTGGAATTTATTGTAACAACTGGAAAAATCGAGGGACAAAGATATAGAGAGAAGCAAAGAGAATAGATACCAGACAGCTTAAGAAAATAGCTTGGCAGAAGGTCAACAACTGAAATGATAGATAATTGTCGAGATCGAAAGTTGTGGAGAGACATGATCACCTACGCCAGGAGGCATGGTACTTGATGATGATAAAGCCTGTACTCGGGTATTGTCACAAAATGGACATATATTTTAATATTATCAAGAGGATATGTATACTTAAATTAAACCAGGATAGCAAAACATGCAAAATAAATAAAAAGATATGGAATTAAACCTCGGCAAAAAATACATTTAAGTTTGACCCTTTTCGTCTTGTCAGACGGTCTAGTGGAGGCTATTTTATATCATAGTTTAGGTCTGCCAATTTGTCTTTTTCCGTGTATTAAAATATTAAAACATTTAAGAAACAAAAGATAATGTAACTGACAGCACATATCAATAAGTTCAAATCCTTATCATTGTTTGTCATTTCCAGTTGTCTATTTCCTGACAAACTGTCATGTAATGTGAAGAACCTTGACAAACTGTCATGTAATGGGAAGAACCTTAACAAACTGTCATGTAATTGGAAGAACCGTGACAAACTGTCATGTAATGTGAAGAAGCTTAACAAACTGTCATGTAATGTGAAGAACTGTGACAAACTGTCATGTAATGTGAAGAACCGTGACAAACTGTCATGTACTGTGAAGAACCGCGACAAACTGTCATGTAATGTGAAGAACCGCGACAAACTGTCATGTAATGTGAACCGCGACAAACTGTCATGTAATCTGAAGAACCTTAACAAACTGTCATGTAATGTGAAGAACCGCGACAACTGTCATGTAATGTGAAGAACCTTAACAAACTGTCATGTAATGTGAAGAACCGCGACAAACTGTCATGTAATCTGAAGAACCTTAACAAACTGTCATGTAATGTGAAGAACCGCGACAAACTGTCATGTAATGTGAAGAACTTAACAAACTGTCATGTAATGTGAAGAACCTTAACAAACTGTCATGTAATCTGAAGAACCTTAACAAACTGTCATGTAATGTGAAGAACCGCGACAAACTGTCATGTAATGTGAAGAACCTTAACAAACTGTCATGTAATGTGAAGAACCGCGACAAACTGTCATGTAATGTGAAGAACCGCGACAAACTGTCATGTAATGTGAAGAACCTTAACAAACTGCCATGTAATGTGAAGAACCTTAACAAACTGTCATGTAATGTGAAGAACCGCGACAAACTGTCATGTAATGTGAAGAACCGTGACAAACTGTCATGTAGTGTGAAGAACCTTAACAAACTGTCATGTAATGTGAAGAACCTTAACAAACTGTCATGTAATCTGAAGAACCTTAACAAACTGTCATGTAATGTGAAGAACCGCGACAAACTGTCATGTAATGTGAAGAACCTTAACAAACTGTCATGTAATGTGAAGAACCTTAACAAACTGTCATGTAATCTGAAGAACCTTAACAAACTGTCATGTAATGTGAAGAACCGCGACAAACTGTCATGTAATGTGAAGAACCGCGACAAACTGTCATGTAATGTGAAGAACCGCGACAAACTGTCATGTAATGTGAAGAACCTTAACAAACTGTCATGTAATGTGAAGAACCTAACAAACTGTCATGTAATGTGAAGAACCGCGACAAACTGTCATGTAATGTGAAGAACCGTGACAAACTGTCATGTAGTGAAGAACCTTAACAAACTGTCATGTAATGTGAAGAACCTTAACAAACTGTCATGTAATGTGAAGAACCTTAACAAACTGTCATGTAATGTGAAGAACCGCGACAAACTGTCATGTAATGTGAAGAACCTTAACAAACTGTCATGTAATGTGAAGAACCTTAACAAACTGTCATGTAATCTGAAGAACCTTAACAAACTGTCATGTACTGTGAAGAACCGCGACAAACTGTCATGTAATGTGAAGAACCTTAACAAACTGTCATGTAATGTGAAGAACCGCGACAAACTGTCATGTAATGTGAAGAACCGCGACAAACTGTCATGTAATGTGAAGAACCTTAACAAACTGTCATGTAATGTGAAGAACCTTAACAAACTGTCATGTAATGTGAAGAACCGCGACAAACTGTCATGTAATGTGAAGAACCTTAGGTTGATCAAATTTAACCTACCAAACAAATAAGCGACTGTGTTAATTTTTTTTTTTACTGCACTCTGAAAAATAACATAAACAACACAAAACAATAGACAGCACAAGCTAGGATTGAAGAACCCTTACTACTTGACACAGTAACTTGCCATTTGACCTGCATTTCAGCACACCACCAGCAAAGCAATTTTAAGACAATTATTTAAGAAAATATTGATGATTCAAAAAAAAAAGGCAGAAGCCAATTCAAGAATTCAGGAAAAAAGGCAGAAGCCAGTTAAGAATTCAGAAAGAAAAAAAACATTGGATCTCCCAACCAAGAGACCAGGGGAGGAAAACGTCAAGAAGAAACCATGGATTTAATTTTTGAAAATTTCTACTTCCTGTGGTGTGATTTGAACTGTGACCTTCTTGTCCAAAGACTAACATTTTATCTGCACACCACACAGCCCCCGATTTGGAACTAAGTTAGCCAATGATTGTCTTCCCTATTATTATATTTCTTAACTTTGTGAGCCAGGTAACCATTTTTAATATTCTTTATTATTCATTGTTTCCAACAGGGAATGTATGATCTTTGAGTTAATTAAAACATGCAACCACTAATTAATGTCCATGATTGTGTGAAAATTTAGTTGAATAAATAACAGAGATAAGGACAGATATAAAACATAATAGGTATGACATACTATGTGGGGCAGTGTGTATAGCTGCAGAAAAGAAAGAAAATAAACATAAATTGGTACTGAATTCCAAGTAAAAATACACAACACAGATCTAGAAATGGTGGAAAAGACAGTGGCCAGGATTTTCATAGACTCTGGTTAAAAGATTAATAGACAATATGGCAGGTATGATTTAATTAAACCAAAAGAACCAATCAATTAAAAATTAGGAAAATGAAAGGTGTCCCAAGGGTACAAAGAAAACAGGAAGAAGAGTGAAAGAAAGAGAGGATAGGAGTGGCAAGGGAGAAGAAGAGCAAGAGAGGTAATAAAGATAATGCAGGGAGAAATAAATCATGTCAGTGCAACAATAATTCATGAGATGAGAAATATCTTTACTTGTATCCCAAATACATCTAATGGGAATGATATAATTAATTCCTTTTGTTGATGAGCTGATGATGTTCACAGCCCGTGGCTTTTCATACAAAGGTTTCTGTTTTCATCTCTGTTGCCTGGTGACAAGGAAATCTTTCAATGGAGCTTTCAGCAGAAGGGAGTCTGATCATTAGAAGTGATTGCCTCCCACTACAAACTCTATTGAAAGAATTTTTTGTCAAAAGCAAAACAAGGAGTATATGTATGTTTAGGCAGGACGTATTCGGCAGAGGTATCAATAAATATTGATATTATATCACAAGTCTGACACAAATATAGTGCATTCACTAAGTGATAGCAATTTATAGTTGGTTTGACGTATAGTTTTTCTTCTTGTAGGATAGATATCATCCAGGACTGTTGGGCTCATCCTGCTTAAACTAAGTTATAGCAATTTATAGTTGAGAGGTTTATGAACATGAGGAACATAGTGGTCAGTCAGTGATAGCAATTTATGCTTTTTTTTAAACAAGAAACATAGCGCAGTCATTTAGTTATAGCAATTTATAGTTGAGAGGTTTATGAACATAGTGGTCACTCAGTGATAGCAATTTATGCTTTTTTTAACAAGAAACATGGCGCAGTCATTTAGTTATAGCAATTTATAGTTGAGAGGTTTATGAACATAGTGGTCACTCAGTGATAGCAATTTATGCTTTTTTTAACAAGAAATATGGCGCAGTCATTTAGTTATAGCAATTTATAGACACGCTTCTTAATTGTTGGTTTATTAACACATTGTGTTGTAGTGTCTTTTGCACTATGCAGACCAGTGTAAAGTCTTCAACATAGAGCTGATGTAGGTAATTATGTCCTACGGTAGGAAAAGCTGATTGAGAGGGTGCCTAAAGTTTGTTTATCTAACAAGCTAAGTTAGAAAGAAAAAGGAATATTCTGCTGCTAATTCACAGATGATGACCACACCCCATCGTCCAGGACATTAAATGGGTGTGGATGTTTGGTGTTATCATTTACAAGGTACAGTATTTGATACCTTTCAGCCCAAAACATTCCACTTCAGCAACAGAGTGTCTATGAGGGAGCCACGATAGCTCAGTCATTAGTGAACTGGACTACAAAGGACAAGAGGTCAGGTTCGATCCTGATCTACCCAGCCTTAAATGGGTACTGGATTTTTTCTGGAAAAGTAAAGCGGCACGGGTGTAATACCGACCACATTACCCCAAAAATCATGTGCCGAATATGTGTAAAAATTATGGTCACTAACACCATTTTACCTAAATGCCACTTGGTGTGACGGGGCTCTTTACTTTTACTTTAAAGTGTCTATGAGCTCAATTTGCCTTCCCTTGATCCTATCTCCATTGGTCAGGCTAGTTAATCAATTTCTAGGTTCACTGCAGAGAAGTGAAGCAGGCTCTTGATCAGTTTTGGTTTACTGATCCTGACATAAGTAGTTACCTAAGAGTTGCTGGTCACTTTCAGTCCAAGTACAGCTGGACAGCTTTCCCCAGGACAAAGAAATAATCACATATATAGATGTTTAAAAAAGAGAAAGAGAGAGAGAAAAATAATGCATCCTGTTAAACATAGTGAATTCACTCAAATAATTTATTTTAAACATACGTTTATTTATTGATAAATATTCCACCATTCATCAAACTTATCACATAATGAATATGTGGAACTTAAAAAAAAATGTTATCTTCCAAAATCTGGTGCACAAAATTTAAGTGATCAAAATATTGTAATTTACACATATATTACATATGTATGTGATCAATTTCACATACAAACATCACAACATATATTGGTTAACTGCCTGACATATAGTCAATCACCTACCACAATAATAAATATAATTTATGTATCTTTCAACCTGCAAAAGTCTGCACAGGGTGACGTTACAAACCTTTCATTAATCACTCTACTGGCAATTGGTATTTGTTATATTGATCAGTAAAATTTAAACTGAATACAAAATAACATATGAACAGACCATAGCGGTTATAAAAACACAATTTAATAACAAAAATTGCACGCTAAACTTTCAGAAGGAAAAGAAAGAACCTATAATATCCCGTGGCATATATAGGAAATATGGTTTTAGTGCCAATATACATGTATTATGATACCATTGGCATATCTTTTGATAGCATGGCCAGCAGCATGCCAGTGTCGCCTCTTTCCCAGAAAAAAAATCTCTGGTATCCCTTTAAGGCTGGGTATATCTAGATCGGTGGTGGCCAACTTAAGGTTGACTGAGGGCCAGATTATAGCCAATACCAGAACCAGGGGGTCAAACTTAAGAATATAGTTAAATGTTATATTATGTGATTTAGTCATATAGAAATAATGCTTGCAGTTTCACAACATATTTTATCATTTGTAACAAGACAATTATTTCTTTCAAAATTACCTTTATATTATTTTAACTGACTGAAACTTTGGTTTTCACTTATAAGTATTTAAAATAGCAGTTTCTGTGGACATTTCAAGAGTCAAGAAAAATAAACGGGCAGGCTGGATCTGGCCAGTGGGCCACCTGTGATCGAAATGCTGTTGATTGGGATAAAAAAAAAAAGACCTCTCATCTTGTATTCATCAAAAATTGCCCTACCGTGTCAAGAGTGTGTTCTTTGAAGAATAGTGTTAATACCAATATTTATCATCTGTACATTTTGCTAGCTTCCTTATCAAAATGGCCCAGGTTACACTCAAAGAAGTGGAAGATTTATTTTCGGACAGATAAGACTCCAGGGTTTACCCAGCCTCTAAAATGAGTACCAGAAATTTTTCTGGGAAGTTAAGGTGGTCTGGTGTGTTACAATCAACATCAATAAAAAAACTTGCAATGGTAATAGATAAATTTGGTCATTATCACCATATTCCCCATACACCTAACAAAGTGTAAAGTAAACTTTTACTTTACATTTTTTTTATTGGGGGGGGGGGGGGGTGTGTGTGTGTGTGTTGTTAATGATGTGGTAAGCACTTCACTGGTGCTTTATTTCCCAGACAAAAAAAACCATGTTACTCATGAAGAAATTAAAGCAGAGCAGATGTGTTAAGAATAATAATATTATCTGGCTCCTATCTTGAGCCATCGAAACTGGAGTACATGTTATACAGTCTAGTGCTACTACATAGACACATGTCTATCTGACAGGATAAAACTAATTGTACATGTGGTAATCTATAATGATGGATTCACAGTCAGAAAATTACAAAAATAAATGACGAAGAGAAAAATCTGGTTCAAACTGCCAACTTTCTAATTAAAATGTATGTGGTGATATGAAAGCAAACAAATGATTTAGGAGTATACTCTACAAGCTCTATCAGAGATACAAACAACTGAGATTCAGTGGATCTCATCTCATTGCAATATTTCTTGAAATGACGAGGCATGTTAGCAAACTATGCTATCCAAATACAATGTGAGGAATCAAGAAGTTTGTCATGAATTAACATATGAACAAATATAATGTATACCACTAGGGTTACCAAAAACATTATATCTACTACCATATAACTACCATATTGGAAGGGTTTAATTGTGGTTTGATTTGATCTAGAAGACATAATCTGAGGTTGATCGGGTTGGACCATGCCGAGGAGACAAAAACAAACCAAGACTAACCAGTTATTATTATCAGTTATATACTACAGTGGATGGGGATGAACATTTAAGACTTTTTCTTCTTTTGTAAGACATTTTTTTTTGGGCCAGTGTACAGGTTTGTCATTAAAAAAATATAATATAGATGAATAAAATATATATACGGTATTTTACCACTTTATATGGATGTGAATCATGGACAATAGGACAACAGAGAAGAAAATCACTGGAGGCTGTAGAAATGTGGTTTTACAGAAGAATGTTGAGAATACCTTGGGCCACTAAGAAGAGTAATGAAAAAGTTCTGAAAGAGGCCAAGAGCAGAAAGATAGCTAATTTCCAAAATTAGGAAGAAACAATCATCATTTTTTTTATTTGAGAGATGAAGAGACAGAAGGAATCAAAGAAATAAGATACCAGACAGCTTAAGAGAATGGCTTGGCAGAAGATGAACAACAGATATTATAAATAACTGTCGAGATCGAAAGTTGTGGAGAGACATGGTCACCTATGCCAGCAGGCATGGTACTTGATGACGATATTACCACCTCAATAGTAGAACAAGTAACAATTTCTAGACTTTGAACAGGCCATAACAGGCTGAAGTATAACCTTTTTGCACCATAGGGATAAGAACCTCTGATGAGTGTGGTTGTGGCATAGGTAAAATGGTTTTATTATTAACAGATTGTATTGTAGTGTGTTTTGCACCATGTGGATCAGTGTAACATTAGCATCGGCGAAAAGGAAACTGCAGAACACACACTACAATAATATGCAACATATGATGAACAGAAAAGGCTCCTGTGGCCATTACTTGTACCGTATCAGGACAAGCTGTGTGGAGAGGTCACCAGTCTTAAGCTGACCAATCTGTTCTTTTCTAACTTATTTTATACTGACATCTAAAGGGATACACGGCAGAAGAAGAAAAGAGAGCAAACAATGAAGAAGGTGATTTCCTAAATCAACTCATCATATGCATCATAGATTTTTAATTTGATTACACATGAGGTATGATCAATAAGTAAATAAGGAACAAGAACATAGTCGCATAAAATATGGATTTTCAGAAGAATGCTTTGAGTTCCAAGGATAAATTTAGATATTCTTAATGAGGCCAAAAGACAAGAGGGTTTCCAACAAAAATCAGAAGCATTTCCAGATATGTCATTAGACAAGGCAAATTGGAACATATTTTAATAGCAGACAAAACAAAGAGAAGCTATAGATGACAGTGAGATAAAATACTGGACATTTTGGCACAACGTAAGGCTACCAGTAAAGCTTATACACTGCAGACAGGAGATTATACTGTCTATGCAATACTGGCATCACATATGAAGAAGAACCCAATACATTCATTTATAACCTCTAATTATAAGCACAACTTTCCTTCAATATGAATCATATAAGAGATGAAAAAGAAGGAATATATTAGGATTAGGGACATTTCTTTAGCAGTACATTAATGGCTAGGAAACAATATAAAACATTGTACTGAACATTAGAGAAAATAACTTGAGAAAGACAATGGGATAGCATGGATAGAAATGGAACAATGAAACAGAAACAGATTTATTGAAGAAACCTGTGCTGCACAAGTTAATGAATGGTAGAAGGTGTGATTCTATTGTTCAACTAAAATATTTGGATTATGAAACTGGAGGAACATGTCTAATTAAAATAGTTAAATATTTTAGGGAAAGGTGATGTTCTTCAATTCTGTTTCTCATATAAATGTGTCTACAATGTACACTTTGTTCATTAATAATTGCCAAATTAATTTGCTGTTGAGTCTTTGCTAAGGTAAAAAAAAATGTGCAAAATGCATATATAAATAAAACACTCAACAGAACAATCTACACATAGATCTATTAACATACATTCACAGAATATTAGAAAACTGGTGTAGACTAGTAAGAAAATAATTCTCAGTTACATGTATTTTACAGAATCATACAAATTTTTATGAACTAAATGTTACAGACATGACAAAAAAATATCCTAGATTTCCACACAACAAATTTAATATGCAAACAATTTTATGAAAATCCTTCTCTTGTAGTTTGCTAGTAAAAAAAAACATGGCATGTGAAGTAAAAAAAAATATTACAAAAACAATATGAAGTATACAATCATGCAGCAATATTTTTCACAACATATCATGTATTCTATGATTAGACTTTAGAATGGATTGGCATCACTGTAGGCAGGGCATTCCCTTATCTGACACACTGCCATTCCAACAACTAACATTTTCATCCTGACTGTTCATACTCTACTACTGAACATGTTCCATTTTGATAAAAGAGGTCCACAGCTCATAATGAACACTATTCTCTGATTAACGAAACTGCAAATATTTATTAAAGTAGCTCAGAAATATTTATATTAAATCTGAATAAACTGAATATGAGCAAGGAGGATATCATGTTTGTAGCTCAAAGAGCATGTTTAAATTAATCATTTTTATTTCAGACTAGCTTCTCAGCAGTCAGGCATTTCAACATCCACTCTGAGAATTCAATGCCTTTTTTTTTTCTATTTAATGTACATTATGTCTTTCTATCTATATCTTGTCTGGAGCCAGAGAGGGCTCCTCACGGGGACGAATTAAAAAAAAAACTCTCCATACATGACAATTTTTTGCTGTTATCCTTTAAACATCTTCAGATTTTACACAGAACCTGCTTGAGTGCCTCACCACACATCTCTGCTCTGGATTTTCATATTTGAATCAGTATATTATTACACACAACAACTGATTTTTACTTTAAAAGGCAAAGTATATTTTCAAATCATAAGAGTGGAACAGTTGGCAGCAAATATGTTATGGGATCCTGTTAGCAGTTCTGCTTTCATTTTTTTTAAAACTAATTTCCCATAACACCATGTACATGTCTGGATATATAACTTCAATTTAAAAGAAAAATGTTACAGCTACCTTCTTCTTCATTTAGCGTTCACCCGTTAAGTTGGTATGAATGTGTTGAGATGCTAGTTTATGGAAAGCCGCAATATTTTTTTCCTTTAGACCCAACATGTCCATCTTCAGCAAGGGTAGATTTGCTCAACAATTTTGGTCCACTCTTTTAACTGCCAAGGGTTCTTTAACATGCACGCATAAAGGACCTCCTGTTTTTCACTATTTTCCGATAGGGCTAGGCATCGCACCTCATTACCCAGAGACCAAGTAATGTCCTGAAGAAACCACAGATTCAGTTTTGAAAAATTCCCACAACTGTGGTGGGATATTAACCCAAGACCTTCCTGTCCAGAGGTTGGCATCTCATCTCTAAACCATCCAGCCCCCTTAGGGTTCGGTCCCAACCGACAGCTTCCGGGTTCACCCAGTCTTTAATGGGTACCGGGTTTTTTCTGGGAAAGTAGAGCGGCACGGGTGTAATACCGACCACATTACCCCAAAAATCATGTGCTGAAGGTCTGTCAAATTTATGATCACTAACACCATATTCCCCATACGCCACTTGGTGTGACGGGGGTACTTTACTTTTTTTTATCACCCAGCCCCCTGCTGATACCCAATGTATGAAATATTGTCTAGTAAAACTGTTGGAGAGGGAGTGTCTATTGTTATCAGACTAAAGTAGATGTGTGCATTCACAATTTAACCCCTTCAAATTCAGGTGAAAAGTAAAATGCAAGGTGTTTTTTTTTTTTGTTTAGAGGGAAAGAGAACTCTCGTGGCCAAATTGATTGAATAGTCAAACAGAATTAGTGACTGGCATTGTTTATGCCCACAAAAAAGAAAAAAAGAGCGCAAACGAATAAATAAAAAAACACTCAATTGGAAATTTCGCAATTCCCTTCAAAAGAAGGAAAGAAACTTCTGCATGGCACAGGTAAATCACACACAATGTGATTTATAAGAAAATTGCAGAAAACCTTTCAAGTTTCCAGCTAAAAGAGAAATAAAAAATGAAAATATCATTGTTTGACTACTATCTGTACATTTACACATTAATTCTGCATCACATATTAAATATGCAAACACGAAATATCATTAATTAACCGTTCCTCTTCAAGTAACAGTATGTCATTAAAATATACAAATTATGTAATCACTATTAGAGTTATAAACATACATTATTTTCAGCATTTATTGCACTTTTGCATAAAGATAGTATATCCCAGAGAAGGGATGTTGGACTACAAAATACTAGTTGGAAATATTTCTTTCTGTCTTGCCTGCTTCTGTTAGTGTAGTTTGTAATGAATCTTTGATGTCTTGGTCCCATCATCTTTTAGGTTGCCCTTTCTACATTTTCCATAAACTATACCCTCCATTATTATTTTTTCAAGCTCAATATGGTGTTTTATGTGGTCAAAATATGTCCATTCTTTTTTATTTCTTTGGTTAAATAAATTCACGTGGCAGTTTCTGTGTATTTTTCTTTCTCTTAAGATACTCTGTTGGTTCTTTATTCACCCAATGAAAAAAGAACCTCTTTTCATTGCCTGTCCTTAAAAGGAAGCTAAATGGGGATATATGCATTGTCTGTTTACAACAAGCTTTGATATAAAGTCTCTTTTGGCACAAAACATCCAACTTCAGCAAGGTAACTTTGGGTACCAAGTCATCTTCCTTACTCAATCCATATTAACTTGACCAGGTTGGTCAGTGCTTTTCCACTCCTTGCTGAGACACCACAGAGGGGTTGAGTAGGATCTTAATCAGCTGTTGTTGCTAATCCTGATGCAAACAGTCAGCTATGAGTCGCAAACATTTTTAGCCAATGTGCTGGTTGCTAAGTGATTCGATGAGCATGATAAAAAAAAAAGTGGAGGTGGGCTCTGTACGCAGGCAATGGGTAGAGTCATTGCAGAAATAAAAAAATACGTAAGGTCACCTTTGTCTATGTCCCTGGACATGAGGGAGTACAGGGAAATGAAAGAGCGGACAGGTTGGCTAACTGCACTGTCATTGAAGACGATCAACCAATGGATCGAACTGACATCATAAATGTGGGAAGGGCACAGGACTTTGACAACCACGAATCCACGTCACTCCTTTGGATGAAAGAGATGGGAGTTAAGATGGGCACAGCCAGAAACGAGAAAGTTAGTGGACATATAAGAAAACTTATCAACCAACACAGAGTTGGAGTCGTCAGTCGCTGGACACTGCGAGACTTACTGAGGAGGGGATCTGAGCACCTATGGACATGTTTGGAGTGCAATGATGATGACCAGCAAATAACTCAATTAAATTAGTTGCAAATACAGAAGAGATAGAGAAAGATCACCAAAGAGATGGACAAATGATGATACATAAAGCATCAAGTGTGAGGCCAAACAGAGAACTGTCAAGTAAACTCTATTTCCCCTCGTAGCTGAATTTTTGTTGGTGTTTTATTTGTTATGATCTTGAATTCTTTTTATTGAGGGATAGGTTATGAATTACACCAAACTTCTGATCTGTTATAGCTTTATGGGAGACATTCCTGGCAACTCGAAAGAAGATCCATGTCTTAATTTGGGCACATCTAGATCTGCAATATTGAATGGAATAACAATTTTTATATTGCACTTATTATGCTTTCTGCTTGATCACTAAGGTGCCCCATTTTTGGTCAGATATATTCAAACTTTTCATAAACTTTCTAGCTGCTTTTATTGATCTTGAACCCTACACTTTTTTTTCGAAGCCAGCAGAATAAAAAAATTATTTGGGGCTATATTTTCATGGCTAGTCAACAAACATACAAATCAGTATTAACAAATTTTCATTAAAAATTTAGAACAGATATTGAAAAAATAAATGGCCCAACACCACATGGACTAAAATGATTAGCAACTTATAAGTGACTGAATTTGCTAGGGTCTGTGAACTAGAACTGATCAAGATCGTCTCCATCTGCCCATTATGGACCACAAAACAGACTAAATAGTCTGACAAGTGTGTTGAGATTGAAGAGGGAAGGCAAGCATGTACTAAAAAATGTCAAGCTGAAGTCAGATATGCCAGGCTGTGATGTGCATATATTGTAATTTACTGTAAAACATAAAACACTACACCCATTTAAAGTTCTCAAGGGGTGGACAGTCAAGAGCAGCCATCAGGCAAATGTAGGGAAAAAAAGAAAAGAAAGTAACAAAGAAATACGAATATATATTCATGCAGTACAATAACTTCTATATGCTAGGTATCCATATCTACAAAAATTATATATATATATACAAATTATCACCTTTAAACAAAAATATAATTATTTTCTTTTAAATCTGCAGATAATACAGAGGTCAGCCACAATTACAACAATTCATTTAATATCTCTCGTATTTAGATATTGATCAAATACACATCTTGTATAGACACTTTAGGATATAGTATAAAAATCACATTCCTTTTTCTTATATGAACATATTCATATATTAGTCAGCAGCTGAACAATGAATAGTGTTGATATCAGACTAGATCAAACCTACTCATTTAAATCTTCCAAATTGAGGAGCCAAACTTATTCACGCTCAGCTTTTACATACATACAATGAACTTGACTTTGCTCTATTCTTAGTGTGCACCCGTTAAGTGGATGTGCTGTGTTGATAGTTTATGGCAAATGCTGCGATATTTGCACCTTTAGACCCAACACATCAATCTCTGGCATGGGAAGATTTGCTTGGAGAGCAGCCATTTTTGGCTTACTCTTTTTTACTTTTTTAAACTGCCAATGTTATTTAGTATTCACGAGTGCAGACAGGACCTCCTGCTTTTAGCTGTTATATGAGAGGGCTGGACATCAATCTCGTTACCCATAGACCAGGGGAAGGCAAGGTCATGAAGAAGCTACAGATTTGTTTTTTTTTATATTTACACTGACTGTGGCAGGTTTCAAATACAAGACCTTCCTGTCCAGAGGCCAACATCTTACCTCTAGACCACCCAGTCCCCCAAACTAAGACTTAACCACACTTACAAAAAAAAAAAAAGGAATCAAGCATACATAACACATTCACATACACACAGGGAGCCAAGCATGCACGAAACATTTACATACTCATAGAAAACAAAATAAACTTTAAAATTTCACACACAAACAAGAAATAATTTTCAGGGCAGCTCTTCAACCACCATATTTCAGAATTCCTTTATTTATTGGTTTGTGCCTTTTAAAGGATGGGGTAGCCCTGCCACGTGTCCAAATTTCTTTTGACATGTGCAACAGATTATAATAATATAGTTTTGTTTGACTTCCAAATTGGGCCCTGGCAACAAATGAATGGCATTTTCATAGACAATGAAAAAAACACTCACAGAATTCCCCTTCCATTCAAAATGCATCTTTCATCCATCACAAATAAACACATCAACAAAAAAAGTGTTCAGTTTAGCAAGCACAGTCAGAACTCGATGCTTGTGGTTGCAACTTCTCTTGCCTGTGTATTCTTCTCAGTGCATCACCATATTGTATACCTGATCCAATCCTTTCTGGGTCTAGTTCAC
Organism: Megaustenia siamemsis; assembly: GCA_032433765.1. Lineage (NCBI taxonomy): Eukaryota > Metazoa > Mollusca > Gastropoda > Stylommatophora > Ariophantidae > Megaustenia > Megaustenia siamemsis. The sequence continues at coordinate 62,134,343 of JAVIAB010000050.1, read as the reverse complement.
CTGTACAATAAAATACATTTACAGTGTTACCAGTTGCTAGATCATCACATACCTCACAACAATTACCACTAAAAGTAAAAAAAAGTAAAGGGCCCCATCACGCCAAGTGGTGTATAGGGAATATGGTGTTAGTAACCATAATTTTTAGACCTTCGGCATGATTTTTTAGCGGTAATGTGGTCAGTATTATGCCAGTGCCATTTCACTTTTCCCAGAAAAAATCCAGTACCCATTAAAGGCTGGGTGAACCTGGAAGCCGTTGATCAGGATCAAACCCGACCTCTTGTCCTTTGTTCACTAACCACTGAGCTAACGTGGCTCCCAATTACCATTAAACTCCTACTTAAAAGCCTTATAAACTATCTTTATGACACATAGTACCCTTGCTGGAGTATGTCAGTGCTCGTGATAGAACCTGAGGGATAAAGGTCCCACTTGGAAAAAAAAAACCTTATGTTGTTGTTGTTGTTTCGTTCACCAGCGTTCAACTCTGATGAAGTCCCTAGAGACTAGGAACTGAATTCTGCGTGTTAATCCATTTTTCTCTGGCAGCCATATGCACAGGGGTCCCTCGGCAGATAACTCCGACTTCGGAGGTACTCATGTTTTTTCCGTCGAGTAACTGACGTTTCAAGCTGGGCCTCGCTGCTGAGACCAGGGGTGGTTGTCACAGAGAGAAATAATAAATAAAAATCCCAACCGGTGTAGCTGAGATTTGAACCCACAACCTCTCTGTCCCAAGGCTGGCGTCTTGGTCTTGCCTAGAGACCAACAAGTCAATCCCCCATAGACTTGGAATATGAGGAAACTGCAACAAGGAACACTTTTCATGCATAGCCTGCAATGGTTCCTGCCGTCTATCCACCATATGCCAGAAGTCCACATCCTCCCGAAAGTGATGATTGTCATATTTCTTTAAAAATGTATAGCGCTTGATGATGTTAGGCCATCGTTGTTGACTCCAATTTCGAACATATAAACACACAGTTAGTCGTCAGATTATCCCCGTCGCACATGAAACAACGGACCGTAAGATTAGCGTAAGGCCGGTCTAGGGATTTACGATGAGTCATTACGATGATGTAGCACAACATAATAATGTTGGACGCACTGCAATGACACACACTTTAGAATCCTGATTACTCTAGTGAATGTAGCCTACGATGAACAGAACACGGTGCAAATCCCCTAAAGAGATAAAACTGCGGCTGACGAAGCATTTCACATTAATGAGTAACATGGAAATAACTTGCGTCAAGCAAATCCAACAACGGTCATGAACAACACCAATGTGACGTAAAGCGCAGAACAAGCCTAGACGATGGAAGGTCGCATTCACAACACTTGATTTGTTGAAAATGGAATATTGCAGGCGTACGACATTGTTTTATTGGCGCAGATGTAATAAGTCGATCATCATCTTGACTTTAACGCATAGGAGTGCAATGGAGAACCGAAATTAATCAGACATCGAATGCACTTTCTGCAGTGATTGAGAGAACGTGGACTAGATCCGCCATCTTAGACACAAAAAAACAACCTTATAAGACTACACTAAATAATGGTGCTGTGTATATTCCATTACATAGGGCAAAAAAAGGGTGAAAACTAATCCTAGAGAACTGTTAATTATGAAAATGAAATGACCAGTAGCCAACAAATTATTGACCATTATATATTATAGACTTCATGTCCTTGGCTACAGAAAACCAAGCAGTCAGTGACTGGAATGCCTCATGGCAATATAGTTCCTCCACTTCATGTGGTCCATGGTCATCCTTCCATAGCGTGCCCTATATCTGGTCCACACTATTCATATATTTTCCATAGACCTCAGCCTGTTGTCCTTGATCTACTTCTCATTTACCTTCCCTCCAGAGTCCAATATAGGACAGTTCTTGTGATTGTTTCTGGGTCTCAATCTGAACAAATTACCTATCCAGCTCCATCTTGTGATTACTTTTGGGTCTCCATCCAGCTCCATCATGCCATTGTTTCTAGATCTCCCCTGAGCACATGATCTATCCAGTTCCATCATGTGATTGTTTTTATGAGTCTCCTCTGAGCACATGATCGATCTAGTTCCATCATGTGATTGTTTTTATGAGTCTCCTCTGAGCACATGACTTATCCAGCTCAATCATGTGACTGTTTCTGGGTCTCCTATCAATACATGATCTATCAAGCTCCATCGTCTTCCTGTTGTGATTCTAAGCACCTATTTCCCCAAACCAAGCTGCGAGAAATGAGGACAGGCTTAATTTTATCATTTCAGTTTTCTCAAACAATAATGCCCATACAGAAATACTGAACAATATCATTGATTTGATTTTTGTGCTGTACTGAATGGATGAAAAATATGGGCACTAATTCATTTTCCTCATATGTCATCAGCTTTGGTGGGAACCTTGTCCTCTTTTCCCTCTTAGTATTAACTCTATATTATGATACCTATCTGTGAGTCGAATCTGTATGATACGCTTATAAAAATTACGACCACTAAATGTTACTTTTGAAGTTTTGAAAATAGTATTTTCTTTAAATTTTGCTGCACAACTGTGTGTTGACACAAGGAGAGACATGGGAATCGTATGCGATCATTTCCTGGCTTAGGTTTAATTATGACCTGAAACCCTGGGTGTGTTACTTTGACCATTCATGCATCAGCCATCAATCCAGCCCATATGTTCGGCTTTAACCTAGCATCATTTGTTGCCTATCTCACGTTACAAAGGTTTGTTTGATGTCATACAGACAGCCAAAGAGATTTCTCCCATCATAAGAAAAAAAAAAAACAAAAACAAATTTCTTTAAAATTGGCCAAATTTATATTTAAAAAAAAAACAGCTAGGTTTTTACGATAGCATCATACTTTTTATAAAACGCACATTGGTGTTTGATCCAACATCAAAGGACACAAATCAAACACTCAGGGGTCACAGGAAGTAATAATTAAGAAGGTATAGTAAGTGAGAAATGTTTGCCGAGAGAACCTATCGAAAACCAAAAATTTGTATTTTGAGGTCGTCATTTTATCAAGGTTATCATAATCCGTGGTTTATATTGTTTTTCAAGATAGAGATATTATCACATCAATTTCACATTTTGTTTTCTTAAATATTATCTCTATTTCTCACACTCTTTTCTTGTATTAAAGTGTGTTCTTTGTGTTTAAACTACCACTTTATCCCTACAATAAAATTCAGTAATAAAGGTGGTATCTCTAAAAACAGTAGCTAAAAATCAAATAAAATGCGTATAATTAAATATTTTACCAGCTTCAATCTTTGTCATAATTGAACGGGCACATTTCAAAAATGTCTCTTCAACATTCTCTCCAGTGAGAGCACTTGTTTCCAGGAACATTAACTCTGGATAAATAAAGAAATATGAAGTATTTGATTATTACATTCTTAATGTTTGTGTCCATACAAAACAAAAAATGCATAATTATAGAATTCTTCAATAGTAAAGTACAAGTGAGATTTAGTGATAAAAAAACATTTACTTAAGAGGAATATTAAACAAGAAAAATAAAGAAAACTATTATAACATTTTTGGGTTCTGTAAAAAAAAATAATGCAGTTAGGAGATATTTATTTATGAATGAGGAAAAAGACAATGCCAAGCAATGTCAGCACGAGTTATTATTTAATTTGTCTATCTCTTTGTTCTTTTGAGCCATAGGTGGCACATAGGGCAGAAACTCTAGACTGTCTGTGTCTGATTATCTTTGTTAATCATTCTTGCACAGGACCCACTCTTGCTCTACATCCTTGTTCTGAGCAAGCAGATCATTCTCGGAAAGAGAGCTGATGTCTGGCTGTTCTTGCTTCTGGCCTTGGTGTTCTAGTGTTTCTCTAGATCCCACTGAAGGCTTGCTTTGATATTCTCTTGTTGTCTTTTCTCATTACATGGCCAACATATGACAACATTCTTTTCTTTATTATAGATATATTTGGATACTTTGTCATTTTTCTTATTTCTGCACTAGTCTTGAATTCATTCCATGGTATACAAAGTATTTCCCTGAGGCATTTGTTTTTCAAATGCCTCTAATTACTATGTTTCTATTTCTTTAGTTGTTTTATTTCACACTGATATAACAACCCTTGATCCCACCTGATACTGAACTGGTGTATACCAGTTTGGTTTAATCTATTTGACCACTCACTCCTGTGTGTAGTTTAAAAGTGATATTTGTTTAACTCTTTCCATACGGAAGCTTTTTATCAATGTAACGGAAGAGATTTCAGAGACAAAAGTTTTCATGGTTTTAAGAATCAATCTACATATTTATTTAATATATAACATATTATATATGAAATTTTAAATAATTGAACAAGGTATTAGATTTCATCAATACCAAGATGATACAGGACATGTAAAAAGGATACAATATGTAATAGTCTGATGACGGTTTATACTAATAAAATTGAGAGTGACTCACAAAGCTGTGAAATGTACGTGGCTGAAATCAGCATGGCACATAGTGCGTTAAAATGTACGGAAAGAGTTAATACCATTTAAGTTTTTCTCTCCCCATAAATGATCCCCCTGTGAAGCATCGCCACAGACTACACAAAGTGGAAGAACTTTGTTGTTGCTCTGCAAGACATCACTAATCGTCAGTGGCCAAGGAACAGAAGATAAATGATCAACTCTATATTCTAACTGGCAAGGTATAACTAAATTCAAAATAATAATCAAACTATGTTTCAACAAATTACAAAAGCTTTATTTAAACATCTGTGCTTCCAGTGCAACTGAAATTTTTTATTTACTTACCATTTTCATGAGCAAATCTGGTGGCTTCCATAAATGTAACTTCTCGTTCTGCCTCCAAATCTTTTTTATTCCCCACAAGAATTATTACAATATTAGGGCTGGCAAGTGTTCGAGCATCTGTCAGCCAGTTTGTAAGAGCATTGTAAGTTTCACGACTGAAAAGTGAATAATTACAATACTAACATAGGCAAATGTAACAATGTTAATCTACACAAATGAATAATTCAAAATGTAAAATCATTAACTTTAAGAATGTGAAAAGGATGAACACACAGCTAGGATTTTAAAAGTACTGGAGTCAGTCAAACTAATTCACATCTCATGGGTACTAGAGTCAGTCAAACTAATTCATATCTCATGAGTACTGGAGCAAATCAAACTAATTCACATTGCATGGGTACTGGAGTCAATCAAACTATTTTATATCTCATGGGTACTGGAGTCAAACTAATTCACATTTCATGAGTACTGGAATCAATCAAACTAATTCACATCTCATGGTTACTGGAGTCAATCAAACTAATTCACATTTCATGGGTACTGGAGTCAGTCAAACTAATTCATATCTCATGAGTACTGGAGTCAGTCAAACTAATTTATATCTCAGGGGTAGTGGGGTCAATCAAACTGTAACGGGGTCTCTTCCCAGATGGTCAATTGTAACGAGGTGCACCCCACAAAGGCACCACTTGTAATGTTTGACTGTAACGAGCTATTTCTCCCCTTCTCGCGTTGTATTGAACTGGCCTCCGTTCGACCGCTACAAGGCTCGTTAAGGACTTGGGCCTCTGTGTACCTGATAGTGAGGATGCACACAGATAGCTCCCTGAGATCTGTGCCTTTCTTTCTCTCGAAGCTGAGAATGTGTTGACAGAAAGCTCGTTGAGATTTGAGCCCTCACTCAACCCCGCCAGCCACCTTGGATGCCAGCCACTTGCACTGACATGGACGTCTCGAATTGCCTTGGCACACAGACCCGTCGAGTTACCCGTGTCTGGTCTGGCCAGTTGCTGCACAGACGGTCGCCTTTGCTGACTATCTACTCGTGGATGTCACTTCTGCCGGTTGATCGTTCTGGTGTACTCCGCGCTGTTATGCCCGTGGTTCAGGACACGCCAGTATCCGTTCTTCGCTAGGACTAGACAACAACACAGCTAGCATTGAACAAAGCAGGTACCAACACCGTTGAACTCACACAATTAACATTTATTACACACAAGTAATTCCTCCCCTGCATTTCACAAGTACAATAGCCACACACATGGTGGCCTCTCATTCTTTCCTAACTCTCGCTGACACTACAATAGCAGCATGCTAGCACTAGCCTTCTCAAGCCTAACAGTCGTAAGAACACTCACTCTAACACAAGTCTCTCCCAAATGGTCAAGGCTACTAGCCTCTGAACAATGTCTTTTCATAACTTATGCTGAGCTCACCTCAGTGAGAACACTCACAATAATACAAGTCTCTGCAAATGGTGAAAGCTACCAGCTTTTTAATAAAGTCTCTTCATGACTTCGACTAAGATTACACTAGTGAGAACACTCACAATAATACAAGTCTCTGCAAATGGTGAAAGCTACCAGCTTTTAAATAAAGTCTCTTCATGACTTTGACTAAGATTACACTAGTGAGAACACTCACAATAATACAAGTCTCTGCAAATGGTGAAAGCTACCAGCTTTTTAATAAAGTCTCTTCATGACTTCGACTAAGATTACACTAGTGAGAACACTCACAATAATACAAGTCTCTGCAAATGGTGAAAGCTACCAGCTTTTTAATAAAGTCTCTTCATGACTTCGACTAAGATTACACTAGTGAGAACACTCACAATAATACAAGTATCTGCAAAATGGTGAAAGCCACCAGCTTTTAAATAAAGTCTCTTCATGACTTTGACTAAGATTACACTAGTGAGAACACTCCAATAATACAAGTCTCTGCAAATGGTGAAAGCTACCAGCTTTTTAATAAAGTCTCTTCATGACTTCAACTAAGATTACACTAGTGAGAACACTCACAATAATACAAGTCTCTGCAAATGGTGAAAGCTACCAGCTTTTTAATAAAGTCTCTTCATGACTTCGACTAAGATTACACTAGTGAGAACACTCACAATAATACAAGTCTCTGCAAATGGTGAAAGCTACCAGCTTTTTAATAAAGTCTCTTCATGACTTCGACTAAGATTACACTAGTGAGAACACTCACAATAATACAAGTATCTGCAAAATGGTGAAAGCCACCAGCTTTTAAATAAAGTCCCTTCATGACTTTGACTAAGATTACACTAGTGAGAACACTCCAATAATACAAGTCTCTGCAAATGGTGAAAGCTACCAGCTTTTAATAAAGTCTCTTCATGACTTCAACTAAGATTACACTAATGAGAATACTCACAATAATACAAGTATCTGCAAATGGTGAAAGCCACCAGCTTTTAAATAAAGTCTCTTCATGACTTTGACTAAGATTACACTAGTGAGAACACTCCAATAATACAAGTCTCTGCAAATGGTGAAAGCTACCAGCTTTTAAATAAAGTCACATTACTCTATCTACCCTAACACTTCTCCAGGAATTTCCATCTCACTAGCTCGACTGTTACCGCTTAACTAACCTATTCTTGAACTGTCTGAACTCCACTCCCCCAGACCTTTAGTCTGTCCTGTTCCCATAGTTCATATGCCTTCAATTAATTATCTCTCATTATCAATATTTATTTTTTTATATTTGGCTGCTCTAACAACACTGTTTTTTCACCCCTTGTTCTTTTTTATGCTTTTACTTTATTTCTGAGTGCTATAGTACATACCTCTTCCTCCTATGATTCCCTAAAAATATAGTCACCATCATTGCCATCTCATTCTGTCTCTTGCTTTGATGTAGATAATGTCATAGGTTCTCCTGTCCATTTCTTGATGTTGATCATCGTCATCATCGAGTGCAACGAAGGTTGGCTACCATGGAGCGCCATTCTGCTCTGTCTCTTGCTTTGATGGTGCAGGTTGTCTTAGGCTGAATTGTCCATCTTTTGATGTTACTCGCCCATGTTAGTCTTGGTCTGCCTCTTTTACCTTATATTTTCCCCTCCAAAATTACTTTTAGTAGGCTGTTGTGTCTTTTAATATGGCCCAAAAATCGCATTTGTCTTGTTTGAATTGTGTTTAATAGTTCTCTTTTCATTTTTAGTTGTTTTAAGACTTCATTGTTTGTTTTCTTTTCCTTCCATCCAATTCTACCTATTCTTCTAAATATCCACATTTCAAAGGCTTCAATTCTCTGTTCTGTTTTCTTGTCTAATGTCTATCCATGTTTCTGCACCATATGGGAATATTAAGAAGATGTAACATTTTGCTATTGACATGATGTTGATAGTCATTGTCTATCTCTGCCTCGTTTACCTTCTATTTTCTCCTTCAAGATCACTTTCACATCAGGTTAGTGTGGCTCTTTATGTGTCCTAAAAATGTCATTTGTCTTATTTCGCTTTGTGATTAAATAGTTCTTTCATATATTTAGCTGTTTCAGCATCATATGTAATTGTTAGATATTAAAGTCCCTGCCACGTGGCGTATAGGGAATATGGTGTTAGTGACCATAAATTTAACAGACCTTCGGCACATGATTTTTGGGTAATGTGGTCGGTATTACGCCCGTGCCACTTCACTTCCACAGAAAAAAATCCGGTTGGGTACCCATTAAAGGCATTGGGTGAACCCGGAGGTCCGTCGGTTGGGATCGAACCCTAGATTATTTTCCATCTGGCTTGACATTCACTTGTAGATTATGTGTACTATCCCATTTTTGAACATAGTGATAAAGTTAAAATATTGATCAAATAAAATGAAATGTTACATTCAGGATAGATTATTTGTTTTAAATGGAGTGAACCAACAACTCACGTGCAACAAATATACAGGGTGTCCCCAAAGTCTGGACATATAGTAAAAACAACATAGAGATTGGCTGAATGACAATTTTCCTAACTGGATAGGAAGACGTCACATAGAGTGGTCTCCTCGCTCACCTGACCTTAACCGTTTTGACTCATATTTTTCTGGGGTACGATAATGGAGAACTTGTACTCAATGAAAATCACAGATGTAACACTTGATTGAATGCATAAAGAGTGAATGTGCTAAAATTGATGGTATTGTGAATTTATTACATCAAGTTCACGTGAATTTTGCTAAGCGCATCAACCTTTGCATTGCAAATGATGGAAATCATATTGAAGACATTATTTAACCCTAGATTATGATGTCAATCTATGACTGACATGTTTATGATATGGTAGTAAAAATTACTACCATTTAATTGTAACATTAGGAGCTCTAAAAATAGTGTTTTCTTTGATCTTTTCTAAACACAGTTGTGTTTACATTAGAACAGACACAGGGAACATGGATTTCCTGTCTCATGTTGATGTATGACCTGAATTTCACCTCTAGGGTCAGACGTGTAACAATGTCTATCGGTACAAGCGCCATAAATCCGTTAGTATGTTTGGCTACCACATAGCATTATTTGCTGCATTTTCAAAGTTACAAAAGGTTGTTTGATGTTGGCCGATGACAAAGAAATGTCCCCTGGTCAGAAGGAAAAAATGGGCCAATTTCTTAAAAATTTGCCTTTTTTTTTCACATTATATGAAAACGTATCTCATGAAATAAGAAAAAAAAATACATTGGAAACAAATCAAACATTCAGGGGCCACCATTAAACACTGTAAAATGTTAAATTTGGAAAAATGTGTGTTTTCATGTGGTAATTTTCACCGTGGTATCACAGTTTAGAGTTAATGTTCCAATTGAATAAAATTATGTTAAATTTCATTTCTTGAAAATATGTAATTTTGTCTTTATGTCCAGACTTTAGGGACACCCTGTAGTATAATAACTTGATGTGACCATGAAACAAAAACTCTTTACCTGGTGATATCATAAACAAGCAGAGCTCCTGCAGCACCTCTGTAGTAGCTTCTTGTGACAGATCTGACAATGAGAGCAATAAACTGTTACAGAACAGCAAGAATTCAATGAGAAACAAAACTGTTTTGCTATTTGCTAAACTATGATTTTCAATGCTCATCAACTTATATGAGTTACAACAATATTGATATTAGGTAACACTTAATGGAAACAGCTAAATACAATTTCTACATTTATCAACAAGCATGAAAACAATAGAACAAGAGAGCATTCACAGAAAATATGGATATACAGAATATTAGAGCCTCAAAAATGTCACATTAGAAGTTAAACAAAGAGCAATAGACTGTTAACTATGCAATGCCTTAATACTGAAAGTCAAATGAGGAAAGAAAGAAATATAAGATATATGAAATGGAAAGCAACAATAAATAAAGTAACAGTAAAAATAAAGACATATCTAGGAAGAAAATCTTCCTTATCATCAGCTTTACAGCAGCTGCACACATTTTTATGACTTTACCCCCCCCCCCCCCCCCCCCCCCCACCACCACCACGATGAATGACACCGTATAGAGAAAAATAAAGGTTATGAGAAGTATTGAAATACTATATCCGGAAGTTTGATAAAATGACTGTTCACACTAAAGAATGTGATGTGACGATGAGGTGAAATAACTAAATTAACTGGAAGCAATAATTTAATAGCACCAATTTTCTACAGTTCAACAGATATATAAGTGGAATAACATGAGAACATAAAGACACTGTCAAACATGTACTGGGTTGCCATTCCATATCCAAAGGAATTATTACACTACAACTAAAAGCAATCCCTTTCAATATCACAATTATCCAAGCTTATGCACCAACATCTGATTATAATGATAGCAAAAATGAAATCTTCTATGAACAAGTTCAAGAAATAATTAAACAAATATTAAAACAAGATCTCCTAATTGTGCAGGGAGACTGGAACACCAAACGAGGGAACAACACAAGGAAATTGTGAATTAGCGGTTCTTGTTGCAATGATAAAACAAATGAGAGAGAAATTTTTGTGATCCTTCTGAGTGGCAAACTTTATGTTCATCAGAAAAGCTTTAGGCAGGCCAATTCTGTTAAAGAGAATAATGTTAATATGAAAGTGAAGAGAAATCAGAGTTAAAGACTACAGACGGGTCTCTACAATTTTAACTGTAACAACAAACCTGAATCTCTCCTGGCCAGCAGTGTCCCAAATTTGAAGCTTGACTGCCTTGCCTCCAACATTAACCACCTTACTACCAAACTCTACACCTATGGTGTGATTTGAATCTTGCTTGACTGTGGATTCAATTATGAAAATAAGAATGCATTTTTTTAGTTAATAATAAATAAAGTAAAAAAAAAAAAATTGTTAATGCTACTATTCACTTAGATATGAATATTTACACAACACAAAAGATTATATTATAATATTAAAGATTATTATATATTAATTATAAGCTTGGTAAAACTAATTGTTATCCAGCACCAAGGCATTTTAATTAAATAATTTGACATTTTATATACAATATCATGATAATTAACATTAATATACCTTGAATCAGAAAAATAGCTACATTAACAATGAAATCACAAGATGTTTCCTAATTATATGATGTGTAGGTTGTATGCTACGCCAGTTTCCTAAAAAGTATGCCCATTCTTTTTCCTAATTACATTTTTCATTTTGTCTTTTAATTGTCATTAATGTGACAGTGTATTCTTCAAAGTCTTATTTCAGTAGTTGTGATCTTTTGTCTTTAATTTGCTACAGAATTAACATCCATATTTGACACTGGTAGCACAGTCTTGTACAGAATTGTATATTGTTGCTTTTTAATCCATTGTCACGTGTTTGTTATTCACATTGTCATTATTTGGTTTGCATTGCTGCATCTGATTTTAAATTAAAATTTCCCATTTGCTGGAAAAATTATAGCAATGAAAGTAAAATTTCATCCTATTGATATCAGTGCAGGAACTTATGAATAACAGGCTGTAGGAGATATCCAAACGAAATAATACCTAATAGCCTAAGAAGACAGACATTGCTAACTATGCTATAAATTCTGGACAAATCAAGGGAACACACAAACAGGATTATAGGCATAATATATTACTATAGCATAACTACCACTACTATCAATTCCACCCAAGAATGAGATCTGCTATTACCCAAATTTAAGCTATGAGACTGGCTACCAGACATAGAAAGAATGGCAATATTATTCTCAATAACATGCCTTAAAATGTAGAATAACTACAACCTGAATTAAGAAAATAAAATTGATTTTCAAGATTTCTAATGTTTCCTAAAACTAAAAAGATGTCAGTGTTTTGTCAGAACAACAGAATCTACAGTCTGATCTTGGTCATCTTTGCAACAGCACAGCTTTCATTTCATGTCTACATTCCTCAGTCAAGTTTCAAACTTTAGATCTCTGTTGGTCTGGTATGTATTTTGGGCTCTGGTCCCACATTCTTATTCAGTAGTGTGGGATAATCTTATTGGATAATGATGGCACAACAGTCTAAGTTTAACTGTTCTCACTCAAAATATAATGGCCTGCTGATGCTCATCAAGTTGATGGATTTTGTTGGATTGTTGTCCATTCATTTTTCCCATTTGTTTGTTTTTACAGGTGGATTGTGGCATAAAATTCTCACTATTTCAAAGAATGATAGCCATTATACAGCCAAAGAATGATATCTTCATTACATACATTTATATTATCGTGTTTCTAGTTCAAAGAAAGAGAAACAAATTAAAGAATATAACTATAATGGTTAAATCAAACCTACATTTATTCTCAATAAATTGATGAAGGATGCACGACTTTCCAGATCCAGCACTTCCAATTACAAGGAACTTGAACAAGAACTCTAAAATGAAACCAAATAGTTACAATTGTTAACACTCGTATCACATATGGTTCCAGGAATTCATCTTTAGCACATGAATGCTGCCCAACAAGTAACATTTTGTTTTGGAATAACAGTTCACTGCCTACTCTCATAAGACTAAATAGCTGGTATTGTAAAAGAAATAAATATAACTCCTCAGTAATGCAGTCATTGTAAAACAAATGTTGCAAAAACTGTATCCAAAGTGTTATACTGGTGAAAGAGATGATAAAATGAGAATGAAAACTGGAGATACATTATTTTCATTGTTTAAGACAGCAACTTAATAAGAACAATTAGGGCCAAAAAAGTCCAACAGCAACTGAGTTGAAAGTAGTCTGTACGTCATAGCTGACTGTAACAGAATCAACAAACTAAAACTGATCAAGATCCTAGCTACTCCATCTTTCTGTGGTTGGCCTGGAAACAAACTAACCAGTCTGATCAAGTAAACTGAATCAAAGTGGGAAGCCACTACTGCACCCAAAGATGCCATACTGAAGCCAGATGTGTTGGACTGAAAAATGCAGACATCACTGTGTGAGTATTCACACAGATTTAACATTTCTAAAAGGGTGGATAATGAAGGGAAATATGCAAATACTGAGGAAGAAACATAGAGAAACTCTATATCTTGTCAAGATCTAAAGCTCCAACGTACAGATGCTTTCTGACACAGCAGGCCTGACAGATTACTGTAGATCCAGATTGACTAAAAATGGAATATCCGCACATGTCTGTGGAGCCCCCGAAAGAAATGTCTCACCACATACAAGATCAAAATTTTTATTGAAAATAGCTGTCAACTAATTTTCAAAAACTGTCTGTTATATCCATTTGTGCATTCCACTGTGTCTAAACAAAGCAATAACTACGGAAGCAAAAAGGGCAATATACAAATCAATTTTTCTACCAACTCTGTGCTATCAGTGCCAGAATTGGACGCTGAACTCTAGAACAATAAGAAAGATAATGACCACCGAAATGAAATGTCAGAAGAATGACAGGAAACAGCTTAAGGGACAGAGTAAGAAATACCGACCTGAGGAAGAAATTTGAAATTGAACCAGCCATCAAATACATAAAGAAACAACAGATAAATTGGTTTGGCCACATAACAAGACAAAAAGAACTAACAATGACTCAAAGAGCCATAAACAAACGCTACGAAAACGCTAGATTAAGAGGAAGACCGAGAAAGAGATGGATAAAGGGAATACTAGAGTCACTAGGAGGGATAACACCCTCCTACCAGAAGAGGCCAACAGAAGAGCAAAGAATCGCAGATTGTATCACCCCTCGACGCCAACGGCAATAGAGGAAGGATAGAAGAAGAAAGAAGACTGTGTCTATGTTACACTTGTGAATAATTTTGCAATAAAGAAGCTTCAACACAAACAAATAATATTAACAGTGCATCTTGGGTAACCAAGAGGGGTGATATTGCTCATTGGAAAACGATTATTTAGGTTAGGACAACTGGATTTACAAGCACTTTACAGATGTTAGTAGTCTAAGTATCTATCTCCCCTAGACGCTGAAGGCAAAAGAGGAAGAAAAGAAGATTCAGTCTTAGTCTACACTGGGATATATAAGTAACAGCTAAGTAATTAGTACTGTACAGAAACTGATTAAACAATCATTAATAACACTGATAATAATATTAAATATTAATGCTGCTGGTAGTGGTGGTGCTAGTAAGTAAGTTTCAGTTACTACAATTTAGTAACACTTACAGTTGAGTTGAGTAAAACTTACAGTTGAGTTGAGTGACACTTACAGTTAAGTTGAGTAAGTGAAAAATTTCAGGGAAAGAAGTATATTTACAACACTCTGTAAAAAATCACAAATAATCAACAACAGAAAAAAAACAATACACTGGCCAAAGCAGGATCGAAACCGTACTCCTTGGCACAGCACCTTGCCATGAGAACCAAATGCTAGAGTATTCGGCCAAGTCAGCTACCTAAAAAAGTAGCTATCTTTGGCGATGTCTTTCATGCATGTGTACTGATGACTATAGCATAGGGTTATGAACACAACTCAGGAATAAACTGTACATCTGTATTTTCCTATTAAGACATGTATCTCTTGTAGGGTTGAATACTTGTATTGCAGACAAACAGTTACAGGACAAAATGGATAACTGACGCCATCTAGGAAAAAATGGAAGAAAGAAGACAAGCGAAGAACACTACCTAATACAGCAAAAGAGAAAATAAAATATACAACATGTGCAAAAAGGCAAAAGAATCTTTTTTGTTCAGCCAAAGATGTGTACAAATCAAAACTATGGAAAATAAACAAGATTTAGGAGGGATGCACACAGAAATAAAGAAAATGACTAGTAAAAATTAAAAAGCCACAGAAAGTGGATGTTGAATACAAAAAGGAAAAATGTTAACAAAGATATAATCAATAGATGACAGGACTACATTATAGAATTATTTTATGACCAAAGGGACAAGAAAGGAATTAAAAATGTATTATCATACTATAACATTTTAAAATCTGAAGTGGAAAAAGCAATACAAACAATGAAAAAAAGAAAGCTGCCGGAACTGACAACATATTTTGTTTTCTTCTACCTTGATGATAAAGGCACTAGAATATTTGTCATTGAAGTGACTCCAACATCAATGAGCTACTCTTCGCAGATGACCAATGCCTAATATATGAGGATGAAAACCTGCTACAACAGCATTTAACATCTCTAGATAAAAGCTGCACAAACTACAATATGAAAATTAACACTGCCAGCTAAACAACAAATGATAAATAGCATCTTCATACCAACTTTATGCTATGAGAGTCAAACATGGACCCTTTCTAAATCACATTTATGAAAGATCAATACATGTGAGATGCGTTGCTTGAGAAAAGTAACAAAGCAACAACACAAGAAGAGATAGAATACCAAATGAAACCATAAGAAAAATAGTAGGAACAAAACCCTGCCAAGAATATATAGAACAACAACAACTTAAATGGTTTGGTCACCTGGTCAGAATGAATCCTCACCAATCACCATCAAGGGCGTTCTTCTCGAGAATGCATGGAAAAAGATCAAGAGGAAGACCCAGAAGAAGATGGATAGATGCAGTGACAGAGACATGTAACAACAAAGGAAAATCACTAATTCAGACAATTCGAGCAGCACAAGAACGACAAATGATATAAACCACGACACCTTTTAGGTATCAGTGAAAAGAGAAAAGAAGAAGTGATCACAGACATATGCAATGATATATGCCATACAGGATCCATAACAAATGAACTAAAAACATCAACTTTTATTGCATTGCCTAAAAAAAACCATGCAGTTGAATGCAGTGATTTTAGAACAATAAACCTAATGAGCCATGTAACAAAAATCTTGCTAAAAGTTTTATAAGGAAGGATTCAGAATAAAATTTATATGGAATTAGAAAAACAAAAAATTGGATTTTAAAAAAGTGGTACAAAAGAAGCAATATTCTGCATGAGGACATTAATAAAAAAGTACACAGAAGTAAACAAATGTATGCCTGCTTCAAAGATTACACCAAAGCTTTTGATAGAATACACCATAAACAACTTATAGAATGCCTAAAAGATACACATCTAGATGACACAGACATTGACTAATATGTAATTTATACTGGGAGCAACACAAAACAACTGGCAGATGGCAAAAGGACTAGGGGGTGTCCAAAACTTTGATTTGTAGAAGTGTATAAACGCGACATGAAGACTCTGAACATAAACCCTGCAACCTGGGAAGAAATAGCTGCAGACCGCAATCTTTGGAAACACACAAGAAGCAGTCAGATTCATAGAAAAAGAAAATACGCAGCGAAAGAAGAAAAAAAAATTTCTAGGGGCGCTGGAAAATCCAATCAACTATGACTGATGGAGACTACTACTATAACTGGGAGTAAACAGCAATAATATTAAAAACTGAAACAAACAAAAGAATATGAACGCCACAAAATTAATTTTAATGCCATGAAAAATATTCTAACATCAAAACAAATAACACCAGGGCTAAAACTAAGAATAACAAAATGTTACATCTTCTCAATATTCGTGTATGGTGCAGAAACATGGACATTAGACAAGAAAACAGAACAGAAAATGTACGCCTTTGAAATGTAGATTTATAAAAGAATAGGAAGAATTGGATGGAAATAACAGAAAACAAAAGATTAAGTCTTAAAACAAATAAAAATGAAAAGAGAACTACTACTTCACAAATCAAACAAGACAAATACGACAATGATATTTTTTTTTTTGGGGGGTGGGGTGGGGGGTATGTTAAAAGACACAGCAGCCTGCTAAAAGCATTCTTAGTGGGAAAATACAAGATAAAAGAAGCAGAGGCAGCCCAAGTCTATCGTGAACGAGTAACATCAAAAGATGAACTAATCAGCCTACTATTAATTACAATTACAACCTGCGATGAAAGCAAGAGACAGAGCGGAATAGCGCTTACTTATGGTAGTCAACTTTCGAGGCGGAGATGGCATTCTTCAATGATGATGAATTAATTTTAAATGTAAATTATATGTTAATTCAAGAAGATTGAATGAAGAGCAAATACAGTTTCATTTACTTTATTTACAAATACAAATTAATTGTTTATTGTTTGGTTGCTTCACTTGTTACCTATCAAAATCAATGCCACTAATTTTAAACAAATAAAATAAATAAAATTTAAGTGAAATTTGTTAATTAAGAATCGATTATCATATCTGATATTCTATATAATATATAATATAACCCAAATAACTGTCGACAAGATGTGATTATATATGTCAATGTCAGTATGTGCCTAAAACGATTTTGAATTAGTTTATATACCGTAAGATTCAGACATGGTGACAATCTGAGCCAACACGCTGACAGAAAGCCAACAGAGAGCAACACCAGTCACTGACTCTAGTTTTTGGAACTTGTTTATTTTTATTTTTTTTGTTAACAACTTCCTGTCCTCGTCGTTACGTCTTTTCTCTGAGAATAGACGAGACTTCCCCGAGCAACCAATGAAAAACGTGCAGAAAGTGACTAGGTAGGGGAACAAACATTATTTGCCAGTCTCCCCTTAGGACAGCAACTGCGTTGTTGGAGACAAATAATAATAAATGAATATTATTATAGAGGGAAACTTTCGAGGCGATAATTCAGGGAATCATAGGAGGAGGAGGTATGTTTACAGCACTCGGAAAAAAAGACAAATAATCAACAACAGAAAAAAGAACAACATATGGTCCGAAGCAGGATCGAACCCGTACTCCATGACACAAGCGCCTTGCCACGAGAAGCCGAACGCAAGGGAACACTGCCAACTCAGCTTATATTTTTTATTGTTTATTTTAATTATTTTTTTAGCTGATTTGGCAGTGTTCCCTAGCGTTCGGCTTCTCGTGGCAAGGCGCTGTGTCATGGAGTACGGGTTTGATCCTGCTTCGGACCATATGTTGTTCTTTGGTGTTTTTTTGTGTGTGTTGATTATTTGTCATTTTTTCCGAGTGCTATAAACATGCCTCCTCGTTATGGAAGGTATCACTGCAAACGAATTAAAATCCATAATTGCTCAACCGCCCGTGCCAATGGAATCATCCGAATTACCAACTCATCTCCCAAACAAAGAAAGGTAGTTGTAGTCCCCATCATGGCAGTCTCAGCACACGCCAAAAGACATAAGGCGAAACCGCACAAAAAGTGAACACAACCAACTGTTCCTTGTCTTACGATATCATCGTTCATTGCAAACAACTGGAATATCGAAACATGATCAAACGGATGAGACACACAGCTCACGGTGTGCACTGAGCACCTAACTCAGTAGCTCCTGCAATAAGCCGGACTTGGAATATGAGGAAACTGCAGCAAGGAACACTTTTCATGCATAGCCTTCAATGGTTCCTGCCGCCTATCCACCATTTTTACCTTGACTTCACGTCCTCCCGAAAATGATGATCGTCATATTTTTTTTTTATGTATAATGCTTGATGATGTTAGGACATCGTTTTTGACTCCAATTCCTAACTTATGAAACACAGTTAGACGTCGGATTATCCTCGTCGCACATCAAACAGAACGTAAGATCTGCCCGCAATGTGAATTTATAAATTATAAACCACATATTGAAATTAGAAAATCACATGTCTACCCTGAGGCGAAGGCGCACCTCACGGCACCAGAGCTGAAAGTTGTCAGAGACCCACAACTGATGGCTTGCGCCAGTATCGGTGAACCAGCTCCACCTCTCCGTGGTGCCTCTTTTAACAGACTAGCCTGTCTAGTCTGGCCAAGCGAGGAGGGATCGAAGAGGGAAGATAACCTGATTCTCAAAAATGTCGCGCTGAAGTCGGATGTCTCATGGTGTGTCTAAAGGCGCCGCCTCCTCCTCCTATGATCAACTGCGTTGTTCCTTTTTTCTGGCTGAAAAGAATAATTTTACGATCATTTTAAAATATTATTTTTTAGGTGGGGAAGGTGTATATTTTTGCTTTATTACAATACAAAAAACGTGATATAAAATGTCCAAAATCGTATATTTATGTCAAATGTATGTAAGAAAACAGAAGTATTGGCCTTATCGAAAAAAAAAAACAATGACCATCATGCGGCATAAAATTAAACGGGACAAATCTGAAACAAGTGCAACGTTTCAAATACTTGGGCACAATAATAACATCAGATGGAAGATGCACAACAGGAATAAAAAGCAGAACAGTTCAGGCCAAAATAGCATTTCAGAAAATGAGAAACGTTCATCGATGCTTTATGGAGCTAATTCTGACCTATGGAAGAGAATCATGGACAGTAGACGAACAATTGAAAAGACGATTAGAGGCCACAGAGATGGGATTTCTCAGAAGAATGTTGAAAGTTTCCTGGACAGCTAAAAAGACCAATGAGGAAATTCTCAAAGAGGTCAACACAAAAAGGGAGCCCATAAGAAACATCAGAAAGAAACAATCAACATTTTTTCCGGCACATCATGAGAAGTGGAAAGTTGGAATACTTGGTTGCAACTGGCAAAATACAGGGGAAGAGATATCGCGGACGACAAAGAGAGAAAATATTGGATAGCTTGGTGTCATGGTAGGGAAAACAGTCAACAACAAAACTGAAACGATGCACGGTAAATAGACGATTGTGGAAGGGCATGATCAGCTGCGCCCACCGGTATGGCACATAATGATGTTGATGAAATACTTGCAGAAAGTGTCCACTTTAAGATAGAGCAATGATGTCAACAAAGCGCATAAACGTAATTTAATTTAAAAAAAAAAAGATAGACAAGGATGTATCACCTCACAAACAGTCTTTAATCTCACTCTGTGTTAGTGAAGTTGTCGTATGATGCTCAAGAGGGAAAGTAAGAAGTCAAGTCTCTGCGCGGAATAAAAACAATTAGTTATTACGATAAAGACAGATAACACAAACAATGAACGGAAGCAAAGGCTCCTCATAGTAGCAGAGCTGGAAGCTGTCAACGATCCACAGCTGATGGCTTGTGCCAGGTTCGAGGAAGCAGAACCATCCAGACCCTACTCCACCTCTTCGCGGTGCCTCCAGAAACAGACTAACCTCTGCAGTCTGGCCAAGCGAGTAGGGATCGAAGAAGGAAGACAACCCGGTACTAAAGAATAACATGCTGAAGTCGAATGTGTTGAGTCGAAAGGCGCAAAAATGACAGTTCTACAGCAAGCTACAACACAGCGTATCTACGCCCACTTAACGTCCTTCTAAGGACGAATGACAAAGGGGACAATTACTTTAGTAGTCATCGGGTGAACGTCAGAAAGAAAAGAAAAAAAAACTGTGAACAATATATATTTAATAAACACTATCAATATACGTGTGTATATATATATATACGTATATTGCGTATAAAAAATACGTATAAAAAACAATGACCTTTTCATATACAATACATATATTTAAATACAATCAATTTTAGCAAAGTTACTGAAACTCAACATTTTTTTTAAAAATACGATTATACTTATAAAGATGAAACGGGAACAAAAATGATGAATATAAACGATAAAATAGTAACATTGATTATTATAAAAGGTAAAACAGAAAAATACAGGCCCGTGACGCTCAACTTACAATCAGTGGTGATAAGAATGGAGCCATTGTCATATGATATGTTGTATCACACAACCAAGGGTCGTGGGACAGGCCAGCATTAATGTTACAACATCATGAACAAGAAAACCAAATAATCCTTTCTTGGGAAATGGGTGGATCATGGAAGCAGCGCATGTGAAGTTATGTCATAGATAGATCGACACTGTAGGACAGATATCATGAGTCCATCAACCTATGACAACCTGTACTATTAAAGCAAGAGATAGAGCGGAATGGCGCTCCATGGTAGCTAACCTTCGATGCGAAGACGGCTCTCAATAATGATGATACTTCATCATTTGTTTTTTTCCCCCTTTTAGTAGGCTGCTGTGTCTTGTAACATGTTCTAGAAATCTCAGTTGTCTTGTTTTAATAGTTTAAGTAGTTCTCTTTTCATTTTTAGTTGTTTTAAGACTTCATCATTTGTTTTTTTCCCATCCAATTCTTCCTATTCTTATATATTGTCCATATGGCACAGCCAGAAATGTGAAACTTAGTGGCCGGTTAAGAAGACTTATCAACCAACATAGAACTGGAGTCGTCAGTCGCTGGACACTGCGGGAATTGCTGAGGAGGGGATCAGAGCACCTATGGACATGTTCGGAGTGCAATGATGATGACCCGCAAATAGCTGAATATCATGAGTACTGGAAAGGAGAAGAAAAAATTAATCTCGTTGCGTTACGGCGGCCATTTGTCTTGTAGGTAATCATCATCATCATTGAGAGCCGTCTCCACATCGAAGGTTAGCTACCATGGAGCGCCATTCCGCTCTGTCTCTTAATTTGATAATACAGGTTGTCATAGGCTGACTTGTCCATCTTATGATGTTACTCGCCCATGTTAGTCTTGGTCTTCCTCTGCCTCTTTTACCTTGTATTTTCCCTTTTAGTAGGCTGCTGCGTCTGTTAACATGTTCTATAAAACTCATTTGTCTTGTTTGAATTGTTTAAGTAGTTCTCTTTTCATTTTAGTTGTTTTAAGACTTCATCATTTATTTTTTCCCCATCCAATTCTTCCTATTCTTTTATAAATCCACATTTCATAGGCATACAAGTTTCTTTTCTGTTTTCTTGTCTAATGTCCATGTTTCGGCACCACACAGGAATGTTGAGAAGATATACCATTTTGCTATTCCTATTTTTAGCCATGGTGTTATTTGTTTTGATGTTAGTATATTTTTCATGGTATTAAAATTATATTTTTTTAGTGTAAGACAGGGGTGCGTACTATCCCCCCTACTGTTTATTACATACATGGACTATATAAGCAAGCTAGCCAACCATCAGAGGCAGAGGAGATCAACGAGCTTTCATTTGCAGACGATCAGGCACTAATACATGAAACAATAGAAGACCTACAAGAACACTTAAACAAACTCAACAGCTCAGGCACAAAATATAACATGAAAATCAACATCAACAAAACAGAAGTCATGAATGTCGCCAAAAATAAACAGAACATCAACATAACTATAGAAGGAAGGCAACTAAAACAAGTAGAGGAATTCAAATACCTAGGAAGTCTAATGACAAACAATAATTTTCAAACAGCAGAGATAGAATCAAGATGTAACAAAGCTTGTCAAATCATTGGACAATTATCACCACTATTGTCCAACAAGGAAATAACTCTGGAGGCAAAACGAGCACTATACAACACAATCTTCATCCCAACGTTGTGCTACCAATGTCAGACCTGGAACCTAGATGCAAGAACAATAAGAAAAATAACATCTACTGAGATGAAATGTGTTAGACGAATGACAGGAAACAGTCTGAGAGATAAGATAAAAAATGAAGAACTGAGAAAAAACCTAGGAATAGCCCCCGCCATAGAATATATAAGGAAACAACAGATAAAATGGTTTGGCCACTTGACAAGGCAGAAAGATATCAAAACACAACACAACGAGCCTTCAACAAATGTTGTGAGAACACCAGACCCAAGGGTCGACCACAAAAAAGATGGATCGATGGAATATTAGAAGCACTAGGAAACATAACAGCAGCAGAGGCGAACAGAAGAGCAAAAGACCGCAAATTATATCTCCCCTCGACGCTGAAAGGCAGATGAGGAAGGAAAGAAGAAGATTAACATTACTTCTTGCCATTCCTATTCTTTTGTTTATTTCAGTTTTACATTTTCCATCACTAGTTAAGTATGTCTAAGGTAGTTGTAGCTCTGAACTGTCTCCTGGTCTATTCCTTCAACTTTGATATTCACTTGTAGGTTTTGAGTATTATCTTTGTTTGTGATCACAATAGATAATATGATGTTAAAAAGTAACTTAAGTCAATGCTAGTGCCATTAGTGACAGCAGAAAAGATCCATTCGAAAACTAAAGAAAACGAAGAGAAACATCTGACACTGAAGCGGAATGAGACAATTTTTTTGGAGCACAAAGACTAACATAGATCACTTGAAGTATTACAATATTCAAAAGATAAATGGTCGAGAAGAAAATTGCCAACACTACAAAACACGACGTATGATGATTTCGGACTGCTGTCACCACTACACAGATTTACGCATTAGTTTGGTCCTAAAACCCGCGTTCATTAGTAAACTTGAAATATGTAAAAGACTGAGTCAACACCTTGTACACAACTTTCGTGATTAATTTTTTAAAAATATTGATTTTTGCATGCGCGTGAGTACTATGCATTGGAAGTACTTTATAGTGAGTGAAATACTGTTAAAGTAGTGAATGTTAACTTTATATTTAGATTCTTTACTTTACACTCACTCTACAAAACAATCTACAGTTACACTAAATAAAATACTAAACTAAACTTTTAACTTCTAACTACTCACTATTTATATCAGAATCAAAAATGAATCATCACTGAACAACTGCTGAGTTACTAAGTTATGTTATAGTTACTACTACGACGCTCCTCACACACTTCACACATATAGTCTTTGTCATTGTGATGATTGTTAGTGTAAACGGACTGACACTAACTGCTAACTCAACTAACTGTAGTAAGTAAGTAAGTAAGTCACTGTGACAGAAACGGAAGTTATGTATGAGTTGAGCGTGACTAGTTACACTAGACCTAGTACAGTAAAGTATTACTATTAGTTTTAAGTTTACATTGACATTTGCAAATGTAAGTGATTGATTAATTAATTAATTATTAATTGAAATGAATCAATTGACTGAAACCTCTATGAGTGAAAGTCTGAAAGAAAGTTGTCACTTTGTTCAACTAAGTTTATTGACTTACTAAATTACAAATAAAAAGTTACTAGACCTACATTAACATATTACAACTAGGAGATTACTAGACTTATGATGACAACTATCATATTATCAATGGAAGATGAACTTGATGAAGATGGCAGATCTAGTCCACGTCCTCTCGATCGCTGCAGAAAGTGCATCCGGGGTCTTTCGGTTCTCTGTTGCACTTTTCTGCGTTAAAATCAAAATGATGATATATTCATCATAATACTGTATGTATACTTATTACATCTACACCAATATAGTATAGAGAAGTCGTAGGCCGACAACAGTCCCTTTTTGACAAATCAAGTGTTGTGAATGCGACCTTCCACCGTCTAGACTTGATCTGCGGCTGCGCTTTACGTCACATTGATGTTGTTCATGACTGTTGTTGGAATTCCTTGATGCAAGTTATTTACATGTTACTTATTAATGTGAAATGCTTCGTCAGCCGCAGTTTTATCCTTTTAGGGAATTGCACTGTGTTTTGTTCATCGTAGGCTGCATTCACTAGAGTAATCAAGAATCTAAAGGGCGCGTCATTGCTGTGAGTTTGACATTGTTATGTTATGTGTGCTACGTCATCGTAATGGCCATCGTAAATCTCTAGATCGGCCTTACGACGCTAATCTTACAGTCTGTTGTTTGATGTGCGACGGGGATGATCTGACGACTAACTGTGTGTTTGTATGTTCGGAATTGGAGTCAACAACGAGGCCTAACATCATCAAGCTATACATTATTAAAGAAGTAGTGACAATTATTATTTTTGGGAGGACGTGGGCTTCGGGGTATATGGTGGATAGGCGGCTGGAACCATTGAAGGCTATGCATGACGGGTGTTCCTTGTTGCAGTTTCCTCATATTCCAGTCCATGGGGGACTTGTTGGTCTCGAGGCAAGATGCCTGCCTCGGGATAGAGAGGTTGTAGGTTCAAATCTTGGCTACACCAGTTGGGATTTTTATTTATGATTTCTCTCTGCGGCAACCACCCCTAGTCTCAGCAGCGAGACCCGGCTTGAAACGTCAGTTACTCATCGACGGAAAAACATGAGTACCTCCGAAGTCTGAGTTATCTTCCTGTGCGGCGAGTGACCCCTGTGCACACGGCTGCCAGGGAAAAATGGATTAACACGCAAAATTCAGTTCCTAGTCTCTAGGGACTTCGTCAGAGTTGAAAGCTGGCGAAAGCAAAAACAAATTATCAATGACTAGTATACTTTATAGTATATAAATGCCACTGCCACTCTATTCTTTAGTTTTGAGTTGGGTTTGAGATTTAGATAGTAATTTTAAGGCAACAAGACCTTGAACATGACAACAGAAGTAGTGGGATATCTGACTAGAGATGGGTTCTTTTAGAGGGGCTGTCAAACTGTGGTAAATATGTGCAGCCAACAATGTTGTTCTGCAAAGGACATGTGACCTGATGATGATGAGTAAAAAAAAATTAAAAGTGCTTACTAATTACTTGATGATTTATTTTTATTTATAAATAATTTTTATTATTTGTATACATTATTAAAAATTTAAATTTACGATTTACTTTTCACTTGTGATAATAATAAAATCCAATGCATTAATATAATAACATAATTCGCTATATATTATATTAATATTACATTAAATTTAAATATTATTCAATGACAATCATTGAATAATTAGTTGAGAAGACTCAAGACTTAGATTTTTTTATTACATTGTACATTATATATATATATATATATATATATATATATATATATATATATATATATATATATATATATATATATATATAAAAGTAAAGCAAAGTACCCCCGTCATGCCAAGTGGCGTATAGAGAATATGGTGTTAGTGACCATAAATTTTATAGACCTTTGGCACATGATATTTGGGGTAATGTGGTCGGTATTACGCCTGTGCCATTTTGCTTTCCCAGAAAAAAATCCAGCACCCATTTAAGGTTGGGTGAACCCGGAAGCCGTCGGTTGGGATCGAACCCTACCTCTTTTTCTGTTTAGTCCAGTTCACTGACCACTGAGCTATCGCGACTCCTGATGATGATGATGAGTAATTTAGTGCAAATATAAAATTAAATTGAAATAACTTGATAGATATTATATAAATTTATAAAAATAATAATTTTATAATAAATTTAATGATTTATTTATATATATATATATATATATATATATATATATATATATATATATCCCCCGTGTGTTACCGGGGCCTCATTATGTAGGATGTAAAGAATAGTGACACTGTGACTTTCCAGGCATGTCGTAAGAGGCGACTAAGGAGGTTGATCGATGGCTTGACAAGCTGTCATTGTAAAAAGCATTGTTATGGAAACAGACCATAGATTTTAGAAGCAGTGATCTTTGCAATATGTGCCATTTTGGCACGCAAGGTTTCTGTTTTTGAGATTGTGGTTCTGCCCTATGTGCCGTCTTCGGCTCGAAAGGACGATATATATATATATATATATATATATATATATATATATATATATATATATATATATAATGGGGGCCATGATAGCTCAGTGGTTAGTGAACTGGACTACAAAGAGGTAGGGTTCAATCCCAACTGACGGCTTCCAGTTCACCCAGCCTTTAATGGGCACCAGATTTTTTTCTGGGAAAGTAAAACGGCACGGGCGTAATACGACCACATTACCCCAAAAATCATGTGCCAAAGGTCTGTAAAATTTATGGGCACTAACACCATATTCCCTATATGCCACTTGGCATGACAGGGGTACTTAACTTTACTTTATATATATATATATATATATATATATATATATATATATATATATATATATATATATATATATATATATATATAATGTACAATGTAATAAAAAATCTAAGTCTTGAGTCTTCTCAACTAATTATTCAATTATTGTCATTGAATAATATTAAAATTTAATGTAATAATATTAATATAATATATAGTGAATTATGTTATTATATTAATGCATTGGATTTTTTTATTGTCACAAGTGACAAGTAAATCATAAATTTATATTTGTAATAATGTATACAAATAATAAAAGTTATAAATAAAAATAAATCATCAAGTAATTAGTAAGTCACTACTGAGTGGAAGGGAGGTCAAGTCTGTTGTCATTGTCTCAACCTCTACACAACTTTCTCTCTCATGTTTACAGTTGAGACAACTTGAGATTGAGAATGAGTTGTTTGTTACTTTCTGTTGCTGATTTATTTCCTGCTCCTAACTGTCCAACAAACTGACCCATTAAACCAGTGAGTGTTGTAACTTTTACTTTTCAGAACATTTCTCTTGATTTCACTCAGTCTTAGACTTTATCTACTCTATTTCTTCTTCCTTTTTTTTCCTCCACTTATCACTATCACAGAAAAAAAAATTCCACTTGTTCTCTTCTCATAACATAATTGATAAAAAAGAATCATTGTTGTTTCTTCTACCTTTGTGAATGTTGGATATAAGTTGTCTTTTGCTTTGATCTGATTGTCTTGTCTGTTGTCCACAATTCATATCCATATGTCAAAACTGGTTCCTCATACCACGCTGAACAATTAAAAAAAGTTCTGTTAAAAAAATAGGTTGCATACAATAAAAATGTTCCTTAGAACATTACTTAGAACTTATTCTTTGGAATACACTACTACAGCCTTTGCGTAGCTGTTCTAGACCTCTCCTCTTATGCAGTACATCTACTACCTGAATTAACATCATCCCTAGGTATTTGGATTCTTGACCTGTTTTAACACTATTCTCATTCACTTTAATTGTTCAGATTTAGGAGTTGTCTTTTTCATTGTTGCAATCAATAATTATCCATATTTTTGCTGTTGAGGCTGAGACCTTTATTTTTATTTTGCTTTACTTTAGTTATGTATCTATCTATCTATTGACCTTTCGAGCCGTAACCGGCCCATAGGGCGTAGACCAAGATACACCTTCTCCTATATGAATTTTTGTTCTAGCAGTTTTCTTTTAAAGATATTTTATTAAATCTCGCCATCTGTCTCTGTTCTGTGCAAGCAGTTCTATCTCATTGAGGGAGCCGATTCCTGCTGCTCTTGCCTCTCTCATCAATGTTCTTCTCAGTGTCTCCCTGGGTCTTCCTCTTTTTCTTTTACCTGTTGTTTCCCATATGAGGGCTTGCTTTGCTATTCGATTATTATCTCTTCTCATCACATGTCCAACGTATGACCATCGTCTTTTCTTTATTACTGAAGATATTAGTGGTTGATTGGCGATTTCTCTAATTTCCTCGTTTGTTTTGAATTCGTTCCATTCTATACCAAGTATTTTCCTTAGACATTTATTTTCGAATGCGTTCAACTTTGTTTCTATATCTCTTGTTGTTTTCCAGCTTTCACACGCATACGTAAGGGTTGATAGTACATTTGATTTGAATAGCCTAAGTTTTGTGTTTGTGCTAATGAGTTTTGATTTCCACAACTTTTCAAGGCTTCTGAAAGACATTGCTGCTTTAGCCAGTCTGATTCTAATTTCTTTGCTCGTATCCCCTTCTCGATCAATGTGACTTCCAAGTAGATAAAGTGATCGATCTCTTCTACTGGTTTGTTTTCCATGTATATTTTGTCACTTGTTGGAATTAAACTTTTCATGACTTTAGTCTTTTCATGATTGACCTCAAGCCCAATTTTGCTGGCTATTGATGATAGTTCATTTGTGTTTTCCTGCATCGTTTTTATCTGACTGCTGATGAGAACTATGTCATCAGCAAAGTCGAGGTCCTCCAAATGGTCTCCTTGTATCCATTCGATGCCTTTATTACCAGTGCAGCATTTCTTCATTATGAAGTCCATAACAATTCCAAATAACAAGGGCGATAAAATACATCCTTGTTTAACCCCAGTTTCTATTGGGAAACATTCGCTCAGTCCTTCCTCTGTTCGAACTGCACATGTGTAACCATCATACATGTCTTTGATAATATTTATGATTTTTGATGGTAAACCATATTGCTTCAGAATTTTCCACAAAGAATCTCTATGAATACTATCAAATGCTTTTTTGAAGTCGATGAAGTTAAGTACAAAAGGTTTTTGCTTTTCAATATGTTCCTCCAATATAAGTCGTAGAGTGAAAATGTGGTCAAGACAGCTTCTCCCTTTTCTAAACCCAGCCTGTTCTTCACGCATTACTGTATCTATTGAATCCTTTATTCTATTTAGTTATGTATACCATTGTTTATATAGCAAGAATTAGTAATAGGTTTTTAATAAAGTGTTAATTATGCTCACAAATGTTTTTCTTAACATTTAGAATTATAAAATAGAAATGTTCAAATTAACCTTTTAAATATGGACATCACAAGCACTCAAAGTTATTTTGTCCTAATAACATTGTTTTGTACTTCATGTGGATGTTATGTGGTGTTTCCTCTATTTTATTTTAAAGTTTAACAAGCTTTAATTAAACAAATTAATTTATACAGAAAATGAAACTTTGATAAGTAAATTGTAAAAAATAACTAGTAAACAAACTGTGTGATTATCCAGTACTTTAGTTTTGTTCATTTATGAACAATTTATGTTTATTTAGACAGAAACATGGTTTCATAATGAATCATTGTCTGTTTAATTGTTAATTTTCCAGTGCTGCAAGTTTTTCCAAATACTAGGTGAAATATAATTGTATAAACTTCTATGGCATAAGAATGAAGCTGAAATGTGAGGTACAAGTTACAAATAGACTTCTTCCTAGCCTTAATCTTCGGGCACCTGGCCGATCAACTTTTGCACAAGTATCTATTGGCCACAAACCTGGTGATCGTAACAAAGATGGCCAGGTCTTTATGATGTTATGTACAGCACAGAACAGAAATGGCACTAAATATTTTGTAAGTGAAAGTAATTTTTACATTTCCTTTAGCTGTATTATGCATCAAACCACTTTAATTCTTTTTATGTATTTTAATCAGCCACATTTAAATTTGCCAGTGCCAACCAGAACGCTAGACACAAGAGCAATAAGAAAATTAACCACTTTCGAAATGACATGTGTTAGTCTAGCAGGAAATATCTTGAAAGATAAGATCAGGAGGGAAGAACTGGGAAAAAAGTTGGGAATAATTCCCCCATTGAATACATAAAGAGATAACAGATAAAATGATAAAACAGAAAGATTAATATGCAACACATTAGTCCTTCAATAAACACTGCTAGAACACCAGTCCCAGAACTGACCATGAAAAAGAAGGATTAATGGAATATTAGAAACACTAGGAAATATAGCAGCAAGAGAGGCCAACAGAAGAGCAAACACCACAAACTGTACCTCTCCCTAACACTGAAAAGGCCAATTTAAAAGGAAAGAAGAAATTTGAACTGTCTATGGTTTTTTAAAATTGAAAAATGTGAAGGAAAATATTGTGAACTGAAAAGGAGATATTTTATGCGACTTGTCACAAACTCTTGATCTCTGAGAGTTTTATAACATGTTTTTGCCTTTATATACTATTATTTGTGATTTCAAATAGATTTACAATTGTAGGTTGCAGCTTTTGATAGGGAGCCGCAATAGCTCAGTGGTTAGTGAACTGGATTACAAAGGACAAGGGGTAGGGTTCGATCCCAACCGACGGCTTCCAGATTCACCCAGCCTTAAATGGGTACCAGATTTTTTTCTGGGAGAGTAAAACAGCATGGGCGTAATACCGACCACATTACCCCAAAAATCATGTGCTGAAGGTCTGTAAAATTTATGGTCACTAACACCATATATTCCCTATACGCCACTTGGCGTGACGAGGGCTCTTTACTATTTTACCAGCTTTTGTTAGTTGAAACTAGTCTGCCTGAAACTTCTGACTCAATATACTGTGCATATCTAGTCTTAGATGACCTGTCACAGTCCTGCTGTATTTGAAACACTTGTTGATTTTATTATGATGTTTGAAACTCAACTTGGTAACCCTCAGGTCACACTTACATCCTTTTTTTTTGCAACATTCCTTTTATGTAATAGTATGCCCATGAACACTAATCTGATTACCCTGGTCACACCTGTAAACATTTGTCACATGTATATCTTCTTCTTATTTCCTTCCTCATTTGCCTTTCAGCGTCAAGGGGAGATATAATTTGCTGTCGTTTGCTCTTCTGTTCGCCTCTGCTGCTATTATGTTTCCTAGTGTTTCTAATATTCCGTCCATATTTTTTGTGGTCACCCCTTGAGTCTGGTATTCTCATAACATTTTTGAAGGCTCATTGTGTTGTGTTTTGATCTTTCTGCCGTGTCACGTGGCCAAACCATTTTATCTGTTGTTTCTTTATATATTCGATGGTGGGGGCTATTCCTAGCTTCTTTCTCAGTTCTTCATTTCTGATCTTATCTCTCAGACTGTTACCTGTCATTCGTCTGACACATTCACATGTATATGGATTACTGATATCAGCAGATGAGTCACTATGAGAATTCCTTGAGCTAATCCTATGTATGATTATCTCTCAAGGCTTCATATTACCTTTGATAGTGTTCTTGTTTTCTTTAGTTTGTGAAATAACTCATTACTCCATTTTTATCTTGGGTCTTTATATTGAGAACCATGCCCTTTGCATATATTATTTCTTACTTCTTAAATGTTATTGATGTCCCAGAAGATACAAATAAATCTGAGAGTTCAATTTTGTTACGCATAATATTTCCTCATCGATCATTGCTTATTTATATTAATAAATATATCAGTATGTATATCCTATATATACAAAAATATTCACAAAACAACATGGATATCTCTTGATGATAGAACTTCAAATCAAATTGACCACCTATGTATTAAACAACAATTCAGATCATCATAAATAGATGTAAGAGCATACAGATGTGCTGATGTTAATAGTGACTACAACCTGTGCATTGGGAAAATAAGATTAAAATAAAAGCCCGTTGGGCGGAACACTTCAAAGAAATTCTTAACCGTCCACTGCCCCACAGTTTAATAGATTTTGAAGCTGAAACACCAGCAGCAGAATTAGGTGTAAATTTAGATGACTTCACCTTAAGTGAAATAGAAACCACCTTAAAGCGTATGGCCAATAACAAGGCTGCTGGAGAGGATAAGTTAACAGCTGAGATACTCAAGGCAATTGATAGCCATAATTTAATACATCTCCAGAAAATGTTCAACATCATTTGGAAAGCAGAGAAGATGCCTCATAAATGGAAAAAAGGAATCATTGTTAAGATTCCAAAAAAGGGCAATCTTAGAGATTGTAACGACTGGACAGGCGTGACACTTTTGTCAGTTGCCTCACAGTTATTCTGCAAAATCATCCTAAATAAAATAAAGGATTCAATAGATACAGTAATGCGTGAAGAAGCTTCCTTGACCACATTTTTACTCTACGACTTATATTGGAGGAACACATTGATGAGAAGCAAAAATCTTTTGTACTTAACTTCATCGACTTCAAAAAAGCATTTGACAGTATTCATCAAGATTCTTTGTGGAAAATTCTGAAGCAATATGGCTTACCATAAAAAATCATAAATATTATTAAAGACATGTACGATGGTTACACATGTGCAGTTCGAACAGAGGAAGGACTGAGCGAATATTTCCCAATAGAAACTGGGGTTAAACAAGGATGTATTTTATCACCCTTGTTATTTGGAGTGGTTATGGACTTCATAATGAAGAAATGCTGCACTGGTAATAAAGGCATCGAATGGATTCAAGGAGACCATTTGGAGGACCTCGACTTTGCTGATGACTTAGTTCTCATCAGCAGTCAGATAAAAATGATGCAGGAAAACACAAATGAACTATAATCAATAGCCAGCAAAATTGGGCTTGAGATCAATCATGAAAAGACTAAAGTCATGAAAAGCTTAATCCCAACAGACGACAAAAAATACATGGAAAACAAACCAGTGGAAGAGATCGATTACTTTATCTATCTTGGAAGTCACATTGATCGAGAAGGGGATACAAGCAAAGAAATTAGAATCAGAATGGCTAAAGCAGCAATGTCTTTCAGAAGCTTTGAAAAGTTGTGGAAATCAAAACTCATCAGCACAAACACAAAACTTAGACTATTCAAATCAAATGTACTATCAACCTTTACGTATGCGTGTGAAAGCTGGAAAACAAAAAGAGATATAGAAACAAAGTTGAACACATTCAAAAGTAAATGTCTAAGGAAAATACTTGGTATAGCGTGGAACGAATTCAAAACAAACGAGGAAATTAGAGAAATTGCCAATCAACCACTAATATCTTCAGTAATAAAGAAATGACGATGGTCATATGTTGGACATGTGATGAGAAGAGATAATAACCGAATAGCAAAGCAAACCCTCATGTGGGAAACAACAGGTAAGAGAAAAAGAGGAAGACCCAGAGAGACGCTGAGAAGAACTTTGATGAGAGAGGCAAGAGCAGCAGGAATCGGCTCCCTCAATGAGATAGAGCTACTTGCACAGAACAGAGACAAATGGCGAGATTTGATAAAATATCTTTAAAAGAATTGAAAACTGCTAGAACAAAAATTCAGATATGAGGAGTATCTTGGTCTACACCCTATGGGTCGGCTACGGCTCGAAAGGTCAATAGATCGATAGATAGATATCCTGGGAGCTGTAATAGCTCAGTGGTTAGTGAACAGGACTACTAAGGACAAGAGGTCGGGTTTGATCCTGATCGACGACTTCCAGGTTCACCCAGCCTTAAATGAGTATCTGTTTTTTTCTGGGAAAGTAAAGCGGCACGAAAGTAATACCGACCACATTACCCCAAAAATCATGTGCTAAAGGTAAAAAAATTATGATCACTGACACCATATTCCCTATATGCCACTGATGGGGCTCTTTACTTTTTAAAAAATGTATATCCTGCTGTTATGTAACATAACAGAAGAGAGGTCAACAGAAGAGCAAACGACAGTGAACTGTAATTCCCATCATTGCTTAAAAGCATATGAAAGAAAGAAGATGAAGATCTGTATGTCAAAGCCATATGTGGTTGAAAACAAAAATGTATTACAACTAATAATCTGAATATTTTTGCTTATAAATGGAGAAAATTAATTGTAACATTTTGTTTCCCTTGATAGCTTCACAAAAATGTACAACAAATATTTGCAAAGTTCATTAATGAAGGAAAAGCTACAATACGGTTGACCAACCCAACAGATGACATAGCATTTAGTAAGGTATTTCTGCCTTTAATGATTCATAATTTTGTATTACTTCATTTTATAATAGAGTCATAGATTCTAAAGTGTTAACCTTTTACCAAGAAAACATTCTTTTTACTTAATTATATTTTGTTTTCATTTGTATTATAAAGTTCTCGTTAATTGACCTAAGCTTCTTTGACAGCTTGGAGTGTTATTTTAATCAGCTCAGATGTATTACTCACTCTTACTTATGCATGCGAAAGGTTTAAATAAACAGAAATAGAGAGTAAACTGAATGCATTTGAAAAAAATGGCAGGATAATACTTTGTATACAGTAGAATGAATTCAAGATTAGTGCAGATTCAACAACCAGTATTATTGATAATCACAAAGATATTATGGGCATATATCTGCCATGTGATGAAAACGGAAATAACTAGAGAAACAGAAAGCAAATACTCAAATGGGAAACAACAGGAACAAAGAAAAAGAGGCTGTTTCAAAAGACAGAGAGAGCACTGACTATAGTGGCAAAGATAGCAGGAAGTAACACCACAGTGAGGTTAAGATACCTGCCCAGAATGACTTGTAATGATTTACACTGTGAGATGTTTGACAGCACTGGAAGAATATCACAGAAGTTAGGGCCAAATTAATTGATGAAGTGACCTTGTAGTTGAAAACATGTAGTTTTCAGCTAATATATAATAAGATGGTAGCATCCTGTCAGCCACAAGAGATAATTAATTTAGTGCTTGTGCAAAGATTTTGTCAAAGATTGCTGTTGCTTAGATCACGCTCATCCAGAGTTGGTCTCAGTTTGTGTTTGCAAACTTTCAGACCAGTATTTTTGACCACCTCTTGGTGGATCTGTCTTTAGTAAGCTCTTCCCGAGGTTGCCATGTTCATGACTAATCCACATAGGATAATATTTTTGTAAAAATTAATACTTTTATTATTGAATAATCATCCCAAGCAAAATAGTTTGATTGATTTTATATCCAGAGTGGATTTATTATGGCAAACTTTGGCTCAGTGTGAAGTAAGTAGTCACCATAATAGATGCTACAAAAGTTGATACAGTGATTACAGAAGTCTAGTTAGAACAAATAAAGCAAGAGTTAAACAATTTGCAGTAGCATCTGGAATGAGATAAGAATTCATATTGTGCCTGCTCTTGTACATCATTTACATGGACAACATATACAAGAATGCCAAGCCACAAAATGAAGATATCAATGAGCTACTTTTTGCTGATGATCAAGCCCTAATAGCTTGCAATGAAACAGAACTTCAGCATTTGTCATCCATGAATACAGTGTGTAACATGAAAATAAGTATTGATAGAACAGAAGTCATGACAAAAGGGATGACAAAAGCTGATGTCAAACATAACTGTAGTTAAGCTGTAGAACAATGTACAAAGCAGTGACAGACTTCAGATATCTAGGAACAACATTCTCTGAAGATGGCAAAATGGATACAAAAAATAGACATTCAATGTAATAAGCAAGCCAAAAATTGGAAACAGCTAGCCCCTATACTTCAGCACAGGACAGTACCTATCATCACAAAAAAAAAATCTTATGAGTATATTCATTCCCACCTTGTGCTATCAGTACCAAACATGGTTGCTCACAAATAAACATATTAAAAATGTTGTTTTAAAAGAGAAATTGGGCACTGAATCAATTCTAAACTACATACAGAGGCAACAAATGGAGTGATTTGCTCGCCTGGAAAGAAGGATTCCAAAATAACAAAGAGATTCTATACCAAACAAAACATATATTACAATTTGGAGTTGGAGGATGAGCCCGGGGTAGACTCAGAGCTCTATTAGACACAGAGTAAGATGGACTGACAACATCAGAGAAATACTACAGCTTCAATTGATAATGGTTGAGGCTGTTAGAAAAGCTAGAACTTTGCACCTCCTTTGACACCTAAAGGGATATAAGAGGAAGTGAAGAGAGAGATTTTCTATTGTGCCATTTTTTTAGATAGGGTCTGATAGACATTTTCTGTGCTTCCACTAGACTCTTGCATCATAAAACAGTTGCTGCACAATTGTATATTTGTTATTCTACTGTTAGATTACTTCACATTCAACAATATTTTCAGGCAGATCCTAAACAGTTGGCAATATTTCTAAAGTTGCTGAGGTTAGCAGCAGATGGGAAGGAGTTTCCTCAACAATCATTGAGTTCATTGTCACCAGCATCAGCCAAACAAGTTGAAAAGCCTGCCACTTCTCTCAAGATCAACACTCCATCACAATATCCAATGACATTTCCTAAATCCCTACAAAA
Source organism: Megaustenia siamemsis (assembly GCA_032433765.1). NCBI lineage: Eukaryota > Metazoa > Mollusca > Gastropoda > Stylommatophora > Ariophantidae > Megaustenia > Megaustenia siamemsis. Next base: position 62,097,879 of record JAVIAB010000050.1, on the reverse strand, counting down.
GTTAACAGTAAGTGATTTATATTCTCTCTGTGTTTTCTTTAACTGTTACATTTAAGGCATCATCATCCTTACAGTGCCATAAAACGTCATACTGGGCTTGCATATTTCTATCTATCTATTCTTTTGAGCCGGTGTTGGCACATAGGGCAGAACCACCTTCTCAAAAACAGAAACCTTGCATGCCAAAATGGCACATATTGCAGAGATCACTGCTTCTAAAATCTATGGCTCTGTTTCCATAAGAATACTTTTTACAATGACAGTTTTCATGTTTAGCATAATTAAATTATGGGTGCAATTGTTGGGTCTTTGCTATAGGATGTGGAACTGAACTATGTTGTAAAGCAGATAAGAAAATAAATTGCCATTGTATTTTAATGCAAATAAATATTACATTTTAGTGTTGCAGATGTAAGTTTTAACAGATGGCGAGATTTGATAAAATATCTTTAAAAGAAAACTGCTAGAACAAAAATTCATATAGGAGAAGGTGTATCTTGGTCTACGCCCTATGGGCCGGTTACGGCTCGAAAGGTCAATAGATAGATAGATAGATGTAAGTTTGGTGAGCAGGGAATGTTATTTGCATGCATGATAGCAATTTAGTAGAAACAAATATTCATAGAACTCAGCAAGGGTTAAGCTTTAATTACGATACTGTCGTAATAATGACCACGTCAAAACACAAATTCTTAAAATTTGACAGTTTTCCATGGTCAAACATCAAATTTGTTTCGAAAACAATGTGTTGTGTTGTTCAGGAAGATTTGATGCTAAGAAAGATGTTTAGTTAGATATGTGTTTCAGAACTCTAAAGAGATTAGTGCTTAGAAGGGGGATCAATGCTGGGAGTATTTAAATTTCATAAGAGATGTTATTGTTACAAGTTATGCACAGAAATCCTATTATTGTGTGTAAGATTTTATGCTAGGTGAATGAAGTTATGTGGATTTAATTATAAAACCTATAGTATCATAATTTAAGAGGGATGTACACAGAAATAAAGAGAATGACTAATAAAAACAAAAAAGCTGCAGGACGCGGATGTATTGCAAACAAAGAAGGAAGAATGCTAACAGACAACAAAGATATCAATAGATAGCAGGAATATATAACAGAATTATTTCATGACGAAAGGGACAAAAAACCATGTATATAATGTATGTCCAGCTATAAAATCTTAAAATTTGAAGTAGAAAAAGCTATAAAAACAATGAAAAAGGGACAAACAGCAGGACCTGACAATATACAGATAGAGATGACACTGGCACTAGAAGTTTTGGTATTGAAGGTATCACAGACATATGCAATGGCACATACCATATAGGATACATACCAAATGAACTAAAAACATCAACTTTCATTGCATTGCCTAAAAAGAAGGTGCAGTTGAATGCAGTGATTTTAGAACAATAACCCTAATGAGCCAGGTAACAACAATTTTATAAAAGAAAAAAGTTATACAGGGAATGATTCAGAATAAAATTAATACTGAATTAGATGAGCAGCAATTTGGATTCAGGAAAAACAGTGGGATAAAAGAAGTCATATTCTGCATGAGGTCATTGATTGAAAGGTACATAGAAGTAAGCAAACCAGTATATGCCTGCTTTATAGACTACACCAAAGCTTTTGATAGAATACACCATAACCAACTAATAGACTGCCTAAAAGATATAAATCTAGACAACACAGACATACAACATAATATGTAATTTATACTGGGAGCAAACAGCAATAATAAAATATAACAAAGAGAACTCTACACCCATTAATATAAAAAGAGGAGTAAGACAAGGATGCATCCTATTACCAAGCTTGTTCAATCTATACAACAAATCTTTAAAAACATCACAGAGATGCTAGGCTTAATCATTAATGGAAAGAACATCAATAACCTAAGATATGCTGATGATATTGTGTTACCAGGAGAAAATCCTAAAGATCTACAACAATTACTTAATGAAATAAACATTACAAGCAAAAGATATGGATTAGATATGAATATCAAAAAAAGACTAAAACTATGATCATAAACAAAGAAAATACTCAAAACCTGTAAATGGATATCAAAATTGAAGGAATAGACCTGGAGACAGTTCAGAGCTACAACTATTTTGGTAATACTATAAACAGTGATGGAAAATGTAAAGCTGAAATAAACAAAAGAATAGGAATGGCAAAAAGTAATTTTAATGCCATGAAAAATATACTAATACCAAAACGAATAACACCAGGGCTAAAACTAAGAATAGAAAAATGTTACATCTTCTCAATATTCCTGTATGGTGCAGAAACATGGACATTAGACAAGAAAACAGAACAGGAAATTGAAGCCTTTGAAATGTGTATTTATAGAAGAATAAATAGAATTGGATGGAAAGAAAAGAAAACAAACAATGAAGTTTTAAAACCACTAAAAATGAAAAGAGAACTATTAAACACAATTAGAACAAGACAAATGACATTTTTGGGGCATGTTAAAAGACACAACAGCCTACTAAAAGTAATATTGGAAGTGAAAATACAAGGTAAAAGAGGCAAAGGCAGACCAAGACTAACATGGACAAGTAACATCAAAAGATGGACAAGTCAGCCTATGACAATCTGCACCATCAAAGCAAGAGACAGAGTGGAATGGCGATCCATGGTAGCCAACCTTCGATGCAGAGACAGAACCCAATAATGATGATGATAGTATCATATAACATTGGCGGTAGCCTAGACACATACAGAATCTCCACCAATGATATAGTTTGATAAATGTTTACATGGTCATAGCCAACTTCATTTGTAATGAGTGACTTTTATATGCTGTCAAGATATTTATCCAGATGAGTTTTGAAATGTAAATAAAGAATTGTGTGAGTAAACTTTTGTATGAGATCTAGACGACATCTTGAGTCATTATATGAAGTGTCAAACACAAGTGTTATTCAGAACATTTTAAGTTTATGTATGTGAATTAATCACTTTGTGTTGCACACTGGAATGTGGTCATATGTTGGAGTCTAAAGGTGGAAATGGGAGGGCTTAGTTGGAAAAGCAGATGTACACAATCAACGATCTTACAGGAACAATTAGTCTGCATACACTTCGAGAAATGCTGGTATGGGCAGTGGAGCAGATTTGGAAATGCCTTGACTGCAGTGAAACTGATTCCATGAAAAGAATAGAGTTTTATACATAACACAAGTTAAAAAAAGTTTTTTTTAATGTATAACTTTTTAACCTCAATAATATATTGTGTGGCACATTAATTATACTCACACTGAATACAGGATAAATTAGAAAATTGTATCTGATAACAATCATGTAAATACAGTTGGAGATGCAACAAAAGCTACAAGATTTAAAATGGAGATGTATACTTAACTTTTTTTTCTTAACTTGATATTGAAATATAATTTGCAGTTGAAACATAAAAAAAAAAAAAATAACTTTAATGTTGAGACAAGCAATAAAAACAGCAACCATTATGAAAAAAATAAGGAAAATGATGATGATAAAATGATATTCTCTATTGATTTTTGTATATTTGAAACTGACACAATCTAATTTGTGCCTTATCATTTTGCCACAGATCAACAGCTGTTCATTGCGAAGAATAAGCCCACAAATCATGACACTTGTAGACCTCAAGTCACTGGACATGAGCTGTAATTGTCTGTTGTCATTGCCAGAATCTTTTGGAAAACTTGTGAATATTCATACCTTGATTCTATCGGACAATAAACTAACAAGCTTCCCTTTAGTTTTGTGCAATAGTGATATCAGCAATCATCTAGCCAATCTTGATCTAAGAAACAATGAGATTCAGGGATTGCCAGCTGATATTGTGAAGGTAAATTTTGAATCTTTACAGCATGTATTTGTTTAAATATCTAAATGTACATCTTTTGTTTTAGGTCTTCTTCTTTTCTCTGGTAATAATCAGAGATCAACACACCTTATGGTATCTTGCAGAGCAACAACTAAGTTTCCTCTTTATATACATGTCTTTTCATTCGCATGCCAACATATGCTCACCTTTTCTCTATTATCTATGCTACTTTTGATTGTATTGCCTCTTCTCTCATTTCTGCACTCTACGGGGCAACCGAATCATTGGGACACCTGTCTTCATAGGAGAGTCTGGAATCCTAGTCTGAATGAGCCATGATCGCAGAAGAAATTTTTGCACTAGCTTTGAATTACTTCCATTGTATGCAAAATATTTTCATAAGACATTTAATTTAGAATACGTCTTGTTTTATTTTCTACAAATGTAAATGTGTTAGTCCTCGTTTAGTCATTCATCCTTGTCCCTTCTTCCCCAGCTGAAATCATTGCATACACTGAATGTCAGTTATAATCAGATTAAACGTGTACCAGAGACAGTTGCCTTCATGAAGATGCTTCGTTGTATCTTCATGTCTGATAACAAGTTGGAGTTTCTTCCTGGCACACTTTTGAGCAGAATGTTTGAGACTGCAGATTTCAGCAACAACCCTTTCTCAGATCAGTTGTTGATGAATGTCACACAGAGTAACAGTTTTCCTGTGCCAACATTATTGGAGCTTTCAGCAAGGATCATTGTGGCTCATAGGTTTGTTCACATTTGTTGTCAGTAACAGATTTAATCATTGTTTTACATTACAGTAAAGCTTGCATGTAGTTAGTTGAAATAAAAATAATTTTAAAAATATGAAGTGTTCTTATACATTAACAAGTTAATTTTTCTTTGTGCACTTATTAACAGTTTGAATTGCACCGATTAACAGTTTGAATTGCACTGAGTTTTACACCTATCCCATGCACCCATCTTCAGCACTCCTATATTTTTGACTGCTTCCCAAACTTTGGCTTTCCTTGATCTTACTGTAAGTTGTTTGTTGTCAGAGTTCTTAGAAAACAGTTACATCAGAATAGTACCCCAGTTTTGTTATTGTCAAGTTTGTGACTCAGTTTTGTTATTGTCAAGTTTGTCTTCTCCAAGGTGTATTTCATGCCAGTTGTGCATGAGTTTTTATTTTCAAAAATTTTTTCTCTAACTTTTACATTTGCTGAGCATGGATATGTTTCCTTTAATGCCTTGGTAGATGGATGTAGCAAGTAAATATGATTTGTCAGTAATTTAGTAATATATTAGTTGCTTATCCTGGATGCTGTTTTACTGAGCAGCTTCTCTTGTGGCTGTATCTGCTAATATTGGATAGACAGATCTGTCTACAGAATGAACCAGATGCATTTGTCGTAGTAAAAAAAAAATAAAGTGCCCCCGTCACGCCTAGTGGCGTATAGGGAATATGGTGTTAGTGATCATATATTTTACAGACCTTCGGCACATGATTTTTGGGGTAATGTGGTCGGTATTACGCCCATGCCGCTTTACTTTCCCAGAAAAAATCTGGTACCCACTTAAGGCTGGGTGAACCCGGAAGCCGTCGGTTGGGATCGAACCCTACCTCTTGTCCTTTGTAGTCCAGTTCACTATCCACTGAGCTATTGCTGCTCCCCTCCTGCGTCTTGTGATTTTAACATAATCTCATCCTCATATGGTGCTGTGCCTTTTTATTTTTGTTTTCCAGGTGGTATAATCAGATTTTTCTGGTTTCTTTTACTGATATGGAATTCTTACAAGGAACCCTCACAAACATCCCTATATGTTACATGGTAGATGAATGGTATAATTTTATGCTGTACTCAAGGGTTAGTACAAATGTATTACCAATATTAGAGTAGTTAGAATGTTCCCTTGTGAATCATTAGTTAACTGCATCTGGTGAGATTACATGAGGTTTTGAAAGGTGTTGAATCCTCATTATGGCAAACATACTGACAGTCAGTATCATATAATGTCATGTTATACATATAATGTCATGTTAAAATCCTAAATTCACAGTTTAGATCTAAACTGTAACACTAAGCTCAAAATGTGTGTTTTTTTATGAGTGAAATCATTATATCATGAAACAATTAAAATATGGTCACCAAATGCTTTTAAACGCTAGAATAAAAATAAGTACTTAGGCAACATCCTACAAAGGATAGCTGTGGACCAAGCAAGGTGAAGGCATTGTGCTGCTGTTGTTGTTGCCATACATAGACACTACATAGATCAATGCCACAAAGAGGATGACATGGTCCAATATTATGTTGCTGGAATATAAGTATTGTTTTTTCCCTGTATTATTAGAAAAAAATAAATTATAAAATTGTATTTGGCAGCTAAACTAATAAGGAAAAAAAACAAAATATAACATATCGGCCACAAGCATTCATCATAAAAAGAACAGCAAATAAGTACAGTTTGAACCTTGTTCAACAAAAAGAATAACAGGCAAAAGGTCAGGAAGATGTGGATAGAAGTTGCCAGGACCTAAAGGATTATCTTGGTCATTTGATATACCTATAGGGCAGGTTGTACATCAGTGGTCAAAGGGGCAGAAAATGCAAGAAAGAAGTTTGTAGAAAAAATTATATACACAAGAGATTAATTGCAATACCAGACTATGCCGATTTGTGGGTGAACGGAATCAAGTCATCATCTAGCTGTTCTTTTTGTATTTCCTAGCATATTACTCAGATGTCCAATAATTTGACAAGCTTTGTTGCGTCCTGAGTCTATTTCTGCTGCTTGTGAATTGTTGTTTGTTAATAGCCTTCCTAGGTATTTAAATTCCTCTACTTGTTTTAGTTGTCTGCTGTCTATAGTTATGTTCAATGTTCTGTTTTTCTTTTGCGATATTCATGACTTCTCTGTTTTTTTAATGTTGATTTTCATGTTGTAATTTATTTCTTGGGCAAAAAAGATCATTTTTTTTAAATTGTTAGTGCACTACATTACTCCCAAAGATACATTAATTATTTTAATAGTGGGGAACATATTAAACAATTGTACATGTCTTTTCAGGATTCCATATACCAGTGAGGATCTAGATATTATTTCTATAGAATATCTAAAAAAGGCACAGTTCTGTGTATGTGGGAAGCCAAGCTTCGAGGCCAGCGTTTCAAGGTTTCTCAAAATGAGAATACCTGCCAACATTAGCTATGGTCATGGGCATGTCCCATTTTTGGTACATTTTTGCTCTAAATATTGTCATTCCAGATTTCACTAATTACAAAAGTGCCATTAAAGTTAAAAGTCTTTGTATGTTACATCTTTTCTTTTTTGAAGCGGTTAGATAACCAGTTGTTCAACATTTAATTACATTTATTTATTCTCCACATTAACATTTTTTTATATTGTTGTTTATTGAATAAAAAATCTTCCAGCTTCAACTTGAGAATCTGTGTTCATCTGAATTAAAACTACAGTATAAGATATTGTGATTTATATATTTGAATTATTTGTTTGTACTTGAGCGATCATTGAGGAATGTTATCTGTAGCAAACATCAATTAATTTATTGATTTAAACATTGTATTATTTATTTATTTATTTTACCAAATAAAAATAATGTTTCTAAATTTAATATTTATCTTTACAACAATCATAAACAAGCATGCAGCAGTTAATCTGAATGATAATGCTCTGTAAATATTATATTCTAATTACAATTATATTGGACATGTGATGAGAAGAGATAATAACCGAATAGCAAAGCAAGCCCTCATGTGGGAAACAACAGGTAAGAGAAAAAGAGGAATACCCAGAGAGACACTGAGAAGAACATTGATGAGAGAGGCAAGAGCAGCAGGAATCAGCTCCCTCAATGAGATAGAGCTGCTTGCACAGAACAGAGATAAATGGCGAGATTTGATAAAATATCTTTAAAAAATTGAAAACTGCTAGAACAAAAATTCAGATAAGAGAAGGAGTATCTTGGTCTACGCCCTAAGGGCTGGCTACGGCTCGAAAGGTCAATAGATAGATAAGATAGATAGAATTACAATGACCGTGCCAAACTCATTTTTTTGTTCAAACTGAAGCTACTTCTGTTGTTGACCTTCTGCCAAGCCATTCTCTTCAGCTATCTGCTATCTTTTCTCTTTGCTTCCCTCTATCTCTTCGTTCCTCAATTGTCCCAGTTGTTACAATATTTTCCAGCTGTTCTCTTCTCATTACATGGCCAGAAAATGATGATTGTTTCTTCCTAATATTGGATATTAGCTCTCTTCTTGGTTTGGCCTCTTTCAGAACATTGTGACTGTACAGAAGAATAAAAATAAAATGCATTTTAAGAGAACTAAAAGTAAACTGATATTGTATTGACCATATCACCCAGAAATGTAGACAGTAATGTTGTATTCCTCATGGAGCAATGCAGGTATTCTACATTTTATTTTCTGTTACTTTTCCTTAAATACTTTTGTTATTGGAGTCCCTGTTGTGGCCTGTTGATTCTAAGGTATCATTAGTTAGAGCACTCACAGCAGTGTTTAGTTAGAGCACTCACAACAGTGTTAAGTCAGGGCACTCACAGCAGTATTTAGTTAGGGCACTCACAACAGTGTTTCCCCAGACCTGTAATGATAATTCAGTCATATGCAGATGGAGTATACAAGTGAGCATAGAAAAAATCCTTGATTTATCCAGAAATGCCAATCTGGTTAATTATAGAACTGTGTGCTGATGGCCTTTTTTCAGCAAGATGGGACAGCTGCACACTGACATCTCACTGTCTGCAACATTTCTCATTGAGCACCTACTTAACAACTGGATTGGCAGCTATGGGGGACTGGTTAATCTCAAGGTAAGACGTCGGCCTCGAGACAGAGAGGTTGTGGGTTCTTGAAATGTCAATTACTCATCGACGGAAAAAATATGAGTACCTCCGAAGTTGGAGTTATCTGCCAGTGCGGCGAGGGACCCCTGTGCAGCACACGGTTGCCAGGGAACAATGGATTAACCTGCAAAATTCAGTTCCTAATCTCTAGGGACTTCATCAGACGTAAAAGCTGGTGAACGAAAAATATATAAAAAATTTGTTGCAAAAATGACTAGGTTTTCTGCAAGTGGTCACAAGATCACCATACTGTTTGTGATGTCTTCCTTTTGGTGTACACAAAGGAGAGACTTTATATACTTCCACTACCTGGATGATCTGTATGCATTTATGCATCATCAAAGCTGTAAACTCAGTTACACCAAATATGTTACAAAGAGTCTTGTCTGAGCTAGATTATTGCGTCAATGCTTGCTGAGTAACTGGTGGGGCACATATTGAGTGTATGTAATACTAACCGATACCAAATGAAATTGTATGAGTTTGTGCTTCTGTAGTTATGTAATGTGTATGAATATTCCAATAAAGTTGCATTCTATATCTCTTGAAAATCAAGAAATGTTTTTGTGCTCATCCTGTATATCAAGCTTCTCACTGTTATAATGAATGTGAATCTATATTCTACAGAGATATTAACGATAGGAAATGTTAGCTTTAAATTAAGAACAATAATAAATAATGAACTAAATGCTATGGCATTAATGCACGACAGCCTTGGATTCAACGTCATAATACGGCTGATAATTATTAACTTATAAAATTATTTTATTTACTAAATAACAACTGTGATCTAAATGAAACTGAGAAGGTGAGTAGACTAAAATGTATTTTGAACACAATTTATGCTGAAGTCTGAAGTGTTAAGCAGATAGCTGCAGATATCACAGTGTGCCGTAAACTAGTAACACAGTACAACCATGCCCTCTTAGGGAGGATAGTGAAGAATTTAGCTGTTGTGTAACACAGAAGACAACTTTAACATACACAGGCCTAAGTTACAAAAAAATATAGTTTATGGGAAAATATAAAGAAAAATACCCAACAATACCCTGTAATGAAAAGATCAAACTATGGTTTTCAGACAGAATATTATTTCATCAACTGTAGTTTCAGTGATTGTAAGCTTCAATACACAAAGTTTGGCAGACTGTTGTTTTTAGAAAACTAAAGATGGGGACTGGTTGGTCTCTAGTCAAGGCGTCGACCTCAAGACAGAGAGGTTTGTGGGTTCAAATCCTGGCTGCACCAGTTGGGATTTGTTATTTATGATTTCTCTCTGCGGCAACCACCCCTGGTCTCAGCAGCAAGGCCCGGCTTGAAACATCAATTACTCATGGACAGAAAAAATATGAGTACCTCCGAAGACAGTGGGCTTTGCCTCTTAATCATTTCTGTAGTCATGACTAAGCCAGAGCAGTTTGAATGAGATGCTGATGGTCCTTTGTATCCCAAATTCTTATTCTACAAAAAGTAATCTAAAGGGCTTTCATTGGTACATATTTAAATAGACTTTATCATCATATTTAGCTCTTTATCTGACAATGTCACGTTCAAGATGAAAGTATTCGGTTAAAAGACTCCGTCCGCTATAAATCATAAAAGCATACACGACCCCCATAACGCCCTTTTAAGGCGGGAGAACACAGTTCTTCCTTACACTTGTAAACAGTATGTGGCATTCTCAATGTTCTTCTAAAAATCGACATTTATTTGGCAACAGAACGTTTTCTTGTTTCTTAACCACCCATCCAAGCATCAGCCATCGTAGGCACAACAGTTGGTTTTTATTAGAAAGTGACAATTTAGTTATAATTTTGGAATTTTTACAGTAGTTGTGGTTAACGATGTCATGGACTTAGAACATTCACTATTATTCTTAAAACTGATATTTTTGAATTGTTTTCAATTTGTAACATTACATACAAAACGCAAGATTTCTAGTAGTTAATGCTCAACGCAAGAAAATAAAAGATACTGAGTTTACAGGCTGCAATTTTCAGTTTTTAACAAGAAATTTGTTTTCTTTTATTTTTTTAGATGCAGCTTTTTCTAGTCACTCTGAATGTATAATAGAAGCATGTGTATTTTATCTTCTTGGAAAGACACAAATGAGAAAATCAACTAAAATACCACCGACAAACGACTGTGAAAAGGGAGGTGGCGACTCTATATAGCATTTTGCTCTCGAGTCCGTTAAAATATAATCCACCGACAAGGATTTTGCATTTAACTTTCCAAAAATACATATAGTAGTAATTGACTGATATTTTTGGTATCAATAATTAAAAAGTAAAGTAAAGTACCCCCGTCACGCCAAGTGGCGTATGGTCTTAGTGACCATAAATTTTACAGACCTTCAGCACATGATTTTCGGGGTAATGTGGTCGGTATTACGCCCGTGCCGCTTTACTTTCCTAGAAAAAAATCCGGTACCCATTAAAGGCTAGGTGACCTGGAAGCCGTCCGTTGGGATCGAACCCTACCTCTTGTCCTTTGTAGTCCAGTTCACTAACCACTGAGCTATCGCGGCTCCCCATTATTATTTTCATCAACAACTGTCAGTCTATACTTAGGCCACCACGTTAATTAGTTCTGTCCTAAATAAATAGATTTGTTGTTTGTGCTGGTAATGGAAACGTGTACGGTAGTCATGTGGAAGGTGCTAGAGTAATTGAGCTGTCATTTACATATGCAAATTGTGTATGCCGGGATCTAAATTGTTAGGTAGAAAAATATTTGGAGAAGAAGATAGGTTCATTATCAACGCCCCCTTATTAAAGCTGCTCTGACGCACAGCCGTGCAATGGCTGTGTACTGGTTCTACGCGCTTTCAAATGTCGCTCATTTTCATTTACAAAACATGATTATTTTAGTAACGATACATTGCTGTTATTTGCACATTTCCCAAAACCGGATAGAGGTCCACTTATGCGAAGAGCTTCACCACTTATGTGAAGAATGACCATTCATTGCTTACATTGGAAATCATTTTGTAGTTATCCTTGGGGTCTAAACCCCCACCCCAAAAAATTACGCCATGCTCATTTTCACGTCCCTCGGCGCTGTCAATGGCTATATCCTGGAACCTATCAAAATGTCCGCAGTGGATGGGAAGTGCTGGTAATTTATTTCGACTGGGTGGTATGGAGGCTACTGATATTCAGCCTCATATTAGAATAACATTTGTGCCATAATTTTGTTCCTACATACGAGGCTCTGTTGGAACATAGTGAATGACATTTGAACATGATTTTTTTTTTTGGGGTGGTTTTTACTTATTTTCATGTGTATATTCCTATTGTAATAATTTGTATATCTTCTTCTTTATCTTCTTCCACGTTCAAATATTGTGATCATGCGAACCTGACTCTTTTGTCTTGTTTCGTGATGGACGGGTAAAGTATCATGCACGACACATGATGACAATTTAACAAAAAAACGAAAAGTGGTATAGTAACAGCTTTACGCTGGTGAGAAACAAAACAAAAGTAGAACTAAGGAGAGAAACAAAACAAAAGTTGAACTAAGGAGAGAAACAAAACAAATAATAGAACTAAGGAGAGAAACAAAACAAAAGTAGAACTAAGGAGAGAAACAAAACAAAAGTTGAACTAAGGAGAGAAACAAAACAAACAATAGAACTAAGGAGAGAAACAAAACAAATAATAGAACTAAGGAGAGAAACAAAACAAATAATAGAACTAAGGAGAGAAACAAAACAAATAATAGAACTAAGGAGAGAAACAAAACAAATAATAGAACTAAGGTGAGAAACAAAACAAATAATAGAACTAAGGAGAGAAACAAAACAAAAAGAGAACGACGTTGTTTCTCACCTACGTAAAGTTGTTACCATACCACTTTTTTCCTTTTTTAAAAAAAAAAGAAAATTGTCATTATTATCATCAGCTTTACAGCAGCCTCGCATTTATATGCATCTTTATGCATTTACCCTTGACACACGATGAGCTGGTGACATGGTCAGTACTCATATGCGCGAGTGTCCTGATTTTCCCCCTAAACCTGCGCCGCATTCAACACATTTCTTCTTCGGCAGGCTGGATTTTGTTTGACGTAGTTTTGCTTCTCGTAGAGTGGATGAAGCCACGGCTCACCCTGCTAGAAATTTCTGTTTGAGTGTTGTCCTATAGCCTTTCCTTCTCCCGTAGACTTTCCTTCACCCGTAGCCTTTCCTTCTCCCAGTGGTAAATACTAAGAGGTAGTGGTTTGTTTTCTGGAGTGTCCTTCCCTGTGGATAGCACCACATAACAACTATAGATTTACTGACGTCGGCGGGCAGAAAATAAAATAGAAAACCATCCAACTAGTGTGACGTTTTCAGCTGTAGGAGCTATTTACGGCTTACTCACAATCGCAGCTGCTCTCAAAAGCTGAAAACGTCATGCCAGTTGAAGGTTTTCCGAGAATCCCCGTAAACCTAAGTACATCTACAGCTGGCTACTATAGAGCTTGGGATGCAGCTCTTGCTCGCATGGCTTACCCCGGCATTTGGACATCATATGGGCCGTTTATTTAAGTTGTTGTAACAGTTATTTATAGTTGTAAAATGCTGCCTTATTTATATATGAAACCATGCAACGCAACACATTTAACATGCCACTTTGCCTTATTTATATATGAAACCATGCAACGCAACATATTTAACATGCCACTTTGCCTTATTTATATATGAAAGCATGCAACACAACATATTTAATATGCCACGTTGCCTTATTTATATATGAAACCGTGCAACGCAACATATTTAATATGCCACGTTGCCTTATTTATATATGAAAGCATGCAACTCAACACATTTAACATGCCACTTTGCCTTATTGTGTGTATTCATATCCGGCACATCGTTATTTTTTTAATTGAAAGGATCAGATTGGTACGATGTTCTCTTCATCATCATCATCGAATGCCGTCTCCGCAACGAAGGTTGGCTACCATGGAACGCCATTCCACTCTGTTTCTTGCTCTGATAGTGCAGGTTGTCATAGATTGACTTGTCCATCTTTTGATGTTACTCGTTCATGTTAGTCTTGGTCTTCCTCTGCCTCTTTTACCTTGTATTTTCCCTTCCAATATTACTTTTATTGCGGTGTTGTGTCTTTTAACGTGCCCTAAAAATTTCATTTGTCTTGTCTCAATTGTATTTAGTAGTTCTCTTTTTATTTATAGTTGTTTTAAAACTTCATCGTTTGTTTTCTTTTCTTTCCATCCAATTCTACCTATTCTTCTATAAATCCACATTTCAAAGGCTTCAATTTTCTGTTGTTTTCTTGTCTAATGTCCATGTTTACATGTTCTCATATTTAAGTTAAAATATCATGCCCATGTCTTCGAGATTACCAAATATGACGTACAATTTATTTATTCTCAATTTCACTGCATCAATTGATTTCTTTGTCTTCCCACTACATACACATGATCCCTGCTTCACCGCGCGGAAGTCTTCTTTGTTGTGCTCATGCTCATAGGGTATGACACAGTCTTAATGGCTAAGATTGAACATGAGTTAGAGGAAAGGTTAGACGTTACAGTGAATAATAAAGGACTCAGCCTTAATAGTAAAATGTTAGAAGTAATGTTAGTAACACATTAAAAAACTTCACCGCAATGCACAATAAAGATAAGTGGAACAATATTAATACAGGCAAATGAGATTAAATATATGGGAACAATGTTAACCTCATATGGTAGATGTCTTCTTCTACCTTTCAACTCCCTGTGGAGCATAGGTCTTCAACCAACACTTTACAAGCCGTTCTGTTTTATGCCATTCTTTTAAGATCATTCCATGTCTTCCCCATCATCTTCATCTCTGCTTCCATCTGTCTTTTCCTAGAATTGCTTGGTCTTCCTCTTTGTATATTTCACTAAATATTACAGAAAAAGGGCCTGTTGTGTAATATTCTCAGTTGGCTTCCGCAGTGTTGTCCTGTCCAGTGCCATCATCTAAGCTGTATCTCTTTATCCTCTTGTATTTGACTGGTACATTTCCATAATTCTATGTTAGTAATTTTGTCCTGCCATTTCCATCCTTTTATTTTGAGTAAGCATCCATTAATGAAAGTCTGTATCTTCATGATTATCAATTTTGTTGTTCTCCATGTTTCACAGCCATATAATAAGACTGACTTAACATTGGAGTTGAAAATTATAATGTATGTATTTAACCTAATTTCTTTAGACTTCCATATGTTTCCCTATGCAACAAAAGCTCCTCTTGCTTTTGATATCCTTCTTTTGGTATCATTTTCTGTTCCTCCCTCTTTATCTATATTACTGCCCAGATATATGTAAGATATGTACGTCTAGTAGAGGTATTTTTCCTAATTGTATTTGGTTATTGCCAACTGTATTAATTCTCAATACTGTATCAATTCTCTTAATGTTGGTCTTATCTCTAATAATTTCCAGTCCTAGCTGGATTTTAGGATGCATTTCATTCCTTCATACATTGTTTTTATCAGGTTAATAAACTTTATGAGGATTCCGTAATGACTCAGCAACTTCCAAAGCATTCCTCTGTCTAATCTTTCAAATACCTTTTCGTAATCTATTAATTCAATATAAAATGGAACAATATTAAAACAGGAAAATGGATTTAAGCATCTGACAATGTTAACCTGAGATTTTGGTTGTGATACAGAGCTAAGATACAGAATAGCTCAGGCAAAAGCAGCTTTCCAAAAATAAAATGAGGAAGATGCTGTGCAATCCATTTTTGACAATAGAAACAAGAAAAAGAGTTCTTAAATGTTACGTATAGCCAGTCTCAACATATGGATGTGAATCATGGACAATAGGACAATAGACAACATAATCACTGGATGCTATAGAAATGTGGTTTTACAGAAGAATGTTCAGAATACCATGGACAGCTAAGAAGCGTAATGAAAGCGTCTTGAAATAGGCCAAAGCAACAACAACAAAATAACGCTAATTTCCAAAATTAGGAAGAAACAATCATCACTTTGGACCATGTAACGAGAAGAGAACAGCTAGAATATATTGTAACAAATGGGAAAATTGAGGGACGAAGAGATTGAGAGAAACAATGAGAAAAATACCAGACCGCTTAAGAGAATGACTTGGCAGAAGGTCAACAACAGAAATGATAAATAACTGTCGACATCGAAAGTTGTGGAGAGACATGATCACCTAAGCCAGCACGCACGGTACTTGATGATGATGATATTGTATCAACTTATTCAAAACAAAATACTTAAGTACCAAAAAGAATTAGATTATAACAACCATTCTACATCATCATCGTCAAGTACCAGGCCTGCTGGCGTAAGTGATCATGTCTCTCCACAACTTTCGATCACGATAGTTATTTATCATTTCTGTTGTTGACCTTCTGCCAAGCCATTCTCTTAAGCTGTCTTGTATTTTTTCTCTTTGCTTCCCTCTATCTCTTCGTCCCTCAATTTTCGCAGTTGTTACAATATATTCCAATTGTTCTTTTCTCATTACATGGCCAAAAAATTATGATTGTTTCTTCATAATATTGGAAATTAGCTCTTTTTATTTGCTTTGGCCTCTTTCAGAACGTTTTCATTACTCTTCTTAGCTGTCCATGGCATTCTCAACATTCTTCTATAAATCTACATTTCTACGGACTCCAGTGATTTTCTTGTTTATTGTCCATGATCCACATCCATACAACCATTCTACAGACACAATTAAAATACTATGGTCACGCCAAAAGACACAGCGAGCTGCTGGAAAAAACAATAATGGAAAGCTTGGTCCCTGGACGACGCATCGGAAGCAGACCAAGAAGAATGTGGTTTCAAGACATTGAACATGATAACAGAAGAAGCGGGAGATCAGGCCTTAGACAGACATTTCAGGCAGACTGTTGGTAAATGCAACATTTCGCAAGACATGCGACCTGATATATATATATATATGGCATTAGTAGTTGTAGTACTGGTAGTAGTAGTACTAGTAGTGGTGGTAGTAGTAGTAGTAGTAGTGATAGTAGTACTATTGGTAGTTATGGTAGTGGTAGTATTAATAGTAGAGGTGTGGTAATAGTAGTGGTAGAAGTAGTATTGATGATGTAGTATTTGTGGTAAGTTGTGATATTAGTAGAAGTAGTAGTAGCAGTAGTGGTGGTAGTAATTTTAATGTGTTTTCACTGATATGTTACTGTGTTCTGTGTCTGACCTCTAGCCTAACACTGACCGGTAAAGTGTTTTCTCGGACGTCCGGGAAGTTGGACTTGACAAAAGCTTATCTTCAGATATCGCTCTGGGTAGACGAGACTCGTAAACCTTGGCTGGCAACCCGTCTAGAAGAAGGGAAACTTCAATCTCAAAACTCTCTACTACCTTGTGGACTAGGTTCTAGTTAGAATCGAAGGTTATGGGAGTACACCCAGAGTAAGAATCCGGAGGGAGTGACCCTAAGGCAGTAGACGGCGTTAGCCGTCTTTCTGCCTGGCATCCACTGCACCTTCTTTCATTTCCGAAGGTATGGACCTCGTCCCTCCTTCAGAAATTCTAGAAACGAAGTACGAGGGAGATAGTGTGAAAGCACTATCTCCATATTCTGTGTCCTGGCAGAGTAAGCATAGTGAAATGAGGAAGAAAGTACCAATGTGTAAACTTGGCACACGGAATGTCAGTGTAAGTAGTGGAACTAGTAGTGTTTGTAGTAGCGGTAGTATTAGTTTTGGTAGTGGTAGTATTATTTATTATTATTATTAGTAGTAGTAGTAGAAATAGTAGTATTAGTAGTCGTTGTAATGACAGTGGTAGTAATTGTAGCAGTAGTAATGGTATTATTAGTGGTCGTGGTGGTATCAGTAATTGTAATAATAGGATACTATCAGTATCGAGAGGCAGTGAGTTTAATGACCTGGCAAAATATTGTTTCAGTTTTTTTTTCTTTCTTTCTCGTCTAGACTCTAGAACGGACAGCATTTCTCAAATGAGAAAAATCAGCGCCTACGTTCAAGCTCCAGGTATGTCTGACTTTAGCAACCTCATCATGATCACTTATATTTATCAATCTTTATCAATACATATTTTGCCACCCTATATTCCATTTCTACCCTACTCTCCATTTTTTTCTTCTTTTTTATTTTATTTCCATATATCTGCTTTTATAGTATTCCTGTTTGACACTCTACCATCATGTACACCGGACCTCCATAATCGCCCATTACGCCTTACTTATCATCTTGCAACCTGAATCACGCCTGACTTACTTTGCTTGTTTTCACTCCATAGTACACACTTCTGTATCTCTTGCTGTTATCTGTGTCTTTCTTGAGCACCTCTCATACTTCATTCTATCACCTTCCAATCTTATCCGACTTCTCGTCTAATCACACGACCTATTCCCCCCTTCCCCCTCTCACGTCTCATCCCATTTGACTCACAGTCTTCTACGTGATGGAAGATTTTGGATCTTGCTTCAGTTAAGTCTCAGTTTATATAAAAAAAATTGATAATATGTAAAAATTGATAATATGTAAAAATTAGTGTGCATATATATATATATATATATATATATATATATATATATATATATATATATATATATATATATATATATATAATTTTTTACATATCAATTATTTCCTAATTTATGTAGCACATCTCCTTTTCGTGTCATCATTTCATCTCTTATCCCTCTTTTTAATTCTACTTGTTTATCTGTACCGCTCATTCTAGATGTAGTAGAGTTTTTTTTTGTTTTTTATTTCGTTGTCCTTTTGTGTTGTTTTCGTTTTATGAAAAAGGCCGCATGTAGGCCGAAACATCAGTATTTTGTTGTGTTCTTTTTTTGTAAAGCTGTCACCATACATTGTAGGAGCACTGCAATTATTTGCCAGTTACATTAAGAGCCATCATTTTACATTTACAATCATTATTTGTGAGGTAGAAGAGGTTTTCCTTTTTTTGTACGTTGTTGACGGCTGTCTCTCCATATTGGATGTCTTCGGGAATCCGTTCGTCCTGTTTTTTGACACAAGCGGCCTAGCCAACGACGTTATTGTCTCTTGAATTTAGACAGCATCCATCTTGACTCGAAGATCCGGCAGTCACACCAAGGCTGCTGTCACGAACATTAATCATTAATGTCATTAATCACGAACATCATCGGAGTCTTCATCTTCAGTTTGCCCCTCCCCCCCTTTCCCGTCCCTATTTTAAAGTTATTATTTCCGCTGCAATACCATAAATTATATGATGACGTAGTACACTCAGCACGTATCAACAATGGCAGAACAGAACGTGCCAATATCGTTTGATTCACTGAAAAGATAGAAGTGCGAACACCGAAAAAGTCGGCATAGAATTCTTAGATTGCAATCTTGTGTTGATCGAGCACAGCGGATCCACATGAGAGAGCTGAATCTATAAATTAAGTGCCGAAAAACAGAAAGTGGCGGTTTATAAAACTTCTAAAGCGATGACGTAGTACGCACAACGAACTTGACAAAGGACTTCGTATTCACACCGTATTATCCACTGAAAAGGCCGCAGCCAGATCTGCGAAATCCATATCACCGCCGCATATTCGCAAAGTTGAACCTCCGGTTGACTATAACACAGCGATCTACATTAGAGAGATAAAATTAATCCTTCTGGGGGCTTCGGTAGCCTAGTTGGGAAAACCACTCGACTGGACTACCGACGTTCGGACAACCCGTGTTCGATTCCCGCTGGGAGCAGTGTGAATTGTACTTGTGGTTGGAAAAAAAAATACCCCTACGGTCGACCCAGCCGTTGGCAGAAATGGGTACCAGGGTATTACCCTGGGAAGGTAAGGAATGTTGCCTCGCTTCTGAGTTTGAGGCGACCCTATACAGAAATCTCCGAACATTTCTTGATAGGCGGCCGAGCACATATGGGTGTAAACTCGCGTGCTAAGACACTGGTTCAAGTCTCGAACTTTACATTTACCTTTAATTAATCCTTCTCCAAACGCAAAAACTGCAAATGTCGATGGAACATTTCTAAGCCATCATCTTGGAACCGGAAGTCCTAAACAGATTTAATAGGCCTGTAAAGCCGTATTGTTGTGAAAGTTATTTTACACAATGTGTGGTGTTTGACGCTATAACCCGAAGTTAGAGTTGCAGAGTAGACCTCGAAGTAGTTGTTACTGAGATTCTTTTCAAATGCTTTCACAGCGTGTGTACTGAGTTCTCTGATGACAGCTCAATTTTCTGCTTCACTACCACGAATGGTTTCATTGTTCAGTGTTGTGGAGAGGCATTTCGTTAATTCTGCAACCTTTTCACTTTCTGCGAGGATTATTAGAAAAATCAATTCGCTCTGTTCTCTTTGATGACGTAATTATATGGTAAATCTTCGGGTTTCTTCATTTTACTGTATGCCACTGCAATGGTCGGTGTTACAGTCGGAACTATGGTACGTGCGAGTAAGTAAAACATTTTTTTTGTAGCAAATCGTGTAGTAATGATCAAATGTAGACGTGGCCCGTGTTTAGAGCGCGGGAGGTCTTGTACTGGGATTTTGTCGAAAGAAGGTGTTTTTTAGAGTCACCGAGTAGAATTACATGTTCTATTTTTGGGATAATTGTGATGAGTGAGTCCAGCCGGAGTCATCATTCTTCTTTGGTATCGTTCAGTGTTGGAGCATACTCGTTGATCGAGTTAATTTTCAATGTAGTCGTATTGAGACGGAAGTATAGTAGCATTTCTTTTCCTTTTAGAATGGGGGTGTCATGTCTGCAGTGTGTTCTTAATGGCCAATTCGACGCCATGTTCTCTTATTTCTTCCTAGCCTTTTTCTTGCAATTACAATGTGTAATTGTTTCCCGTTAGGAATCTTGAATCTGGCAGGCGTATTTCTTGGAGATTGACGATGACAATGCACTTGTTATTTGCCATAGTGAGGCTGGTGGGGCGGTACATCTGACTATGGTTGCAAAGCTTGAACCCGGGTTTCAGTGGAACCGAACAGGCACTTCCCATCACCGGAAGCAAGCCTTAACATCAGTTCTACGTCAATTAAGGTGACACGCTTATAGCCGGTAACTGTTGCTTCCTGTGCTATGTCGACGCAGTAAAGCGAAGCTAAAGTGTCTTCTCCAGGAACTAAGCCTTGGCATGACGACGTTTTCACCCATACAGCAGGTCTCCCCTGTTGCCAGAAAGACATTGCATACAGTGTCTAACTGCCTTCGGAACGCCAGATTTGATCTCCGGGATAACTTCCGAAGCCTTTCTCATACAAGTACACGAGTATAGCCAAATCAGTTTAGGCTTTAAATAAGAGGTTGCTTTTCTCTAAATCTATTAAATGAACACTGCAACTGTACAAGTTATTTTTATTTGTTTATTAAAAGTGTAATATGTTCATTCATGGTCCATGTCGAGAAGCGTCGGGTATCACCCATAACCCTGGAACCTTTGTGCTTCTTCCAGTCTTCCACCGTTGATCATTTCCCGCGCTTTTCATTTTCTTCTTTTTTTCGGATTAGAAATTAACAGACGGCGATTGGATTAAAAATCTAACGCCCTTAACGCCTCTCTCTAAATTATTTCTCCATACGCCACAATCCTGTCAGAATCATTTATGTGCAACGCATTAATATGCAAATATGTACACCCCCTCCCTCACTTTTTTCACAAAGTTAAAACACTCACAGGACATCATCAAACATATTGTGGAAATATGTGACAGAAATGTGTCCATGATAAAACGATTCAGATTACTGTTAGTGTGACACGCGAATACAATGTCTTTTAATTTCAACCCTGAAGACACAGCAGGTAAATAAGACAATTTGTCTAGTTTGAGGATCGTTCTATAATGCTGTGACTTAAGTTTGAAACACTGTGGCAAATCTGTGCGTTGCTATGCGGGGAAACAAGCAGGCACTGTAACCACAGATTTACGCCATTCCCGCTGGCCAGGTTTTTCTTGTTATTAAGTAGCGAGAAATTACCAAAAATATTAAATTACTTGTGATCCTAGGAGGTTCAACTGCAGAATAATATTAGTTGGGTGTGTTTTTTTAAAAAGTAAGATTTAGAAACCCATTAAAGTACAGAGCATATTATCACAGGTTTTTAACTCTTTCCGCACGGAAGCTTTTTATCAATGCAAGATTTTAATGCAATAATTGAACAAAGTATTAGATTTCACCAATACCAAGATGATAAGAGTCATGTAAAAGAGAATATGGTTTTATGACGGTTCATACTAATCAAATTGAAAGTGACGCACTATGAGGCGAAACGTACGCGACCGAAATCAGCATGACGCACAGTGCGGCGAAACGTACGGAAAGAGTTAATTGAAAATGTTGTTCGTGTTTGTATAAACTTACTTGCACAGTGAAACGAGTCACTAAGTTCGTTATTACATTGCAACCGTTTTTAATCATTTATTTTTAAAAGATCACACACATAGCACATGCATGAGCACATAGATAAAAACAGCATCCACGAAGAGAATCGACGAAGAATATTAGACATTGTCATCAAATGTAACGACAAGATTAAAAAAAAAAAACATATCGTGCGGACATCACTTAGAATCATACATTAGTGTAAAGTTTGTAGATTTCAATAATAAATGGTAAAGACAGATAATATCAACATCAGAAGACGATAAAGCAGAAAACAACAACGAAATTCTTGCATAAGACAAGCACCAACAAAACAACAGAAGCTTGATCTACTGTGGACAAGACAAGAAGAATTCTACAAAATTGGTCTAAAGTTGCAACTGTTATTCGCTGAACTAATTAGAGTGGATTGACAAGAAAATAATGGCTAAAATTGTAAGTAAAGATATGTACATTTACATGCTTCTTGTTAGTAACGATATTAAGTGATGATTTATTTGAGACTAACTCTAGACAATAAAGAACAAATTGCAACTGTGTATGAACCCTTACAGAAAAAAAAAGATATATTCAGTATTTTTTTTAATAAATTCTAAACTTGCTTTTGCGATTGGTTAATTTATGTTTATTTTCCTTTAAATTCCACTTTTATTTGTTACTGTAATACTGATATTTTATTTTCATTTCCCTTATTTCTGCAATTACTAATTTCCCTTATTCGCAAAAGAACGTTAAATATTTTTTTTTTAATCGAGCGGTAAATCGAGCTATATAATCTCAACTACCCCAGCTCTTCTTTCCATAAATACAAATGTAAATAAATATTTTAAAAAATGTTGTAAGTAAATTACTTCCTTATTTATTTTTTGTCAAAAGAAGATGCACTGTGCAATAAAAATATAAAGAGCTCAAATCTTTGAGACTTCCAAATGTACTTCCTCTAGCAAGCCTAATTTATACACATTTCTTATATATTATTTTATAAATTAAAATGCTATGGCTGACAAGCCATATGCCGCTACTTATATATTTTTTTTCCTTTCTTGTCTTCCTCTTAGTTTAGCTGCCCAATACGATTTTATGTTTCTCTACAGCTGTACCCGCAGCCCCGTATATTATTTTTTTTTATGTTTTTCTACAGCTGTACCCGCAGCCCCGTATATTTTTTTATATGTTTTTCTACAGCTGTACCCGCAGCCCCGTATATTTTTAAAAATGTTTTTCTACAGCTGTACCCGCAGCTCCGTATATTTTTAAATATGTTTTTCTACAGTTGTACCCGCAGCCTCGTATATTTTTAAATATGTTTTTCTACAGTTGTACCAGCAGCTCCGTATATTTTTTATATGTTTTTCTACAGCTGTACCCGCAGCCCCGTATATTTTTTTATATGTTTTTCTACAGCTGTACCCGCAGCCCCGAATATTTTTAAATATGTTTTTCTACAGCTGTACCCGCAGCCCCGTATATTTTTAAATATGTTTTTCTACAGTTGTACCCGCAGCCCCGTATATTATTTTATATGTTTTTCTACAGTTGTACCCGCAGCCCCGTATATTTTTTAAATATGTTTTTATACAGTTGTACCCGCAGCTCCGTATATTATTTAATATGTTTTTCTACAGTTGTACCCTCAGCCCCGTATATTATTTTATATGTTTTTCTACAGCTGTACCCGCAGCCCTGTATATTATTTTATATGTTTTTCTACAGCTGTACCCTCAGTCCCGTATATTATTTTATATGTTTTTCTACAGTTGTACCCGCAGCCCCGCATATTATTTTATGTTTTTCTACAGTTGTACCCGCAGTCCCGTATATTATTTTATGTTTTTCTACAGTTGTACCCGCAGCCCCGTATATTATTTTATGTTTTTCTACAGTTGTACCCGCAGCCCCGTATATTATTATATATATTTGTTTTTTTACATTTGATGTCTGTCCTTATCTCCTCTTATGGTTGACAAATTGTTTACTCATGTTGATTTGCACGTTAAAATGAATTTTATTTCTCCATAATTTCAATTTAAGGGAAAATATTTGTTGCAAAATAATGAGTCTATGCCTGCCAACTTTGATTCTCTTATAAGTGTTCTTGTTAGTGTCTTTCTATGTCTTCCTCTTTTTCTTTACCCTGATGTTTCCCATAGAAGAGCCTGTTTTTTTAATTAACTTGTTGACTCTTCCCAGCACATGTCTGACATATACCCATCTTCTTTTCCTAATTGTAGAGGAGATCGGTGGTTCCATAGCCATTTTTCTTATTTCAGTATTAATCTTGAATTCTTTCCATTTTAACACAGATTATTTTTCTTTGGCACTTATCTTCAAACGCGTTTAGTTTTCTCTCAATCTCCTTGGTTGTTTTCCAGCTTGTGCATGCCTATGGAAGGATTCATGATAATATGTTTGAGTTGAATATTCTAAGTTTAGTTTTCCTGTTTAGTATTTTTTACTTCCATATTATATCCATGTTTTTAAAATTCGCTACTGCCTTTGCTATCCGGCTTCTGATCTCTTTCTTTGTTTCACCGTCTTGATCTATATTTCTACAAAGAGATATATATAGTGGTCTACTCTTTCCACTGTTTTACGATTTGGTTATATATTGCCCTCTTGAGTATAGTTATTTTTCATTATTTTTGTTTTGTCCCAGATGATTTCAAGATCTATTCTTTCTGCCATGTATGATAGGGTATATGTGATGTCTCAACAATAATAATGATATATGAAAAGAAAGAAACAATTTAACACAGTTTGTTAGGTAAATTAGGTAAAAATTAATATTCATTAAGTGCATCTGCGCTATTTTTTGCTAAAACAATAAATTTCATGAATGTTTTTCTTCTCTAAAACGAAGCAGTGCCGACTTGTGGAAGTAATCACTAAACTCGCAATTGTACTGCCTTATACGTTATCTACCACGTCGTTTTTTCTTCTTCTTACTCTCTTTACTTCTACCTATTTAATCAAATGAGGAGTGAAATAAAAGAAAATATTAAAGTGCGCTGAACACCAAGGGAGCCGCGATAGCTCAGTTGTTAGTGAACTGGACTACAAAGGACAAGAGGTAGGGTTCGATCCAAACCGACGGCTTCCGGGTTCACCCAGCCTTTAATGGGTACCGGATTTTTTTCTGGGAAAGTAAAGCGGCACGGACCGCACACACATTACCCCAAAATTCATGTGCCGAGGGTCTGTAAAATGTGTGGTCACTAACACCATATTCCCTACACGCCACTTGGCGTGACGGGGGTACTTTACTTTTTTTTTTACGACGTTGAACACCACATTTAATAATTAATTACAATGAAAGATTCCAGTTTGTTAATTTATATACACACACAAATAAATAACAATTGTTCTCTACATAAACGGGAGCCGCGATAGCTCTGTGGTTAGTGATCTGGACTACAAAGGACAAGAGGTGGGGCTCTACAAGAGGAACGGCTTCCTGTTCACCCAGCCTCTAATGGGTACCGGATTTTTTTTCTGGGAAAGTAAAGCGGCACGGGTGTAATACCGACCACATAACCCCCCAAATCATGTGCCGAAGGTCTGTAAAATGTATGGTCACTAACACCATATTCCCTATACCCCACTTGGCGTGACGTGGGTACTTTACTTTCTACATAAAAACAGACCTGTTAAATGTATCAGCTAATGTCATTAATGTTGAATGAATTGACCAAAAAAAAAAAAATAATAATAAGTAAATTCTTCGTACATAACAATGCTCACTGCTATTGCAAAAATAAACAAATAAAAATTAATGGCCACTAAACAGCTATAGCTTGTTTCATAACTCGTGCCCAACTTTTAAAATCAATAGCTTTTTAACCGCTTGTTGTAAGTTGTTCATAATTTGCATGTAAAGTTATAATGATTAGAACCCAACAGGGAATTAATTTCATTTTAAAAAAACATTTGGTTATTATTGTTGCTTATTTGATTTATATAAATTTATAACGACCCATTGATGTAGTCAAAACTTAATGTTTACAGTATTTTAAGTTAAAAATAGCGAGTAAAAATCCATACACGGTAAAATTGACGTGTTTGCACGCTTTCGCCGTGGTTTTTTTTGACACAATTAGACACTTGAGAAATTGTGTGTTCCATTTCCGTTCATTCATAGGTATAGACGTGGAACGATAACATTTATCATGAGTCTTAAAATGAAATTGTGCAGTTTACAAAACATCGCAATAAAAATGTATGACTATTTTTGCAAAGAGGCTAAACGAGGAAGATTATTTCATTCTTTAGAAAACCCTGAGAATAGGACAAGACACATTTTGGATTTATCTAAACGGTCATTTAATCGCTGGATTCAAGCACGTGACCGTCAATGTTCAAAATATACAAAATCACAAGGAAGAGCAAAAATGTTGGATAATTTCGACAGTGAACTTATTAGAAGTGAAATTCGCAAAATGTTGGGTATGAATGAAACTGTTACAATAAGAAAATTAAAAATTTCGCTGAAAAAGAACAACAGTATTGAAATATCAAAGTCTACATTATGGAGGAATGTGAGAGCTGCAGGCTTTACATTCAGAAAGTATTCTAATGGACGAAACATCATTTGTGAGAAGCCACATATAGTAGTCATGAGAAGCAAGTACTTACGTGAAGTAAAAGAGGTGCGCAAGCAAGGTTATGATATTGTGTACTTGGATGAAACATGGATCAATGCTCACCACACTAATCAAAGGGAATGGCAGTCATCAGATGGAAAGATTAAGAGATTAATACCTAGCAGCAAAGGACAGCGCTTGATAATTGCTCATGCAGGTAGTCGACAACATGGACTAATACAGAATGCAGAGCTAATTTTTCTTTCAAAATCCATAGACAATCGGATTTATCACTCTGAGATGAATGGTCACATATTTAGACATTGGATTGAAAATTCTGTTCTCCCATCACTAGATCGACCATCTTGCCTAATAATGGACAATGCAGCGTACCACAACATTGTTGCACTTGAAGATAAAGTCCCGACGTCATCCAGTACAAAAGATGCTCTTAAGATATGGCTCACAAAGGAGCACATACAATTTAATAACATGTACTTAAAACCTGAATTACTATCTCTAGTAAAGCAAAAACAAAGGACAAAGATTTTTCAAATAGATAAGATTATCCAAGAGCACATTAAATATAGACGAAGATTATTGGGCTAAATGTGAAGACCACGTCTTAAAACAGGAAGAGGAATATTGGAAAAATGATGGTTTGTGGAATGTTCAACCCCAAACAGTTATTAATCTTTTAGACTCGTCTGATTCAGAATGAAAGTATATAGCCTCCACAATGTTGGCCCCTATATTACGTTAAATTAGTTCAACAAACGGTCCTTTTCAGGACCACACAACTATGAAAATTGGACATAGAGGTATACCTTGATATTATCGTCCGTCCTCGAACTGAGAAGACAATAATTCTCCTGGTATTTCCCCATTACGGCCACGCCTTTACCTAGTGAAAATTAATCATAGACCAGCAACTACGGTAATTTCTATTATTTAGGGGTTTACAATTTACAATTTTGACAAACATCAAAGAAATTCGCCGCTTTAAGAAAACTGCAGCTGCAAGATATTTGTTAAATATACATTTAAAGGGTCTTTTGCATTCTAATAACATTTGGAAAATTTCAACAGTTTTTAACAAACGGTTACGGAGCAATAGCGTTTTGAAGTTGGGCACGTGATTTGAAACGAGCTATAGTCTTTGCATTGTGTAGAAATGTTGATTTTGTTTTGTTACTGGGCTGAAGCACATTCACAGAACACTACCTCTTAGTACAATTGTGTGCACCAACAGTTTAGTCATCTATAGACATGGGTAATGATGGTCACAATCGCTCAACCAAGTGGGTTATCTGTTTATGCAAGTATCTCTTTATCCACTGTGTTTCCTTTTACATTCAAGATTGATGGGAAGTTGTTAATTTCTGGCTGGCACTTATCATTCTCGGTTTAACTGAGCATTCATAATACGATGTACCCGAGCTCAACTTTATACTCTCTTCTGTTTTATTGACGTGGTTTAACTGAGCATTCAGAATACGATGTACCCGAGCTCAACTTTGTACTCTCTTCTGTTTTACTGACGTGGTTTAACTAAACATTCAGAATACGATGTACCCGAGCTAAACTTCGTACTCTCTCCTGTTTTACTGACGTGGCAACAATAACGGTGCCCATCACACCACTGCCGTATGACGTAGGTTAGAATATCCTATATTTTGCCAACGACCATCAACATATTTATTTATGTTTCTTGCTGTGGTCAGAACCACGTCAGGCCGCCATACGTGCTCATAGAAATTCTTTAATATTAATTTTAACTTTTGAAGGTCTTAGTGAAGCTAAAGGAAATTTCTTGTGGAAGAATTGTTCGAGTTATGTAAAACCAATCTTGATACATGGAAGTATATATCTGGCCCTTTTCGTCTTGTCAGACGGTCTAGTGGATGCTATTGTGTATTTTTTAAGGTTTTGTTTTTGTCAAACAGCTTCTCTCGTGGCTAATTCTACCAATGTTTGACAAACACACGCGGTCACATAATGAACAAGTCACGCTCGCTGATCCACAGGGTCTTCCATCCTTTTTCATGAGTCTTTTCTCTTCTAAGTTTTGCCTTCGCACAGTCTCAAATAATGTTATACCATTCCTTATACAAGTTCTCCATGATGTGCGATTACTTGCCAGATGTTCCCAGTCATTTTCACATATAGAGAAGTCTTTAAGAGATGATTTACAGATATCTCTATATCGTAGTTTAGGTCTGCCGATTTGTCTTTTTCCGTGTATTAGTTCACCATATAGCATTTGCCTAGGAATGCGCTTTTCTTCCATTCGTTGGACATGCCCCAGCCATCTTAGTCTTCGACATCTGAGCATCGACATGATTGTTGGTGTCTTAGCACGTTGCAGGACAGTTAAGTTGGTTATTTTGTCCCGCCATTTGGTGTGCATTATTTTGCGGAGACATCGCATGTGGAAGACATTTAGTCTTTTTCCTGATTTGAGTATGTTGTCCAGGTTTCAGATTCATATAATGTGCTAAGCACACAAGTTTGATATATTAAGAGTTTAGTCTTTAATGTTAGTTTCGTGTTGTTCCAGGCCCTTTCAGTGACCTACGACCTTCGGCAAACTCACTGATATATGGAAGTAGATCCTGGATAATCGAACACCGGACAAGAAAAATCGCATGAGGTTGCAGAAATGTGGTTCTAGAGAAGAATGTTGAGAATACTAAGTGCAGCAAAAAAGGAGCACTGACGGCATTTTGTAGGCGGCACAAGAAGAAAAGTTATTGATAACATGAAAGGGACGTCATTGTTCTTGAGTCCAGCGTGTGACTTTGGCAGCACAACGTTTAGGATGAAGATTTCGCTGTGTGAGTGCCCATTTTGTAGGCGGCACAAGAAGAAAAGTTATTGATAACATGAAAGGGACGTCATTGTTCTTGAGTCCAGCGTGTGACTTTGGCAGCACAACGTTTAGGATGAAGATTTCGCTGTGTGAGTGTCCATTTTGTCTCTAGTGTTATTTTCTTGTTGCACAACAATGGTGATGGTTGTCCGATGATTTGACAAGCTTTGTTGCATCGTGAGTATATAATTTGTAATGAAAAGTAATGAACAAAATATACCGTGGCAATAGGAAAACATTTAGTGAACAAGAGATTGAGGGAAGTTAGCAACGGAAGTGATAAGTAATTTTAGAAAGAGAAAGTTATGGAGTGACACAATCACCTACGTCAGGAATCATAAGTAAAAAAAAAAATTAAAGTACCACCGTCACGCCAAGTGGCGTATAGGGAAATATGGTGTTAGTGACCCTATATTTTACAGACCTTCAGCACATGATTTTTGGGGTAATGTGGTCGGTATTACGCCCGTGCTGCTTTACTTTCCCAGAAAAAAATCCGGTACCCATTTAAGGCTGGGTGAACCCGGAAGCCGTCGGTAGGGATCGAACCCTACCCCTTGTCTCAGGAGGCATAAGGCTTGATGATTATTCATATTCGACTTTCTTTTTGACCACAAAACTGTCTTCATTTTCTTTTTAATGTCTTATGATAACTTATTGATATAATTGTTTACGGAATTAACCAAAATATAATTTTACTCATTCCAGATTCTGACAGCCTTGACAATTATCGCTACTTTCTTGACAGTCCATTGCGGTCCCGAAACAAAAAATATCACGGAGTTCTGCGAAACAATCTTGCTTCAAACACGAGCAAACAGCAACCAGTGCTACGATAAAGCAAGAAGTTACAATTCTAACGGAGACAGGGCTGCCCTGATCATCTTGTGCTGTTTAAATTTTTTCGTTGACGTCACCCACGACTATATAAAGTATCTCAGCGTTGACTTTTTACAATTCATCACCGAATTAACCACAGATAGATATGTCCTTAACATTGGGAGGTTCGTCACGATGTGCAAGAGCAACGCTCGAACACTTACCACAGCTGATTACAACAACTGGACAAACAAGGGAAAGACCGTGCACGTGTGTTATACTGCTTAAACTGGAATACACAGATACATTATCCATAGATAAATCTGACAAATATATGCGTGCTTTGTACGTGTTCATGCCGATTATTATTTCAAGCAATGCCAAGATTTTGTTAAAATAATTCCGGTAATTGAATACCTATCCTACTATATATATATATATATGTAGGCACACACTTGATATAAAGTCAGATGATTTTGTGCAGTATAAATACAATTTTACATTTTACAAAGTGGATATAATCCAATTTGGACGCGTATCTTCTTGTAAATATAGTTATTGTGTAGCTTTCATCCAAGTCTTGTTAGGCGTTTGAGGAATATGTTGTTGGTAGCCATATATGTTACACATAGGAGTTGGACACTAGGGAGGTTGGGTGATGTGAGAAGAATGGCCAACAATCGTGTTCCCACATATTCCCAAACAAATATTGTAAGATTGACTTGGGAACGGAAAGAGGCCAAAGGGCAGACCAGTCTTAAGATATGTAAAGATCTGAGCGCGGATCATTACTAATCACGTAAAGCTTTTAACATACCATTTTTACTATTTTTTTCAATTTTCGCTTAAGATATATAAAGATGCTTGCAGAACTTCCTTGAGGGAATTCTTTATCAGTGAATGAAACTGGAAGTATCTGGCTGCCTTTTGTAGCACGCGGAGAACAAAAATAAAAAAAACGGCACAGCAACTTTCGAGGCAGTGCTGATTTCAAATTCAGAAGACAAAAGGAGAAAGAGTAATGAGACGAAGCCAGGCGCCACGAACACATTTTGTTCATTCTGCGGCCGAATCCGTCTATCCAATATTGAAAGATTCATCCACGAGAGAAGTTATTCAGCAAAAACAGCATCAGTATAAAACACTAATATTTTATCAAACTACCGAATTATCGATCAACGGCCCAGAAAGCGAAAACAGCAAAGTGTGTGGTACACAAGAGGCATGTTCAGAACACGAAAGACGAACATGGCTGACCACCGTGAAAGAGATTGGAGCCTCATCACGTACCAGTCCAGAGGAAGCCATGGAGAGTCGGAGAAATTCGAACTTATGTCGGAGGAAAGATCTTAAAATAAGTACTTGGAATGTTAGGACTCTATATCAACAAGGGAAATTGGAAAATCTAATTCAAGAAGCAGAACGAATAAATATAGATATTTTAGGCATATCAGAGACTAGATGGAAGGAAATTTAAGGAATGTGGGTACATTGAAGACGAAAAATATACATTTATATACTCAGGAAACACAACAGAACATCAAAGGGGGGTAGGAATACTGATAAAAAGAGAGCTACAAAAATATATAAGTACCCACTGGACATACAGTGATAGGATTATACTACTCAAGTTGAAAGCAAAACCATTCGACATAGCAATAATACAGACATATGCACCTACTCAAGACTACACAGATGAACA
This sequence comes from Megaustenia siamemsis, assembly GCA_032433765.1. Taxonomy (NCBI): domain Eukaryota; kingdom Metazoa; phylum Mollusca; class Gastropoda; order Stylommatophora; family Ariophantidae; genus Megaustenia; species Megaustenia siamemsis. The sequence continues at coordinate 62,065,833 of JAVIAB010000050.1, read as the reverse complement.
AATAGAGGCATACTATGAAGACCTAAATAAAGTTATGAAGCAAGTGAAATCTTCAGACATCTTGATTGTAATGGGTGACATGAATGCTAAAGTAGGAAAAGGTAGATATAAGACAATTATAGGAAATCATGGTTTAGGAAAAAGAAATGACAGAGGAGAAAGATTAATACAATTCTGTGAAGAAAACAGGCTGATAATATGTAACACCTACTTTGAGCAAGAGAAAAGGAAACTATACACATGGAAAAGCCCTGGAGATAGGAAGAGGAATCAAATAGATTACATAATGATAAAAGAAAGGTTCCGTAACAGCGTAAAGAAAGCCAAAACCTACCCAGGAGCAGATATTAATTCTGATCACAATCCTGTAATGATTAAAATGAAAATCAAACTAAAGAGAAACAAGCAAAAATCTGATTCATCAACAAACCCACTCGACATAACAGCTTTAAATCAAAAAGATATTAAAGATACCTATACAATACAAGTAAAGAACACATACCAGAAGCTGCTAGAGGAAGGAATTGAACAATACAGAAGAGAAAATCCTGATGAAAAAGTAACAACCAAATGGCAATGCATAAAGAAAAGCATACAAAAAGCCTGCGACACCTTACCCAAAAGAGAAAAGAACAAAAAACAAAAATGGATAACTAACACCATCTTAGAAAAAATGGAAGAAAGGAGACAAGCGAAGAACACTGCCCAATACAATAAAATAGATAATGAGATACGCAAAATGTGCAAAAAGGCAAAAGAAGACTGGCTCAGCCAAAAATGTAGAGAAATAGAAACTATGGAAAGCAAACAAGACCTAAGAGGAATGCACACAGAAATAAAGAGAATGACTAATAAAAAATAAAAAAGCCACAGAAGGTGGATGCATTGCAGACAAAAAAGGAAAAATGCTAACAGACAATAAGGATATCATAGATAGATGGCAGGAATATATAACAGAACTATTTCATGATCAAAGGGACAAGAAACCAGTTATAAAATGTACATCAGGCTATAAAATCTTAAAATCTGAGGTGGAAAAAGCTATAAAAACAATGAAAAGGGGAAAAGCAGCAGGACCTGAAAGCATACAGATAGAGATGATACAGGCACTTGAAGATTTTGGCATTGAAGTGATTACAGACATATGCAACGACATATACCACACAGGATACATACCAAATGAACTAAAAACATCAACTTTCATTGCATTGCCTAAAAAGAATGGTGCAGTTGAATGCAGTGACTTTAGAACAATAAGCCTAATGAGCCATGTTACAAAAATCTTGCTAAAAGTTATACAAGGAAGGATTCAGAATAAAATCAATACTGAATTAGATGAGCAGCAATTTGGATTTAGGAAAAATAGCGGGACAAAAGAAGCCATATTCTGCATGAGAACATTAATCGAAAAATACACAGAAGTAAACAAACCAATATATGCCTGCTTCATAGACTACACCAAAGCTTTTGATAGAGTACACCACAAACAACTTATAGAATGCCTAAAAGAGATACATCTAGATGACATGGATATACGACTAATATGCAATCTATACTGGGAGCAAACAGCAATAATAAAATATAACAAAGAGTTCTCTACACCCATTGATATAAAAAGAGGAGTAAGACAAGGATGCATCCTATCACCAAGCTTGTTCAATCTATACACTGAGCAAATCTTTAAAAACATCATAGAGATGCCAGGCCTACAAATTAATGGAAAGATAATCAATAACCTAAGATATGCTGACGATACTGTACTACTAGCAGAAAATCCTAAAGACCTACAACAATTACTTAATGTAATAAACACGACAAGCAAAAAATATGGACTAGATATGAATATCAAAAAGACTAAAACTATGATCATAAACAAAGAAAATACTCAAAACCCACAAGTGGATATCAAAGTTGAAGGAACAGACCTGGAGACAGTTCAGAACTACAACTACCTTGGACATACTATAACCAGTGATGGAAAATGTACATCTGAAATAAACAAAAGAATAGGAATGGCAAAAAGTAATTTTAATGTCATGAAGGACATACTAACATCAAAACAAATAACACCAGAGCTAAAACTAAGAATAGCAAAATGTTACATCTTCTCAATATTCCTATATGGTGCTGAAACATGGACATTAGACAAGAAAACAGAACAGAAAATTGAAGCCTTTGAAATGTGGATATATAGAAGAATAGGTAGAATTGGATGGAAGGAAAAGAAAACAAATGACAAAGTCTTAAAACAACTAAAAATGAAAAGAGAACTTCTGAACACAATTAGAACAAGACAAATGCGATTCTTAGGCCATGTTAAAAGACACAACAGCCTACTGAAAGTGATCCTGGAGGGGAAAATACAAGGTAAAAGAGGCAGAGGCAGACCAAGATTAACATGGACGAGTAACATCAAAAGATGGACAAATCAACCGATGACAACCTGCACCATCAAAGCAAGAGATAGAGCAAAATGGCGCTCCATGGTAGCCAACCTTCGTTGCGGAGACGGCACTCAATGATGATGACCGAATTATCATGATTGCTTCCTACCAACCGTCCGTCAGGACGCTAAAGGCCATACAATACAATCTTTGTGACTCCAATGCACATTTTGGGCTGATGATATAGCTGGCATTACGCCAGGTCTCCTTTACTTCCCAGAAAAAACTGTTATTTAGAGATTGGATGACACCAGGAAAAAAAAAAACCGTCACTTCTGCTTTTAATTGAACTCGTACCCACCTTTCTGTTTAGGAAGAGGGCGCGCTAACCACACTGTATATGTGCATTTCAAAAGATAAGACAAACCATTATTAAACACAATATAGAAATACATTTTAATTTTATAATAATAACATTTTAATATATTGTAAAGATAAAGTACGAGACCTGAATCGACGTCCTAGCACGCGGGTTTCCACCCATATGTGCTCGCTCAGCCTCCTATCCAGAAGTGTTCGGAGACTTCTGGATAGTGTCGCTTCGAGCATCGAAACTCACGATGCGAGGCGGCATTCCTCACCTTCCCAGAGTAATACCCTGGTACCCATTTCTGCCAGCGGCAGGGTCGACCGTGGGGGTATTTTTTTCCCCAACCACTAGTATAATTTACACTGCTTCCAGCGGGAAGCGAACACGGATTGTCGGGAAAAAAATACTCATTTTTTGTCACAGAATGATTCTAGTACCCATTGTCGGAAGTTGTGGGATTACTGAAGCCGAATCGACCATAAATTAAAAAAAAAAGTGTCACGATTGAGAATCAAGCCCAGACCTCCGGGTCATCACACAAGTGACCAACCATTTGGCCAATTTGGGTCCCATCTACAAAGCACAGCTGCTCATTGTTATGTGCAAGTGACATTTTCATTCTAACCCAAACCAAATGCGTAGCCCGTATTGAAGAAGATGACCTCAGTCGCCTACACCCCACTGATTCTTTAGAACTGATATTTGACAGCAGTGGTTCAAACTTGCAACACTGGAGAAACGTGACATTTCTAGCTTAAATAATGCTTGTGTTAAAGATTGTGTAAATGATGGTTTGGTAAATTAATGCTTGTGTCGATTGTGTCAATGACAGATTAATAAGTTAATGCTTGTGGCAATGATTGTGTCAATGATTGTGTCAATGAAAGATTAGTAAGTTAATGATTGTGTCAATAAAAGATTAGTAAGTTGTGTCAATGAAAGATTAGTAAGTTAATTATTGTGTCAATGAAAGTGTAGTAATTTAATGATTGTGTCAATGAAAGATTAGTAAGTTAATATTAAAATAACGTTTGTGGATGTTTGTATCAATGAAAGATGAGTAAATTAGCACAGGTCCCATCCACACTACTCACCGTACAGCCTGTTTCAGTCTCACCATATCCTTATTGATATTACATCAGCATTTACAGATCTCAGTACACATTACTGTCCCAACTTGTAGATATTTCTGTCCATCTAACACAACCCACCCCCTACCCGAGCCTGTAGAAGTCCCAAACCAACGTGTCCCACTCCAGCCTGTAGAAGTCCCAACCCACCCTGTCCCATCCCAGCCTGTATAAGTCCCAACCTACCCTGTCCCACCCCAGCCTGTAGAAGTCCCAACCCAACCCACCTGAGCCTCTACTGTAGTATTTTGTTTCGAATGGATCTATTTTCTTCTTTGCTGTTTGCGAGATTGTCCATGATCCACAACCGTATGCTGCTATCGGGGAGATACAGTTTAGTAATATTAATTTTACTGCATTGCTTGTATTCTGCCACGCGTTCTTTCTGACGTTTAATTTTTGTGTTGCTATTGCTAATCTTCTTTTGATCTCTATCTGACAGTCTCCATTTTTAGTTACTACAGATCCCAGATATTCATAAAAAAAAAAAAAAGTAAAGTACCCCCGTCACACCAAGTGGCGTATAGGGAAAAATATAGTGTTAGTGACCCTATATTTTACAGACCTTCAGCACATGATTTTGGGGTAATGTGATCGGTATTACGCCCGTGCTGCTTTACTTTCCCAGAAAAAAAATCCGGTACCCAATTAAGGCTGGGTGAACCCGGAAGTCGTCGAATGGGATCGAACCATACCCCTTGTCCTTTGTAGTCCAGTTCACTAACCACTGAGCTATCGCGGCCCCCCCCCCCCCCCCGATATTCATAGTTTGTTACAATTTCAAATTCTTCACTGTTGATATTTTAGTTTGGCTTGTTGTTTTGTCAATGGACATTGTCTTAGTTTTCTGTATGTTTAGTTAGAGGTGTTCTGTATGTTTAGTTAGAGGTGTTGCTCTTCCTCTATTTTTTTTTTTAACGCACTCAGTTGTCATTTCATTTCTGGAAATTTCATTCACGGAAAATAACAAACCGGTGAAGTATACAACGATGATACTGTATATGTAAATCATCTCTTAATGACTTCTCCATCTGTGAAAATGATAACACATCATGGAGAACTTGTATAAGGAATTGTATAACATCATTTGAGACTGTGCTAAGGCAAAACTTAGAAGAGAAAAAGACTCGTGAAAAAGGATGGAAAACCCTGTGGATCAGTGGACCTGACTTGTTCATTCTGTGGACGCGTGTGTTTGTAAAACATTGGTAGAATTAGCCACGAAAGAAGCTGTATGACAAAAACAAATCCTAAAAAAAATACACACTAGCCTTCACTAGACCGTCTGACAAGACGAAAAGGGCTATATAATTGTCATTTGTAATCCTTCTACACTGTTTGACAGCAAGTGTCATCAGCGTATCTGATAGCAGATTACGTGTATTTTGTAAAAAGAGATAGCTGATTACTTGCTTTTATGAAATGGGGTCACAAGTTATTTGGGTATTATGAAATGGGGTCGCAAGTTATTTGGGTATTATGAAATGGGGTCGCGATTCGAAATTTGTTAGGATACACTGTTCTAGAACTATTCAAGTTATTTTGAAATAAAGAAGTCAGTGATTGGGCAGATAAATAATATGGACACTGTTGCTTTGTTTTGATCTCAAAGTGATAGATACTGCAGCTAAAATCCTAGAAATGTTGCCATTTTTGGAAGTGAAACATTGTGAGCCTTCTACATTTCTATCATTAAAAAAAGTAATAATTAGTTAGAGCGGTTTTAATTTACAAGAAAATAAACAAATCCACTTGCCCCTTTTCTAGCTCCTTGTAAAACAGCCAGATCGTTAAATCTCGTGACATGCTCGTACCAACTTTCTTTCTTTCTTTTTTTCCCCCATTATGTGTGTAAGATTCTTGTTAATGTGGACCTAAATTACTTGTGATGAATTTATGAACTTTCTTGTTTATGGTGTGACTTTTCTATAAAATGTCGAGGGTTTTACTGTAACATTTCATGATCTTAGCTTGTATTTTCTTTACAGTTCTGCATGTAGGGTCCATGCTGCACATACATACGAGAAGATTGATTTTAAACGTGTGCAAGAGTTAAATTTGGTATTTTAGGTAGATTGATTTGCCTTGATGGTAGATTGCAATATATTAAAACAAGTGAAATTATTCAAATACTTAGGCAGCACCCTGACACATAACAACATGCAAGAAACAAAAATAGACTCAAAATGTAACAAAGCTTGTCAAGTTATTGGGTAGATTTCACCACCACTGTCTAACAAAGAAATAATGTTATAAGCGAAGTGAATTTTTTAAAAGACTATCGTTATCCCAACGTTATGCTGGCAGTGCCAGACATGGAGCTTATACTCAAGAACTATTAGAAAAATAGCCATCAAATGAAGTGTGTCAAACGAAAGACAGGAAACAGCTTAAGTGATAAGGCCAGAAATGAAGAGTTATGAAAAAGTCAAAGAACGGAACCAGCTATTTAATACATAAAGCGATAACAGATCAAGTTGTCCGTCAATATGGTAAGGCATAAAGAAATAAATCTAATACAACGAGTTACCAACAAACTATACGAGAGCACAAGACCGAAAGGCAAACCAAGAAAAAGATGGATAAACGGAATACTACAAGCACTCGGAGGTATAAAAGCAGAAGAGGCCAATAGAGGGGCAAGAAACAAAGAACCATTTCTTCCCTCGACGCTGAAAGGCAAACGAGGAAGGAAAAAAAGAAAGATTTGCCGTGTCATACCCTGCATTGCTAATACGATTGATATACTATTATAATATTGACTTTTAGATTTTGTAACAATTGCTGTTGGTGATGGACCCTTGATACTTGCGTTCCCCCCATCGATAATTTCTCTTTAAAAAAAAAAAAAAAGTAAAGTACCCCCGTCACGCCAAGTGACGTATAGGGAATATAGTGATAGTGACCATAAATTTTACAGACCATCGGCACATGATTTCTGGGGTAATGTGGTCAGTATTACGCCCGTGCCGCTTTACTTTCCCAGAAAAAAATCCGGTACCCATTAAAGGCTGAGTGATCCGGTTGGGATTGAACCCTACCTCTTGTCCTTTGTAGTCCAGTTCACTAACCACTGAGCTATCGCGGCTCCAATTTCTCCTTATCTGTGCCCTTAAAAGGGCGTAAATTACTCTAGATTTATAGCAAGCTGCAATATATGCGCCTTTCGGGCCATACGTTCGACTTTAATATATTTGGAATACCGTGTTACTTCGCTCTCCATCGTCTCTCACATGGTCAGACTAGTTGATTTGTTACCATAGACATTGCCAGAACGTGGAGTAGAATCTTGAAGTCAGTTTAAGCTCATGATCCTGACGCAAGTAATAGGTTGTGTAAAAAAAAAAATCTTCAAAGCGTGAATTTCATTTTCATGGCGCTAAAATTCGTTACATATTTGTCTTGGAAACATACTCTAAAGTGACATCTCAAGCACGATGCAGACGGATTCAATTAAAGTTAATTCAAGAAAAATTAGAATACACGGGGAAAGAAAAGAAAAAAAAAACATTTCTATAGGTGCTACAAAATCTATAATCAACTATGAATGTCGGAGATTTCTCAGACACTTGTATTTTTTTCTACTCTGATAGAGCATGATCTTCACGTTGTTATGTCATGAAGGCTTTATTTCGTTTATAAATACAGATAGACTTAGACATGATAAACACTGCAATAAGACATGAATGAACTATTATCAAATAATGAAAAATGCTAACTTTTTTTTTTAATTAAACGTTTTGGCATTTAAAATGTCATACCGACACTATATATGTGTAAATATATGTAAATGAGTGACATAATATAAAGTCACTTTACATAAACTTAACTACAACACCGTTTATATTTTAAACAGGTAATATAAAATAAACAATTAAACCTTAGAGCAGGGCGATCCATGTACACACATACTAACGAAAACCCACTTTTATCGGAATCTATCATTGACATGTAACAGTCTGTTCTCCTTATCCTAAGTAAAGACTTCATCCATGCCCAAATAAAGCCTCATTATTATCTGTCAACAGAGTAAATTAAAATAAAAGTTAAACAAATAAGCTTAAACAAAATGGGAAATGAAGCAATATAAATTATTATAACCAGCAGTTTTTATAAAAGCACTTCACATTTTCTACTGTTGTATGACACATTATTGTGGAGAACAAACAATAAAAAGACAGCAAAAACAATAACTTTAATTAATATTTAAATAAATAAAATACAGGGGCAAACAATCTGTACTTCTGTAACTCTCAGACCAAAAAGTGGCAAGACTGATGGCTGTAACTAGCTGTCCTTCTTGTTTCCGGCTGCTCGTTGTGAGCTTATGAAGCCGCATATGTTCATCTTTATGTTCATGTCTTTCTTCACACATTCACCTACCATGCAAGATTTTTGTGTGTGACCAAGTTCCTGTCACAAATTTGCGTTTCTTTTTTAACATTTTTTTCACGGTGGAAAATTGTAGATAAAGTCGCCATTGGAGAGAACCAAATAAATATCATCTGGTAGATGAATGCTGGCAGGAAGTACACGGCGCTCTTTAGGACATACATAAATAAAGGCTAGCTCAAAGTGTATCTTACTGAGATATCATAAAAGGAAACAGAACAAGATAACTTAAAAATACACGAGATAATTAAATCTTCAATTCCGGTCACAAAGTGATTTAATGTGCATAATGTTTCATCCCTTGCGACTCCGTGTATCCGATCCATCAACATTTCTCATTTGTTTTAGACTGGTCCTCTACCCTTTGGTCTTCTGAGACTTTCTTGCAAGTCAGCAGTTTTTAAAATTCAGAATTATCTCTCCTGGGGCATAAGCCTTACCAGACTAACACATTTTCCAACCAAGATTTGTGTAAATTTTTTTCTTGTAGATGCACGACCTGCTAGAATATCATGCTCCTGCAACTTTGATTTAGTCTTGATTTTCTCCTGGGGTTTTACTTTATTGGACGTGTTCTTTTGAAATATTTCTTACATGAATTTAGAGAACCTGAAATAGTATTTGTTGGAGTAACAGACTTCAGAACTGGCAGCCCCGTGACCATGAGAAGTTGAAATGATGATGCAAATTTAGATCTCGCTCGTGTTTATGTAAATCTGCTGAAAAGTTTATCAGTTTTTCATTTACTGTTGCTATCACAGTTAATTTTATTACATTTTATGGCCAATACACTTGAGGCCAAACCTGCAATGAAACAAATGGTGTTAGGAGAATTCATGCGGAGAGAAGAAACAACGAGTGGCAGTAAAGCCTAAAATCAAATAGACTAAAGCAAAAAAAAAGAAGTTTGTCTCGCATTGTTAATGACAAAAGACAATATTCAAGGTCAATATTAAGACCAAAAGTCTGTTGTTAGGGACAATAAACAATAACAACAAAAATTACCAGCCAAATTAAGGTAAAATCTTTTCATCTAATAATACATATGGCAGGAATATATAACAGAATTATTTTTTCTGATGAAAGGGAAAAGAAACCAATTATAAAATGCATGTCAGGCTATAAAATCTTAAAATCAGAAGTGGTTATACAAGGAAGGATTCACAATAAAATCAATATAGAATTGGAAGAACAAAAATCTGGATTTAGGAAAAACAGTGAAACAGTATTTATAGAATACACCATAGACAACCTATAGACGGTCTAAAAGATATACATCTAGATGACACAGACATACAACTAATATGTAATTTATACAGGGAGCAAACAGCAGTAAAAAAATATAACAAAGAAAACTCTACACCTATTGATATAAAAAGAGGAGTCAGACAAGGATGCATCCAATCACCAAGCTTGTTCAATCTATACACCGAGCAAATCTTTAAAAACATCACGAAAATGTCAGGCCTAAACATTAATGGAAAGATAATCAATAAACTAAGATATGCTGATGATACTGTATTACTAGCAGAAAATCCTAAAGATCTACAACAATTACTTAATGAAATAAACATTACAAGCAAAAGATTTGGATTAGATATGAATATAAAAAAAAGACTAAAACTATAATCATAAACAAAGATAATACTCAAAACCTGTAAATGGATATCAAAATTGAAGGAATAGATCTGGAGACAGTTCAGAGCTACAACTATTTTGGTAATACTATAAACAGTGATGGAAAATGTAAAGCTGAAATAAACAAAAGAATAGGAATGGCAAAAAGTAATTTTAATGCCATGAAAAATATACTAATATCAAAATGAATAACACCAGGGCTAAAACTAAGAATAGAAAAATGTTACATCTTCTCAATATTCCTGTATGGTGCAGAAACATGGACATTAGGCAAGAAAACAGAACATAAAATTGAAGCCTTTGAAATGTGAATTTATAGAAGAATAGGAAGAATTGGATGGAAAGAAAAGCAAACATATGATGAAGTATTAAAACAACTAAAAATGAAAAAAGAACTACTAAATACAATTCAAACAAGACAAATGAGATTTTTGGGGCATATTAAATGACACAGCAGCCTACTAAATGTAATCTTGGAAAGACAAATACAAGGCAAAAGAGGCAGATTAAGAATAAAATGGACGAGTAATATAAAAAAAAAAGGACAAGTCATCCTATGACAACCTGCACTATCGAATCAAAGCAAGAGACAGAGCGAAGCGGTGCTCCATGGCAGCCAACCTTTAATGAGGAGGCGGCACTCAATGATGATAATACATGGAAATAATAAGGCTTGCTTTATGGGTGATGGAATGCTAGGTAATAATTTTAGACAAGTCGTAATTGTGCTCATGAATCTCAGGTTTTAAAAAAAAATATATTAAATTTAATTTGTATTTATTGTTTGTTGTCCCTTCAAATGATCTTTACTTCTTTAAACAAGTGAAATAAATTTGGCAACAAAATAAGACACTACACAAAACTAGATGGAAAGCAGGAAGTGAATGAAAAAGTGGAACAAATGCACTACAGATGGAAGAGTAACATGAAAACATTAACTAAAAACAATTTTAGAATATTCTGAGAATGTAAGAGATAAATAACATTGGAGATTTATTACAGCCATTATTTGATTCAGGTATAAGTATACCACCTTCAGCCTCTAAAAATGGGTAACAGGATTTTTCTGTTAAGTAAAGCCCGTATGTGGCTCTAACCACATCACCCAAAAATGTGCCATAGCATGCATAGTCATATTGGCACCCTTGATATGGTCACTCACATGATATTCTTAGTACAAGGCAGAGAGGGAACCTATGCCTATTCATTTTAATAAATATTTCATGAAGATTTTAAATTTATAATTTAGATCTAGTCTTTTGACCAGGCATTAACTATTAGAAAAGTAAATAATTTTTTAGTATCTTCTTTTTATCCTATTTATGCATGTCAAACATTTACATATTTCTGCACAATTATTGCAGATTTTATTATTTTTCTACATAATAATTATTTATTAATTTTAAATATATAATTCTACATTATAATTATTATTCAACATTAATGGTGAAACAAATATTCAGAGGTATACTGTTTAATAAGTTATAATAAGGAGCTCTCCATATAAGAGGGGATTCCTATAATTTGTATAAAAGCAACACAATAAAATGATAATCACAGACGGTAAAGGTCAAGTTTAGTTGGATAAATGTTTTCAGTTCTGAAGGTTAGTGTCCCCTTGAGTAAACATTTATTTTGTGGTTCTCGATATCTCATTAAAAGACCCCTAATTCTTTGAGAAAAGAGAAACAACGTGAGGGTAAAGTCCCAGCTATGTTTCCGATACAGCTTGTTCACAATTGTGGTGCCTATATGTGGAAGATTTTTATAACATCGTTCCAAATCATTATCACCTAACGACATCCCAGCATTAAAGATTTACTCTAGGGTGATGGGGAGGGAAAGGTAGCCGACTCCTACTGGCACAAAAGATTTGCGACATAGCGATAGTGACTCTATTATATCTTATATATGTCTGCTCTATGTATGCATGTCCTGATGATCACAAATTAATTAGCACTCATTTAAAATTAGGGCATATTTCATCAGGAAAGCACACTGGAACATACAAAGTTACAACTAGATCTCCAAGTTTAATTAATAAAAAAAAAAATAATAGCACCTGAATTGAGAAGCGATCGAATTTGTGACTTTCAACAGTATTTGAGAGCCACTGTAGTTTTGTTATGTCAACAATGGGGAGATCACTCTTTCGCTGAAATAATTTATCGGACTATACTAGACCTTTACCTCACAGACAAAGATCAATGTGGGAGCTAGTACAGTTTAACACTGGAATGTTTTATATCAACACATTGAAGAAACAAACAGAGCAATGTTTACAATATTGTTAGATAATTAAATATGTTTTCCAATTACTGTGTACAAAATGAACTGATACATGCATATTGTTCAAGCTACTTTTGAGTCAAATTAAGAAAATTATTGTCATAAACTTGCATATGGAAACTCCTTGGGAAATGTAGGCACTAGAAAGTCAGCAGCCTAGCACATTTCATTATAAGCAATCATCAGAAAATGCATATACTCAGATGCTGGAGTATGGTAGGACATTGGAGGTAGTGATAATGAGGCTTAAGATATCCTATAAAAGAACACCTTGAATAGACTTCTTCAGCATTCAAGTCTTGTGATCATGTGAACTTGACTCTTTGTCCTGTTTTAAGATGGAGGAGTAAGGGCAACATCATGACACACTAATGAGCTGGGTCGCATGAAAAGGCATAGGTGAAGCATTGCTGCTACATTATATGACACCACCAGACATGTTAGTCATTGATGATTGCCAACATTAATCCAAGGACAAGTAGGAGAAGAAGAAGTTTATAGCCAGAAATAATAATGAAGTTTTTTTTATCTTAACAGTATAGACTACATCTAGGGAGGAAGCAATTACATTGTTCTACTTTAGCCTGCTACATAAAAGCTGATCTTGAATACTTTTAAGCATGATGCCTACAGATATTGTGGTGAGAATGTGGCCAGATTTGCACACTAGCTATCAGTTTCAATCTGTTACACACAAAGAGAAGATATAAATGAACAAAGCATGTTTGAGAACAAAAATGATGAATATGAAAGAAATGAAAAAAAGAATTCATTAACATATATAACTGTAGGCCTAATATGCAACAAAGGCAAGGAAAAAAATGAATCAACGACCATTATATTTCTTGAAGGAAACGGTAGAAATTCACATGTCATTTATAGAATCCGAGCACCTTTTTTTTAACTAGACATCTCATTCCTCAGCTCTAACAGTTCTGTCATATCTCACTTTCTGTGACTTTTTTGTCCACAAATAAAAAAAAAACAGTTTCTGTGAAACAGTGCCAAGCTTTATTAATATAAATGTCCACCATGAAACAAGACACTCATTTAGTATTCAAAATTCTAAATGTCCTCTGTTGTCACTGTAGTAGTGATCAACAATAAATGCTGAAGGAGTGGCCAAGTTATGCTCTTGGTAAACTGGATCTATTTAATTAAACATTTATTACATCGTCATATTCTTTCATAGCAGTTTGCTATCTCTCTCCTTAGCACAGCTGGCTAGGCTTTTGCAAGAGTAATACTAAAACGCCTGCATCGACTTGCAGAACATTTTCTTCCCGAGTCTCAATGCGTCTTCAGAGCCGAGAGATCAACTATAGACATGATTTTCACACTTAGACAAGTACAAGAAAAATGCCGGGAACAAAATATGCCACTCTAGATTGCCTTTGTGGATCTCACAAAAGCCTTGGACTTAGTAAATAGAGATGAGCTCTACAGGGTGTTAGAAAGCATAGGCTGCCCACCTAAATTATTTAAGCTGATTATGTCCTTTCATGAAAACATGAATGTTCAAATCCACTTTGATGGGAGTTCATCAGAGAGTTTTAAAGTCAACGACGGAGTGAAACAGAGATGTGTCCTCGCCCCCACCCTTTTGGTATATTTTTTGCTGCCCTTCTAAATTACACCTTTAAAAACAGCTCAGGAGACATTTACATTCGCACAAGATCAGATGGCTTACTGTTCAAAGTAAAACGACTAAGAGCAAAAACAAAAACAAATGTTGCCCTACTTTTATTTGCTGATGATACAGCCCTAGTCGCTCATATTGAAGCCATCCTACAATCGCTGATCAACAACCTGGAAAAAGCATGTGACTTTTTTTTTCACTGTCAATTAGTGATCAGAAAACAGTAATTCTAAGTCAAGGCGACATCAAACCTTTATCAATCACATTAAAAGATTGTGGGGGCCTCGGTAGCCTAGTTTAGAAAACCATCCGACTGGGCTACCGATGTTCAGACAATCCGTGTTCAATTCCCACTAGAAACAATGTGAGTTGTACTCGTGGTTGGAAAAAAAATACCCCACGTGGGTTGACCCAGCCACTGGCAGAAATGGGTACCAGAGTAGTACTCTGGGAAGGTGAGGAATGCCGCCTCGCATTGTGAGTTTCGATGCTTGAAGCGACACTATTCAGAAGTCTCAGAACACTTCTGGATAGGTGGCCGAGCACATATGGGTGAAAACTAACATGCTAAGACGCCGATTCAGGTCTCGTACTTTACCTTTATGAAAAGATTGTCCACTAGAATCAGTTAAGAAATTCACGTATCTTGGATCCACAATTACGCAAACCACTTCTCTTGATGATGAAATAAATAGCCGAATTGGTAAGGCAGCTAGGACTTTCGGCAAACTCACAGAAAGGGCCTGGAACAACATGAAACTAACACTAAAACCAAACTTAATATTTCAAACTTGTGTGCTTAACACACTATTATATCGAACGGAAACCTGGACAACATACTCAAATCACGAAAAAAGACTAAATGTCTTCCACATGCAATGTCTCCGCAGAATAATGCACATGAAATGGCAGGACAAAATAACCAACTTAACAGTCCTACAATGTGCTAAGATCCCAACAATCATGTCAATGTTCAGAAGCTGAAGGTTAAGATGGCTGGGGCACGTCCAGTGAATGGAAGAAAACCGCATTCATAAGCAAATACTATATGGTGAACTAATTTACGGAAAAAGACAAATCGGTAGACCTAAACTACGAGATCGAAATATCTGTAAATCATCTCAGAATGACTTCTCCATCTGTGAAAATGACTGGGAACATATGGCAAGGGATCGCACATCATGTGTCATGCATGTATAAGGAAGGAACGGTATAACATCATTTGAGACTGTGCTAAGGCAAAACTTAGAAGAAAAAAGACTCATGAAAAAGGATGGAAAACCTGTGAATTAGTGGGCCTGACTTGTTCATTCTGTGGGCGTGAGTGTGTTTGTCAAGCATAGGTAGAATTAGTCCTGAGAGAAGCTGTTCAACAAAATGAAAGCCTAAAAAAAAATACACAATAGCCTCCACTAGACCATCTGACAAGACGAAAAGGGCCATATAGTTTGCTATGTAGCTATATATTTAAACTGTGTACTATGCTTTATAGTTGTTAAAACTATGGATAATTTGGAGTTGCGTACATTTCATAGATAATATTCATTTTGTGCTGTTTTTGAGGTATTTCTAAGATTCCTTCACATAGAATCAGTAGTTAAATAACTGGGTTACTTTTCATTACATTATTTTTGTTGCTCATTTGCTCTTTTGTCCTTGACAAACACCTTTAATTTGAGTAAAGATTTATTTTATTGTGTCTTTTTCACGAGTTAAACTGATCTTATACCTGTGTTGTTTGCAGTCAAGGCTGACTTCTGGTTTCATGTTCAATGAACCAGAACTGGTCACTTTCACAAGATCATCTCAAAAACAAACCTTCCAATCTGGTTAGGTAAGTAAACATTGGAGGGGAAAGCAAACCCAGTTCTAAAAATTCCAGAAATGAAGTTGAATGTACCAGGGCAACATACTCAAAAATTGCATCTTCGTTACTACCAATAACACAATACAACAAATGTCATTCTCATAGAGCATAAATAAGAAGACGTCATCAAATGACTAAATTAAAATATATGCAAGGATACCAAATCAGTGTTAAGATATAAATGAACTATTTTTTGCTAATGACCATGTCCCCATGTTTCTTTCAAAGAAACAGAACATCAATAACTTCTGTTGTCCTTCAATAAAGAACGTAAAATGAATAACATGAAAATAAGCACTGAAAAAAAAAGTTATATCAATAGGAAGACAAAAGACATTAAACATAGATATAGAACATCAAGTTATAAAACAAATAAACTTTAAATATCTGGGAATAACATCCTATGAAGATGGTCAAATCTATAAAGAAATAGACATAAGATGGAACAAGGCAAACCAAATATTGGAACAGCTATCCCCTATTCTTCAACACATAAGCAATAACAATTACCACCAAGAAACATCTTATACAGAGTATATTCATTCCAACATTGTGCTACCAATGCCAAACATGGTCACTTACATCTAAGCGTAAAAGAAAGCTTGTCACCACAGAAATGAGATGTCTGAGAAAAGCACTTTGAGTGACCAGAAAAGAGAGAATCAGAAATGATATTATAAGTGAAAGAGTAAGCAAGTAAACTACATACAGAAACAGCAAATAATCTTGTTTGCCCATCTAGAAAGAATGCCATGCAATTCCTTACCATACAAAGCATATTAAAAGAGGAGAAGGGAGAAGAGCAAGATGCAGACTCAGAGTAAGATGGACAAACAAGATGAAAGAAACGTTACAACAGCATCAATTGACAATGAGTAAAGCCGCCAAAAGGACGAGAACCAGAACTTTGTATCTCCCTCGATACCCAAATTGGTACAAGATGACGCATAGAGAAAAAGGGGAAAAAAGAAGATGATGGACTTTGATTTGTCCACCACAATGCCCACCAATGTAATGTTCTTGTAGAATGTTTGGCATTCTTCTTTCAGGACTTTGAAAATGTAAGAATTTGAGACCAACTAGTGTGTGCCATTATAAATAATATATGATCACCACTATGTGACGAATATCTGGTGAAGTGTACCAAGAAAATAGGCTAACTGCTATTGCCAAACCAATATTTATTTATTTTTTATTGATTATTGGTTGTTGATAATTTGTGACTTTTTTCCATGAGTTGTTGTAAACATACCACTTTCCCTGAAATGATTCGTTGATCAGTCTCCTCGGAAAGTTTCTGTTTATAATATTAATTTATTATTATTGGTCTTCAGTCTAAACTACTATTCATGCTGTTTCATCCTATAACTGTTGTCTGCAAGGCAAGTATTTATCTCTAATCTATCCAGGAGATGCATGTCTTAATAGGAAAATACAGAAATACAATTTATTCCCAAGTTGTGTTCATAACCCTATGCTATAGCCATGAGTAGACATGCATAAAAGACATCGGAAGTGATCACAACTTTTTTAGACTTCTTGGCCGGCAGTGTACCGTAGTGCATGGTCTCTTGTGGCAAGAAGTGACAAGGAGTATGGGTTTGATTCTGCTTCGAGCTGTCTATTGTTCTTTGTTTTATTCTGTTGCTGATTATCTGTGAATTTTGTCTGAATGTTGTAAACATACTTCTTCCTCTGAAATATTGCCAAACACCCTCTCTTATGATGATGGTCATGCTGCTTATTTTTCACAATGAACTATATATTGTCAATACTTCTACACCTGTCAATGCTTTTATATTTCTTTGACTTCATTTATTCATTCAATCTTGCCCACCAGATACATATACATAAACATTTGCTACTGTTTTCATAAAATTCTTTCTTTTTCCTTTTTATCTTTCATTATTGATAGGAGATATAGTTTGTGGTTTAGCTCTTCTGTTGATCTCTCCTTTTGTTATGATTCATAGTGGTCATATTATTCTATCAATTCATTGTTTTTATGGTCGGCCCTTTGATTTTATGTTCTCATACTGTTTGTTCATTGTCATTTTAATCAAATTAACTAGTTCAAAATCCTTATTTTCTCATAAAATGGTTCCGACCTAGATAAAAAGTCACTCACTGCATTCTACAGCTTGTTTTAGCAGTAAGCAACTAGAGAGTGTTTGGACTGTGGTAGTATCTGTGCTATGTTAAGCAAATCACTGTACCACACCTACAGATATACAGTTCTGTTGCATTTTGAGACATAGAAAATACAATAATATTTTATAAGTGACTAAAGATAGATTCTTTATTTCTATATATTAATCTAAATATTTATTTTTGTTTTTATTTAGCATTATTTCTTGTTGCATTCTTATTTTCACTATTTACTTTATATGATTCCTTGCTAAATATGTATTTGGAGATATTTGTTGTGTGGCTGTATCAGTTAGATATAATAAATAAATACTAGGAAACAAAAATCAGAGAAGACTAGACAACATATAAATAATACACATACATGAAAAGATAATGATATAAATTAGCACTCAGATAAAAAAGTTAGATGTGCATATTTATACTGGTGATTCAAAGAAGGTAATAACAGTAAGGAAGAGCGCTGATAAACTCATTGACAAATACCTTTCATCTTTTTAAAGGGTCAAATATGACACCAAACGAAAAAAAATTCTTACAAATGAAAAAAAAACCTTACATGCCAATTTAATTTGCTTCTGCGGAGGCATGATTCATTCAATATCATCACTATGTCTTCTAGGACCGCAGTTATAAAAAGTTGTAATGAAAATTACACTATAAAAGGTTAGCATAATACGGTTGATTGGTCTTAGTATTTATAGTCCATTTCAAACATAGGCATAGTTTGGCTAGTACACATACATATAAGCATAGTTTCTTTCTTGTAAAATGTGTAGATTTAATTTTTTTTATTTATATGGAAAGTTACACAACAAATAGTCTATTCTCTCGTACAAATAGCATGTTAAGAGGCATCTTTTACATTAACTTTATTTTTTTTTTTTTTACTTAAAAAAAGAAGTATGAACTGTTCATCTTGTCAAGTATTTACCACCTTTCATGTTGTTAACAATCATCTCTCCAGGTAACACAGAAAACACCTGCATGTTAACATTCATCTCTCCAGGTAACACAGAAAACACCTGTCAATATTTACTTAAACTAAATGCAAGATTTCATTATGAATAGGTGTCCTGTGGAGTTCTGGGAATGAAACGAGATCGGAACTCTTCATCTGTCAGAGATAGAGGAGGTGGAGAGTGGTTTGGAGTAACTGGTTCATTGGGTTTAAACTCCTTGGTTGGTGTGGATGGTGAGATCCGGACATGGTTACGCTTTCGTGGAGATGAAGGACTGGATGACCGGCTTGGAGATCGCAGAATGCCATTGGTTTTCTGTTGATGGTTGGCAAAAATAACAGATTAGAACATAATAATGAACGAACAGCAGACATACCAGATGTATACTCTTTCAAGACCTGTTGCTTCAAATCCTTCCTGTAAGTTTTCCAGGCCTTCTTTTATAATATATATATATATATATATATATATATATATATATATATATATATACATGTCTAATAAATTATGTATCTTCTTTTTTTACATGTTAAATGTTCCCTTGATGTAAATAAATGAATTACAGCCATACACAACAGCAGTATTTATTTAATGCAACAGTGCAGTACCTACACAAAGAGAGCGCTTATTGTGTAGTGATCGGAGTCCAATCCAATTTTGACACTTTCCAGTCGACCTATCTGAACAATGAATGCAGTTATTTATTTTTGCTATCCTCATTAAATGTTACATAGAGCCAGTCTTAACATATGAATGCGAATCATGGACAATATGACAACAGACAAGAAAATCATTGGAGTCTGTAGAAATGTGGCTTTACAGAAGAATGTTGAGAATACCATGGACAGCTAAGAAGAGTAATGAAGATGTTCTGAGAGAGGTCAAAGCAAAAGAGAGCTAATTTTCAATATTAGGAAGAAACAATCATCATTTTTTGGCCATGTAATGAGGAGAGAACAACTGGAATATATTGTAACAACTGGAAAAATTGAGGGATGAAGAGATAGAGGGAAGCAAAGAGAAAAAATAACAGACAGCTTAAGAGAATGGCTTGGCAAAAGGTCAACAACTAAAATGATAAATAGCTGCCGAGATTGAAAGTTGTGGAGAGACATGATCACCTATGCCAGCAGGCTGGGCACTTGATGATGATGATGATCCTCGTTATCATTGCATGAGAAGTGGCCTCAATCCCTTTAAAAGCTGATGGGACTAAAGAACATGAGGCTTCTTCATAAATCCATGGCAGCAATCCACGCGTATTTAATCTACAGTTTATCTTTACCTCCACCGTGAAATATTGCCAAACTCATGGCATTGCGTACATCACTGTTAGCATAGACATGACAACATCGGTCAATTAATGCAAAACATCTGGACTATTGAACATTGATGAAAAAAAATCGCAATATAGAGGCAAATGTAGTGGGAACCAATGTCAAAGAATGTAGTAAAAACATGTGACAAGCCAAAGAAGATTAATTATATCTTGCCTCTATTTTTATATGTGATCCTGATACAAATAAATCAATTTACATCGGGCTCCCAACCCCCGCTCCCAACCCAAAGGGTAGGAATAATGCCATAATAATAGATCCCAACAAAAACTGGACATTTCCTCTAATGCAAAAAGATGGCTCTATATAATAGTGGACAAGCTAATGTGTATTTATAAATTGTCTAGCGGTGGCTAAACTGCACATGGCAACTTTTGCAAGCAGACAACAGATGATGGCAAATTAACAACAAATAATAACAACTTCCCCGTACCCAAAAATTATAAGTGTGGATGGTTTTTATCGTTTAAAATATAATATTGGTAATTCAGGAGGAAATTAAGAGCTTTCTCCACGGTTCTTTGACGCAGCCCTCTTGGTTTGTGAGAAGATTAACAAAAAATAAATAAACTTCAGAACCATAGTCTAGCCCTACCAAAAGCTGTATCAGAGACACCGAGCAGAAGATGAAAGAGAAGCTTGAAATGTAAGTAATAAAAAGTAAAGTGCCCCCGTCACGCCAAGTGGCGTATAGAGAATATGGTGTTAGTGAACATAATTTTTACAGACCTTCGGCACATGATCTTTGGGGTAATGTGGTCGGTATTACGCCCGTGCCGCTTTACTTTCCCAGAAAAAAAATCCGGTACCCATTAAAGGCTGGGTGAACCGGAAGCTGTCAGTTGGGATTGAACCCTATCTCTTGTCCATAGTAGTCCAGTTCACTAACCACTGAGCTATCGCGGCTCCCTACTTGAAATGTAATCTCTTTGTAATTTGTCTCAGGTTACATACACAAGGATTATTTCATATTAAATAATTTGGGAATTTTATTTATGATTTCTCTCTGTGGCAACCACCCCTGGTCTCAGCAGCGAGGCCCGGCTTGAAACGTCAATTACTCATCGACAGAAAAAATATGAGTACCTCCGAAGTTGGAGTTATCTGCCTGTGCGACGAGGGACCCCTGTGCACATGGCTGCCTGGGAAAAATGGATTAACATGCAAAATTCAGTTCCTAGTCAGAGGTAAAAGCTGGCGAACGAAGAAAAAAAAAATATTAAATCATGAAGGCTGTATCATTGTAGCATATGTTTTCAAGGTTTATGCAATACGCTGTCTCCCTTAACCTAGGGAGCTCTTTGCATCAGTGGTTCCAAAAATTATAAAAATCAAACACCACCTCACTTCCATAAATCAGTCCTTTTTGTCCCTATTTCATAAACTAGACCATCCTTATTATTCCCCGATTTAATAAATTTATTTAACCAGTGCTCATTTGAAAAAATAAAAGGAGTCAGCAGTGGGGTGTAACATACACTCCTACAAGGTATGGTGACAGCTTTACAAAAAAGGAACAAAACAAAAAAACTAATGTTTCGGCCTACATGCATTCT
Organism: Megaustenia siamemsis; assembly: GCA_032433765.1. Lineage (NCBI taxonomy): Eukaryota > Metazoa > Mollusca > Gastropoda > Stylommatophora > Ariophantidae > Megaustenia > Megaustenia siamemsis. Next base: position 62,044,121 of record JAVIAB010000050.1, on the reverse strand, counting down.
TCAGAGAACGATAACAAACGATGAGGCACAGATAAATGCCACTACATCTAGGATGATAAGTACTGGTAAATGAAGGCAAAGTGGAAAGAGGGATACGAGATAAGATGGTGATATGAGAGAGAGATGTGTTACATGTTGGAGGACAGGTAAAATGTGGAAATATAAAAGTATAAAGTAAAAAATGATCATATATAAAAATAGACTTAGCTTGTAGAATTCGTCACGCTCACACTGATGGAAGGTTAACAAATGCCAGCTAGACAGTCAGTCACATGGTGAGACCGAAGGTCAGACATGTAGTAAGGTAGTCAAACGAGACACAGGTATAGACTCAAGAGTCACTGAGAGTGTGAACGAAAGCCGACTCAGCAGACAATCTCTGAGTACTATTGTGATAGGTATGGTGTAATGCAGGACATGTACTGATAAGGAATACAGAGGAGGGTCACAGCAAGCAAACCAGCAAGACATAACATAGAAAACATAGTAATAAGTAAGATAAGTGAAATGTGATAGGGATAATCAAGATATGTAGTACAGACATGGACAATTACAAGAGGAGGTCAAAACCAGAGTAGGGAAGAGAGAAACGGTGACACAGGTAAAGATGCTGGATTTCTGAGAGTGTGAAAGTAAGCAGACTCAGCAGCAAATCTCCAGGTACTCTTGTGATAGGTATGGCGTAATGTAGGACAGGTGCTGATAAGAGGAGGAGCATTTAAAGCGAGTGAACCAGCAAATTCTCTAAAGTGAATCGGCTGCGGCTGTCAGAGGTACATGACACTAGGCCAGTAATGATGACATCCATCTTACCCTGATGGCCCTGAGAGTTGAAGTGGGATGCCACAGGGGTGCCTGCATCCAAAAAAATAAAAGCCTCACCATCATCTTCATTGTTCACCCTTAACTCTTTCAGTATGGAAGCTTTTTATCAACGCAACGGAAGAGATTTCAGAGACAAAATTTTTGACGGACCTTATGGTTTTAAAACATCAATCTACATGCTTTATATTTACCTAACACATAACATATTATATATGGATTTTTAGATAATTGAACAAGGAATCAGTTTCCACCAATGCCAAGATGATACAAGACATGTAAATAGAAAAATTGGAGTTAAACGACCAACAAAAAAATTGAAACATCAAATTTAAACCACAATTGACAACTGAGATCATATAGATCTGGTCATAGTAATCCAATATGAGTTATTTTGTGAAAAAAAAACAAATATCAATATGTCTCTAAGCAGCCATGAAAGTTTGGTTGATGTAGCATAACAATAACTGATATTTTGTCATCCACAATCACAACAAGTGACAAAAATGAAATTTCAACTTTTTTTGGGGAAAAAATTACTATATACACAATATTGACACTTTTCTTTGACTACACACAAAAAAATCACTATATACACAACATTGACACTTTTGTTTGACTACACACACAAAAATCCCTATATACACAACATTGACACTTTTGTTTGACTACACACACAAAAATCACTATATACACAACATTGACACTTTTGTTTGCCTACACACAAAAAAATCACTATATACACAACATTGACACTTTTGTTTGACTACACACAAAAAAATCACTATATACACAACATTGACACTTTTGTTTGACTACACACACAAAAATCACTATATACACAACATTGACACTTTTGTTTGACTACACACACAAAAATCACTATATACACAATATTTACACTTTTTTTTCAATTACACAAAAAACATTTTCTCCATTTATTCTCCATGAAATGCCTTGAAGCATTTGGATGAAAGATGTAGTTTAATTTCACATTCTGAACAGAAAAAAATGCGCCATTGCACGCTTTGTGCTAAAAAATCTATATCTGGATCACTGTCATCACCTTTGTTATTATCAACACTTACAGTGTCTGAACTATCATCGGAATCATCAAGAAAAATTAATTGACAAGCTTCTTCAGCCGTCATCAACTGACTTTTAGCATTACAATCACGGCTACTGGAAGCCATTTCGATCAGCTGATTTTTGTTTACACTTTTTTTTACGATAAACACTAATTCCAAATGAAAAAATCACATATTAGAGTACGTCTTTCAACTTGAATCTCGTGGGAAGAAGGAAGGAACTCTCCGGTGAAGAAATCTATATAAAATAGTTAATCTAAAATATAGGAATACAGTTTGTTGATGGTTTACACGAAACAACCTGATCATGGCGAACTATGCAGCTGAATGTACGCCATCGAAATGGATTTGGCGCACCATATGGCAGAACGTATGGAAAAAGTTAAAGAACATTAAATAGGAACTGAAAAGTTGTGATGTCGTTCACAGCAAGCCACAATATCTACACCTTAGGCCCAACACATTTTATTTCAGGATGACACTTTTTGTACTGGGTTGCTTTATACCTTCAATACTATTTGCCTGTTTGGATTGGTTAATCTGTTTCCATAGCTGCTAAATGCTTACGTGATCTCGATGTCTACAACATACCTTTACATTTTTCCCACTGGAAGACTTGAGGTCCTGCTGCAATGATTTGAGAGTGTCTTGTAACCTGAAATAAGAAATATCAGCAGAATTATATGTCCTGCTGCAATGATTTGAGAGTGTTTTGAAGTCTGAAATAAGAAATATCAGCAGAATTATATGTCCTGCTGCAATGATTTGAGAGTGTCTTGTCGCCTGAAATAAGAAATATCAGCAGAATCATATGTCCTGCTGCAATGATTTGAGAGTGTCTTGTCGCCTGAAATAAGAAATATCAGCAGAATTATATGTCCTGCTGCAATGATTTGAGAATGTCTTGTCGCCTGAAATAAGAAATATCAGCAGAATTACATGTCCTGCTGCAATGATTTGAGAGTGTCTAGAAGTCTGAAATAAGAAATCCCAGCATATTTATAGTAAACTTCACAGATGAAAAGCTTTACAAGTTGCAAAACGTATTTGAAGTTACCTGACAGAAATATGCATTTGATAGCATATACATGCTTCTTGTTTCTTCTGTTAAATCAGGGCAGTCAGTGCAATGCTGACCATATCCTCATAAAATATGAAGCTGCTCATTGAAAAATATGGCACTAACACTATATTCTTCATACACTAAGGAAACTCTTCCATGGCTTATGTCATGTTTATTATTTACTTTCTAAAATCATTAAATTCCTTATCTAGACTTCAAAACAATTACAGAAATAAGGCACAAAACTAAACAGGACTATGTATCCAATTACATTAGAAAGCAAAGCTATAAATATCAAGGCCACTTTCTAAGAATGGATGTTGGAAGGCTACCTCACCAGGCCCTTATATGGAGACCACAAGGTTAAAGAGAACGAGGAAGACAGAAAGAAACCCTGTGTAAAACATCATCAAAGAGAGCGCAGCTATGGGTCTCAGAAACAAGCTATAACTAAAACAGGTTGAGGCTGGGAGTCAGACATGGACAACTATGACTTCTGTCCTAAGCGTAGTATTCAGCCCAAAAGGATAATCAATCACTCATGAATGAATGAACGAATGAAGGTATTTTATTTTATGTCTTTTAAGTATAAACTTTTTTGCACTTCTGTGAAATATATATAACAAGATTATCCTCATTTTGTACAGCTGTCATTTAAGAAATTCATGTCATTCTATCTATTTATTCTGTTTCTATATTTATTTTGTTGTAATTTTTATTTACTTTGTCTTTTCCCATATTTAATGACCCTTGTCTACACTGCAAGTCCGTTGTTGTGCTGCTTCCATAATATTACTGCCTTTTTATTTCCATTAATTACGCCTCATATGAGGAATAAATACTGGAATAAAGCCAGAAGACAACTGATAGGATAGCTTTATGTAACTCTTGCAAAACCTCAATGTCAGACAGAAGAAAAGAATACATGATGTAAACTAGTTTTTTTTTAATGCTTCTTCAACTTACAAAAAAAGAGTACAATGTAAAATGAGCATTTTTATGATTCAACTTTTTAGACTGAAAATGTTAAAAGTTTGGACATTACTTGAAGCTACTTTTTGTCTCTTATGATATCATATGTTCTTGTACTTTTCACTATTATTAGTTCTTTTATTTCTATCTTTTAATATACCAATAATTTACTTTCACTTTGTAAATCCAACAATGTGTAATTCTCAGAAAAAAATAAACTATATATTATATATATATATTGTACACTTTGAATAAAATATTTATAATTATATGTACCATAATTTAAAATTGTGTATTACATCATAGTTCAAGCTCCATTTTAATGGTAGCTCAGAATATCACATGTATGCAGATGTAGTAGTGGTTGTAGTGAATTATAATGGTGTTGACTATTGAACAAAAAGTATTTTGATGGAGCATGTGTTTCTTAACCTCAAAATGTGGTTGTTCAGTAATTTATGATGACATTTTCTGATACACCAGTACCTCATCCTCATACTGTTAGCAATTTAATAAACAAATTTCACTGCACAGGCAGTGTTCATGATGTGCCACCCTAGCAAGCCATCTGTTTCTGAAGAAACATCACTCAACATTCAGGATAGCACACTAATGAGTCCAGGTAAATCAGTAAGGAAGTTGGCCCAACAAGTACACAAGTCAAGCAGTACTGTCCACAAAATCCTGAAGAAGAAATTTTAGTTACATCCCTACAAGTTTTTGGTTGTACCTCAACTGAAAGAATTAGATTATCAATGAAGGGTGAACTATTGCACGAGATTTTCTTGTTCAAGAAGGTGAGGAAATCCTTGATGTCACTTTCTTCAAAGACAGAGCATGGTTTCATCTTTCTGAGTATGTGAATAATGAGAATGATTGTCTTTGGAGTGATGAAAATCTCCATGCATTGCATCCAGTGCCTCTCCAATATTGAAAAGCAGGAGTTTGGTGTGCAATGAGTCATATGAGTATAATCGGTCCAAAATTTCTTCACTGGTACCATAAATTCTGAAAGATACTGGATAAACATTCTGGAACCATTCATAGCCCAACTTTGTAAGTTGGAAATTGAACAAGCTTGGTTTCAACAAGATGGTGCAACTGCTCACACTGCTGTAAAATCACTACAATTCTTAGAAGGCATTTTTGCTAATCGTATAATCTCTCACTGAATTTGGCCTGCATGGTCACCGGATCTTACTCCCACGGATTACTACCTCTGGGGTGCACAAAAAGGAAACATGTACAAATACAATCCCCACACAATTATTGAGCTTCAGGTGCAAATCATCAACAAATTCAATAACATTACACAGCCCGTACTGCACAAGATCTTTGACAATATGAAAAAACGTATCCATACTTACCAACTAAATCATGATGATAATTTCCAGCACTTTTGTGAATAGAGCTGTAATGTGGGACAACTTTACCGGAAATAAGACACACTATAGCAGTATATGTTGCATGAAATCCACAATCGGTGAATACAAAATTTGGAACGGCAATATTTTTTACAAAATCCTGTCATTTAAAAAAAACACTCCATATGTTTGTGTGTGTGTGCATGTGATATATATATATATATATTATTATTATTATTATATATATATGTATATATATATATATATATATATATATAGAGAGAGAGAGAGAGAGAGAGAGAGAGAGAGAAAGAGAGAGAAAGAGAGGGAAGCAAAAAAAGAAAATACCAGACAGCTTAAGAGAATGGCTTGGCAGAAGGTCAACAACAGAAATGATAAAGAACTGTGAAGATCAAAAGTTGTGGAGAAACATGATCACCTACGCCAATAGGCCCGGTTCTTGATGATGATGATATATATATGTAAGTTCTAAACCTTGTAACCTGGGAAGAAATAGCTGCAGACTGATATCTTTGGAAACACACTCTAAAGCTCCAACTCAAACAAGAAGCAGACAAATTCATAGAAAAATGGAATACACTGAAAAATAAAAGAAAAAAATTACATTTCTAGGGGCGCTGGGAAATCCATAGTCAACTATGACTGACGGAGGCTACAACTACTACTATATATATATATATATATATATATATATATATTTGGCACCCTGCTTTCTGTCAATTTCATTAATGGCTGACTTTGTTAACCAATGGCTTAAATGTTTAACTACTTACAAGGTGGTGGTGTTGTTATATAGATACAAATCATGGTTGATCAGAAAATAGATGAGATACAGAAAAGTGTTGAGTTTACCATGAACTGCTAAAAAGAGTAATGAGGACATAAAAAAGAGCATCATCATCATTCTGGAAAAAGAGCTTTGAGAAAAATAAAAAATGGAAAAAAACTTATCTCCAACATGAGGAGATTGGTGATAATTTTTTGACTATGTTATAAGAAGGGAAAAACTGGAATATATTGTGACAACAGGAACAATTGAGGGAAAAAAAGAGAGAGGGAAGCGTGCACAAAAATACAAGACAGTTTAAGAGGGTGGTTTGTTCAAAATTGATCAACAACTGTAAAGGTAGAAAGTTGTGGAAAAACATGATCACCTCCATCAGCAAGCATAAATATGATGATAATATATACATATAATGATACCTTTTGTATCTTTGTTCAATCTTGCCTCTCTCCTTCTGTGCATCCTAAAAAAGACAATAATAGTTTACATTACTAATGGCTCTCAGATTGTGGAAATGTCTAATAAACTGTGTGCAAAATCATCAGGCAGCATGTCAGAGGAGGTGCTTGCTTCCTCTTTTAAAAGATTGAATGTTTGTCATTGTCTTATGGTGTCTGCCTCAGTGAGTGTAGTCTATAAAGAGCTATTGATATTCATAGGTTACCAGGAACTCTTCACTGTGAAAGTACATAAAATTTGCCATAATTTCTTGCTTTGCTCATGGCAAATGGTGGATTCTAGCATTTTGAAATCTGAGTTTGAAAAGTTTTCTGAAAATCAGACAAATTCTGTTCTGTTTTTTAACTTCCATGATGAAATTAGGTAACAGAATTGAATAATTATATTGTTTTAGTTCATTATAGTTAATCATTATTTGTAAATTGCTTTTTAAAGTTGGCTTGTTGAATTTTTTTTAACCACTCATGCTTATTGTCCTCAGTTGAGCAGAGAAACATACTTGTTGAAGGCTGCTTTACGTTCACATATTCATATACTGAAGACGCTTTACTTTTACATATTCATATACTGAAGGCTGCTTTACGTTCACATATTCATATACTGAAGACTGCCTTTACCTTGAAAAACACATACATTAAAACAGGGGCAAAGGAACTCATCAGCAACAAGGCTGAAAGCTGTTTTTTTTTTTATAACTCATAACTGATGGTTTGTACTAGGATCTGTGAAATAGTACTATTCAAATTCTATTCCACCTCTTCGTGGTGCCCCTAGAAACAGACTAACCAGTTTAGTCCGGCCAAGTGAGTAGGGATAGAGAGGGAAAGCAACCTGGTACTCAAAAACACAGTGCTGAAGTTGGAAATGTTGGGCTGAAAAGTGCAAATATCACAGCTCTACAGCAAACCACTACACAACACATCCATGCCGACTTATCCTAGATTATGAACTTGTCCTAGATTATGGACTTATCCTAAATTATGGACATCCTAGATTATGGACTTATCCTAGATTATGAACTTATCCTAGATTATGGACTTATCCTAGATTATGAACTTATCCTAGATTATGGACTTATCCTAGATTATGAACTTATCCTAGATTATGGACTTATCCTAGATTATGGACTTATCCTAGATTATGAACTTATCCTAGATTATGGACTTATCCTAGATTATGGACTTATCCTAGATTATGGACTTATCCTAGATTATGAACTTATCCTAGATTATGGACTTATCCTAGATTATGGACTTATCCTAGATTATGATACCGTTGTAAAAATTACAGTATCAAAACACAAATTTGACAGTTTGCTGTGTCAAACATCCCGCCCTCTCACCGTGTGCCTTCCTAATTGCTACTTCTAATGATCCCTGGTGAGTGTTGGGTTTGTTTCTATTGATGTAGGATCCCCCCTTTTACTCCGATTTAGTGAGATACAACCTCAAATAATGCGAATTAAAATTGTAAATTTTCAAGAAATTGGTTGTCCCCCCCTTTTTTTTCTGTGACTAGGGAAATTTCCACAGCCATCATTGACATCAAACAACTCTTTGTAACTTGGAAAACACAGTGAATAATGCTATGAGGTACCAAACATACTGACTTACGGCGGCCGTACCGATAGACATTGTAACATGTCCGGTCCATAAAGTAAAACTCAGGCCATAGATCAACCTGAGCCAGGAAATCTGAGTTCCTGTATCTTGCCTAGTGTGAACACATGGCTGTGTGTCTATAGTTCAGAGAAAAACTACTTTTAGAGCACCTAATGCTACATTTAAGTTGTAGTAATTTTTATTATGGTATCGTAAACACGTCAGTCATAGATAGGTATCATAAATAACAGTTAATATCTTTTTAATGATGGATGATGAAGAGGACTATTCCTTTAGTAGTCATTGGGTGAACATCAGAAGGAAAGAATGGTGTATTAAAAGATGATAAAGCTACAAAAGGTTATATGATCTCTCAGACAATGAGATATGTCTACACTCATTCTTACAATTATGTCCTCCATCTCCTCAATAATGTTCTGCTTCTCTCTCACAAACATCTTCCGCTGCTCCTCTTCTCTCATTTTTCTCAGCTGCAACTCATCTGACAAGTCCAGCACATGTTCCTAGATAGTGGATAAATAATACTACTCTGTGTCAGACAGTAGCAACATCCAAAATAGTTAAAAAGTAGAATCTCCATGATATATATATATATATATATATATATATATATATATATATATATATATATATATATATATATATACATTACAAGAGTTTGTAAAAAGCAGTGAAAATATATTTTATCACACACAATAATACAATAACTGTATCAAACAAATAAATTGCATAATAAAAAAATTATTAGACTTAATCTATCTACCTATCTATTGTCCTTTCAAGCTGAAGACACTACATAGGGCAGAAATTCTAGACTCTAGTGTCCGACGATCTTTCCTAGTCAGACCTTGCACAGGACCTGCATTGTGTCTTGCTACATGGCTCTGTACTGGATGGGTTGCACAATCTTGACAAGTGAGCTGATGCCTATTGTTATTGCCTCTCACTTGCCTGTTCATTTTAGTATTTCTCTATTTCTGCCTCTTTTTCTTTTACCCTCTGATTCCCATTTGTAGGCCTGCTATGAAACTTAATGATTTCATACAATTTCTACACAATTGTTTTTTCTAAAGAATTTCTTTTGTTCTTTTGACTGCAATAATCTTGTATTGTGGCTTTCAATACTGCCATGTCTCTAAGTATGTCAAAATATATTGTCCACATATACTTGTCGAAATTTGATATAATTTGTAAGTCATGTTCTAATTTTTTCAGAGCTTTTTTTTCCCACTCCCTCCCTCTTCAAAAACAGATCCGCAGCAGAGAAGTGGTTAGTGAACTGGTCTAATCAGAACAAGAGGTTAGGTTTTGTCCTGATACAGATTATAGGTTAATCTTAAATGAGTACTGAAAGTTTTTTTTTTCTAGAAAAGAAAAACAGCACAAGTGTAATACTGACATAAGTAAAGAGTCCCATCATGCCATGTGGCATATATGGAATATGGCGTTAGTGTCCAAATTTATTATAGACCTTTGGCACATTATTTTTGGGAAAATGTAGTTGGTTTTACACCCACTTTACTTTCCTAGAAAAAAAACCTGTACCTAATTAAGGCTGGGTGATCCAGGAAGCCATCGATCAGGATAACTGATCATATTGCACAAAAATGTGCAGGGGTTAAAAAGAAGTATAATATATAAACATAAAGGTACTCTAACATCACACTTCCTAATGCCAAGGGGCATGATGGGATTATTTTTCTTCAGGAAACATACCTTATAACATGAACATTAGCTAAACCTGTATGTGTTGGGCTGAAAAATACAGATATCACAACTTCACAACTTAATATAAATTGTGGCAAAGTGCAACTACACAACTTAACTTCCTTTGTAGTGCAGATAATGGTAGTGAGTATTTGTGGGGCTATGCAGAAGAAGGAGAAAAAGAACCAGTGAGGTAGCAGAACCAAGTATATTATTACTATTTAAAATTTCCAAATATCCATGTGGCTAGAAGATAATATATACCTCAAGTTTCTCCACTACATTATGGCTACGAATTTCCTTCAGAGCAATATCTGTTAAAGAAGAATATAATTTTATTGTTAACATTAAACATTAATTACACTTTAAAAAATAATAACATTTTAAAAGATGTTATTGTTAACATCAAATATTAATTACACATAGAAAATGATAACATTTAAAAAGATGTTATTGTTAACATCAAATATTCACTGCACATAGAAAATGATAGCATTTAAAAAGATGTTATTGTTAACATCAAATATTCATTACACAAAGAAAATGATAACATTTTAAAAAGATGTTATTGTTAACATCAAATATTCATTACACATTTTTTTAAAAACTGTCAATTATAGTATTATCTCATTAGTGAGAGCTGTCAATGTAGAGAGGAGTCACTGGGAATTAAAGTTGCATGCTCGGTGCAGTAGCCACTCAGTAAACAGGATAATTTTGTTTTATGCACCTCCCTCTCAATTTTTTTATAGAAAAAATCTTTGAACCATGACCTTATCAGAGCTCAAACCGATGTCCTCCTGATAGACGTACAACAAGTTTAATCCATTTGACAGCAGACAATAATAAAAAAAGAAGCATTTATTATGGATGAAAACCTAGAGGTGTGAGACAAGCATTAATTACACAGGAGCAAAGGTATTTTAACATCACAGAAAATGACAGATAGCCTAAGTCGATATTCAAACTTGTACTACCAGGCACAGCAGTGCCGTGCCACTAGTGATTGTTTGTTTGTTGTTAGGTTCATCACCACTACACACTGGATGAATCCATAAGTGCCCTGATATTCCCCTTAAGAAAATCCAAGGAGAATCCTAGCTCACATGAGCTCTGTAGCATGGCCTGTGATCCATGTTGAGGGTAGGTTTCTGCTGACAAATTTGGCCAGACAGGGGCCATATTTATGGCCAGCTCTTTTTGATTATAACTGCCAAGGGTTCTTTAATGTACATGAGTGCACATGGGACTTCCTGTTTTATGCCGCTATCTGAGAGGGCTAGACATAGGATCTCACTATCCAAAAGATCAAGGGAGGGTAACATCATAAAGAAACCATGGATTAACTTTTCCTATTTTTGAAAAAATATCCACCACTTCCGTTGGGCTTTGAGTGCAGGTCCTTCCTGTCTTGAGGCAAACGTCGTACCTCTCGGCTACACAGCCTATGCCACAAGTGATAAGTTTGTCAAACTACTTTTTCCAGTGCAGATGTACTTGAGTTGGTGCCACAAACACCAAAATTTATCAAGGGATAATGTGGTTTCTCCAGATGAATACTCTGTTTGTTTTATCCTGTTCAAATAAATATTTAAATTAAAGACGCTGTAAAGCCTGTGATGGGGGAGGGAACAGGCAAACAATTGCAGTGTTGCTGTAAAGCTGGTAGTAGTGAGCATGTCATGGCATGTAACATATCTGTGTACTAGTGACCTAAACATACCCAGAAATTCCATCTCTGGGGAGGGATGTCGTCAAGGTTGACTGACCATCCAACTGTGTATTTTCACAGGGATCCTCATGATAGAACACACATCAATATATCTGAAGGATACCTTCTGCCATTAATGCATCTCATGTACCTCAAAGGGTGCACATTTCAACATGACAATGACCCAAAGCATACAGAACATACCACCAAAAAGGGATGGCTGCAAGAGAGGAATGTGACAGTATTGAAGTGGCCCAGAACAGTCCCAACTTAAACACATTAGAAAATGTTTAGGCACTATTCAAGGTTCATTTAAAAAGGAATAGACTCTGAGGCATTGGACAATTGAAGAAGGTATTTGAAAAATACTGAGATAGTCTGACTCACTGTTGCCTACAAACACTTATGGCAAGTATGCCTTACCATTGAGATAGTCTGACTCACTGTTGCCTACAAACACTTATGGCAAGTATGTCTTACCATATTCTGACTTACCTTGCTGGAGAAGGCAACATTATACTGCAATGAATCCATTAGTAGATAGTTAGATTGGGGTGGAGGACTGGGGGGGGATACCAATTCCTCTGTACATACAGTTTCAATCATAATTTGAATATTCTATAAGTGTTCTGCATTGTGAAAATCTGACTGTCATTTTTTTTATTTTTTTTGCAATAAACTGTAAATACTTTAGCTACACGAGTTGGATGATGTACATAGAGGAAACTAATAAAATTACTAAACATTCTCTACAAGAGATCTTCATCAATAGAGATTTTTAAAAATACAGACAACAGAGAGAACTTTAGTTTGTAATAAAGCAATTCCTATTGTATGGAAATGAAAAATGGACAAAATATAAACAATTTGAATGAATCTCTTAGGGAAATACAAATCTGGTTTAAAAAAAAATATTATGAAGTACATTTAGAAGTACATTTTAAAAGAAGCTTTTAAAGTTGAACCACAATAAGCCAAATGCACACTCAAAATTTATTACAAACAAAAAGAACAATTATTACTGTCTTTTTCCTAATTATTAGAGTGAATCAGCCATTAAACTGTTTAATGGGTGAGATGTATAGGTAATGAGAATTTGGAAGATCTGGGGATACAGTGTAACAATCTGTAAAACTTATGAGCGAAAAGGCAAGGGATGACAAAGCAAGATGATAAGAGCATAAAATGTTAACAACACAATTGTAATATTATACACTTTAAGGAACAAAACTGATTCTGTACATATTTTTAAAACTAAAGGAATCAGTAAAATTATTATAATCTTAGAGCATTTTGTGCTAAACTAGAAATTATAATTAAGAAGATAACATAACTTGAAAAAAAAACGACATGCCGCTAGCTACCAATTGACCACACCTTTTTTCTCCTGTACCAGCTCATCAAGTTCATCATCTCTGCGGGCAAGTTCAGAAATCAAGAATTGCCGATCTGCATCTGAAGATGAAAGTGCTATTCTAAATTCCTTTCTTAGCTGTCTCTCATGAGCTAGCCTCTCCATGAACTCTGCTCTCAGCCATTTGATCTTATTCTAAAAATAAAATATTTTAAATATTTAGTGATTGGTTCAAATATATTGTTGATTAATTTGTTTTTACCAAACAATCTTATAACATGAGATGAAAGTGCATGAAATGAATCGCAATGCGCAAATTATAGAGTAACTAAACACACAATGTGAACGACAAAGACAATTTATGGTATAGTCCAGTGACTTGTGTGGATCCAAAGCCATGAACATTTGAGAGTCTACTACAAGAGAACAGCTGAGAGACTGGATTTAAAGTTGTTTTTGAGAATATTCATTTGGGACGAGGGAAACATAATGAAATCATTCAATGAGCCCCATTTATGTGGTTGTAAAAATAATTTTTTTTTGGCATTCACCAGCTTTCACCTCTGGCAAAGTCCCAAGAGACCAGGAACTGAATTTAGCATATTAATCTGTTTTTCCCTGGCAGCTATGTGCACAAATGTACCTCGCTGCACAGGCAGATAGCTCCGTCTTTGGAGGTACTCATATTTTTTCCATCCATGAGTAATTGAAGTTTCAAGCCGGGCCTTGCTGCTGAGACCAGGGGTGGTTACCACCGTTTGTGAGAAATCACAAACAAAAATCCCAACTAGTGCAGCCAGGATTTGAACTCACAACCTCTCTGTCTCAAGACCGGTGTCTTGCCTTGAGAACAACCAGTCTCACACAATAATAAATGAAGCGCTAAAAGCTTTAAATTGTAACTGCATAAATTTACTTAAACCAAAAGTTGAACAAACATTAAAACAAAAGTTGAACAAACATTAAATCAAAAGTTGAACAAACATTAAAACAAAAGTTGAACAAACATTAAACCAAAAGTTGAACAAACATTAAAACAAAAGTTGAACAAACATTAAAACAAAAGTTGAACAAACATTAAAACAAAAGTTGAACAAACATTAAATCAAAAGTTGAACAAACATTAAAACAAAAGTTGAACAAACATTAAACCAAAAGTTGAACAAACATTAAAACAAAAGTTGAACAAACATTAAAACAAAAGTTGAACAAACATTAAAACAAAAGTTGAACAAACATTAAAACAAAAGTTGAACAAACATTAAAACAAAAGTTGAACAAACATTAAAACAAAAGTTGAACAAACATTAAACCAAAAGTTGAACAAACATTAAAACAAAAGTTGAACAAACATTAAAACAAAAGTTGAACAAACATTAAAACAAAAGTTGAACAAACAGTCAGAGCTGTCTCATAAAATATTATGATTTTAAATAAGTATATTATTAAGAGTTCCGTGTGTTACAGGGGCCTCACGCCTCACAAGGGAAGTAAAGAGTGGTGACACTGTGACCTTCCAGGCATGTTGTAAGAGGTGACTAAGGAGGTTGATTGATAGCTTGACAAGCTGTCATTGTAAAAAGTATTGTTAAGAAAACAGAGCCATAGATTTGCAATATGTACCATTTTGGCATGCAAGGTTTCTGTTTTTGAGATTGTGGTTCTGCCCTACGTGCCGTGGGAGTTGCGATAGCTTAGTGGTTAGTGAACTGGACTACAAAGACAAGAGGTAGGGTTCGATCCCAACCAATGGCTTCCGGGTTCACCCCACCTAAATGGGTACCGGATTTTTTCTGGGAAAGTAAAGCGTCATGGGCATAATACCGACCACATTACCCCAAAAATCATGTGCTGAAGGTCTGTAAAAATTATGGTCACTAACACCATATTCACTATACGCCACTTGGTGTGATGGGGCGGGCACTTTACTTACTTTATCTATGTGCCATCTTTGGCTCGAAAGGACAATAGATATATATTATTAAGAGGAATAACAACATAAATTAAAGATATCAAACATCCATGTAACTGTCAGAGATTTCTTCTACAGAATGTGGCATCGTTTAATGATTTTTTTTCATTAATTCCCCTTAAACTTTAGAAGCTTATTATTTATATTGTAATCCTAAGAGCTAATACTTCAGTGAGAGGATAAGAGTAAACTTTACAAGTCTTTAACTAGTGGCTGCAGGTACAAGTGGTAAACTAGAGCTGCTGGTACAAGTGGGTAAACTAGAGCTGGTACAAGTGGGTAACTAGAGCTGCTGGTACAAGTGGGTAACTAGAGCTGCTGGTACAAGTGGTAAACTAGAGCTGCTGGTACAAGTGGGTAAACTAGAGCTGCTGGTACAAGTGGGTAAACTAGAGCTGCTGGTACAAGTGGGTAACTAGAGCTGCTGGTACAAGTGGGTAACTAGAGCTGCTGGTACAAGTGGGTAACTAGAGCTGCTGGTACAAGTGGGTAACTAGAGCTGCTGGTACAAGTGGGTAACTAGAGCTACTGGTACAAGTGGTAAACTAGAGCTGCTGGTACAAGTGGGTAACTAGAGCTACTGGTACAAGTGAGTAACTAGAGCTGCTGGTACAAGTGGGTAACTAGAGCTGCTGGTACAAGTGGGTAACTAGAGCTGCTGGTACAAGTGGGTAACTAGAGCTACTGGTACAAGTGGTAAACTAGAGCTGCTGGTACAAGTGGTAAACTAGAGCTGCTGGTACAAGTGGTAAACTAGAGCTGCTGGTACAAGTGGTAAACTAGAGCTGCTGGTACAAGTGGTAAACTAGAGCTGCTGGTACAAGTGGTAAACTAGAGCTGCTGGTACAAGTGGGTAACTAGAGCTACTGGTGCAAGTGGTAAACTAGAGCTGCTGGTACAAGTGGCTGACTAAGGCTGTTAGTACAGATGGTTAATTAGAGCTGCTGATATAAGTGGTTAACTGAAGCTGTTAGTACAAATGGTTAATTAGAGCTGCTGGTACAAGTGGTTAACTGAAGCTGTTAGTGCAAATGGTTAATTAGAGCTGCTGGTACAAGTGGTTAACTGAAGCTGTTAGTACAAATAGCTAATTAGAGCTGCTAGTACAAGTGGTTAACTGAAGCTGTTAGTACAAATGGTTAATTAGAGCTGCTGGTACAAGTGGTAAACTAGAGCTGCTGGTACAAGTGGCTGACTAAGGCTGTTAGTACAGATGGTTAATTAGAGCTGCTGATATAAGTGGTTAACTGAAGCTGTTAGTGCAAATGGTTAATTAGAGCTAATGGCACAAGTGGTTAACTGAAGCTGTTAGTACAAATGGTTAATTAGAGCTACTGGTACAAGTGGTAAACTAGAGCTGCTGGTACAAGTTGTTGACTAAGGCTGTTAGTACAGATGGTTAATTAGAGCTGCTGATATAAATGGTTAACTGAAGCTGTTAGTACAAATGGTTAATTAGAGCTACTGGTTCTGAGATATTAAAGAATTGCATATTACAAGTGATCACCTTAGTACAATGGGATAATAAGACTAAAGACTAAATATTACAGATGATTATCATAATCTAATGTAATAATAAAATCTTGTGTATAAATGTTATTTGGCAGCAACAAGAATGAAATGTTTAAAATAAATAAAATAAAATATATTTATCCCACCTTGATTTCAGTGAGCAGATGTGTAGGAATGGCAGATCCAATAACTGCAAGATTTTTCAACCCATTGTTTGGCTAAAAAAAATGTTCACAGAAAAAATACACATTATTTAAAACCAAACATCTGCATGCCCCTGAACAAACATACACAAACAGTAGGGTAAAATAATTGACATTTTTTAAAGTGTTAAACATTTTCTACTGTGCTGTGTTTTCCTCTGTATCCTTTAACAATATATCAACACTTAGTAAGTATTAATACAATCAATTTGCTGTCATTTAGATTTTTAATCTGTAATAAAAACAAGATGACATAGAAACAACCTTTGAGTTGGCCAGATAATTATATAACTTTCAAGCCAGTTTTGGGAATTAAAATACTTTTGATCAAAATAAAAATTATGTCTATCACTAAGCAGTTCAGGTGGAATTTAGTCCCTAATACTAATACTTGACTGCAACAGACTGAGATATCATATAAAACAAATATAGGTTTAATTAAACTGATGCATGTGCATGTGATACATGACATGAGTTTAACATCTGTTTCAAACCTGTCCAATGCCACCCAAGTTTGAATAAAGTAACACATGATAATATTCAATCTCTTTCTATGAAAAAGCTTTATAGACAATACAAGACAATTATAGACAAATGTTGATAACCTTAAATTAATTGCTTCTTTCTTCAGAGTTATCATATGTTGATAACCTTCAATTAATTGCTTCTTTCTTCAGAGTTATCATATGACTATATGATCTAATTGATCACTAACATTATGAAGACTTTTATGAAACTACAATCTAGAGACCAGGAAATTGGATTCAAATGTTGCATGAGGAGAAGAGGACAGTTGATAGAGTGGATTCAAATGTTGCATGAGGAGAAGAGGACAGTTGATAGAGTGGATTCAAATGTTGCATGAGGAGAAGAGGACAGTTGATAGAGTGGATTCATACAAGTTTGCAAGAGGAGAAGAGGACAGTTGATAGAGTGGGTAAAATTTATCTTTAACTTTATCATGTCAAAAGAGAGCCACGATAGCTCAGTGGTTAGTCAACTGGACTACAAAGGACAAGGGGTAGGGTTCGATCCTAACCAACGGCTTCCGGGTTAACCCAGCCTTAAATGAGTACCTGATTTTTTTCTGGGAAAGTAAAGCGGCACAGGTGTAAAACTGACCATATTACCCCAAAAATCATGTGCTGAAGGTCTGTAAAATTTATGGTCACTAACACCATATTCCATATATGCCACTTGGCGTGACAGGGGCTCTTTACTTTTTTTTAATATCATGTCAAAGTGGGAAATACTAGATGAGAACGTTTTGTAGGAATCCAAATAAGACTTATAAACCAACACAACAATGATGTCATTAGTCACTACACATTAATGGATATTCTTCAGAAGAGATCTGAGCACTTATGGACCTGTTGATTAACTAAACTAAACTCAAACTGTCTTTAACTAGTGACCTATTACATTAACGCATACACTTTGCCATTTGTCAGGTAAGAATAACACCATGGTGACTTTTCCTGGTGCAATTAGGTCAATACTACTCAATAACTTGAGAACTGCTTGAGAACTTTTAAGCAGCTTAATGTGTTTACAATTTAACACAAATACATGAGATATGGTTGGATACAATGGAACTGATAACCTACAAGGATGAGATTGTTGTGTGCACAACCAATGAGCTACTGGAACCATCAGTGTGTTCACACTTACCTGTTGAAGGTGACTTATGAATTTACTCTGACAGCCATATTGTTAATTCTAACAACTATTAATAATAAGAGAGACAAAAAAGATGGATAAACTTGAAAGATCAACTCAAGACAAGAACAAACTGAAGCAGTTTGTTGAGCACTTTGTACTCCACATGATGTTAAGGAGTTGGATGACTCAGATTTACTTTATCTTCATTTAGCATTATTTTATCTGCTCTGAAAGACTCAAAGCCTCATCTCACCATTGATTCATTCACTATCTGAAATATGTTGAATATTTTTTTATTACAACAAGATTAAATAATTGAAAATGACCTACCTGACAACGACTGGTGGCTCCTACAGAAGCAGCTTGCACCAGAGTATCAATTTCTATGGCAATTTCATGAATTAAGGTCTGTAAAGATAAAGTGTAGATAATCTGTCATAAATGAAGATGTTTTAAACTTATAAAATAATATAAGACATACAAGTTTGAATGAATAATGAAAGAACAGTGGTCACTTGAAAGATAATTTTAAAAACAAATATGAAGAAAATATTTTAACATAGTTGTAGCTTCCATTAGCCATAGTTGACTATGGATTTTGTAGTACCCTTAGGAAATTTTTTTTTTTTTTCTTTTCTATTTTTTTGCAAGGTATTCTCTTTTTCTATGAATCTGTATGAATCTGTCTGCTTCTTGCTTGAGTTGGAGCTTTAGTGTGTGTTTCCAAAGATTGTAGTCTGCAGCTATCTCTTCTCAGGATGCAGGGTTTATGTTCAGAGTCTTCTTGTCACAAGTCAGGATGGTAGAGTGAAATAAGGCACTGTGTTCAGGTCACAGCCCACTTCTGTGGATGTATGTGGGTTCATATTCTACTTATGACACTATATGTGAGCAGCACGTAAAGAATACTGATGTTAAATTTACCAACAACAATGAAGAAAGGTAATATTTTTTTTAAATGCTTGATAATTAGTTTCAGCAAAGAACATAATGGCAGAGTTCACATAAATAAAAGAACAACTTACAATTTGTTGTTTCTCCAATTTCTCAAGCTCTACTTGTGCATTGCCCAACTGACCTTCCAGCCGTTTGACCCTGAGAAATAATTATTTTTAAAAAAAGAAAAAAAATTACAGTTTTTATATTATCATCATCATCATCATCATCATCATCATCATCATCATCATCATCATCATCATCATCATCATCATCATCAAGTATCAAGCTGCTGGCATAGGTGATCATGTCTCTCCACAACTTTCGATCACAACAGTTATTTATCATTTCTGTTCTTGACCTTCTGCCAAGCCATTCTCTTAAGCTGTCTGATATTTTTTCTCTCTTTGCTTCCCTCTATCTCTTCATCCCTCAATTTTCCCAGTTGTTACAATATATTCCAGTTGTTCTCATTACATGGCCAAAAACATGATGATTGTTTCTTACTAATATTGGAAATTATCTATCTTTTTGCTTTGGCCTCTTTCAGAATGTTTTCATTACTCTTCTTAGCTGTCCTTGGTATTCTCAACATTCTTCTGTAAAACCACATTTCTACAACCTACAGAATTTGTACACTGCACAAGCAGGCATAGATTAGAGAGCTGTAGGACAATGCCAAAATACAATGATGATGATGATTCGAACTAGCAAGAGACTGACATTGTTTTATCTACAACAAAATTATTTTTCTAAATATCAAAATATATATCAATCAAATGATTTACTGTAAAAAGCCTGAGCTAGATTTCTCATGATACACAGTAGAGTGTTACAGAAACTACCACTACAACTGAACATACATTTATATTTATTTTACTTAAATAGTAAGAATATTAATATTTTATTTTTGTAAAGTACTCATTATGCCTTGAGATGTATGGGTAATATGGTGTTATTGCCCATATTTTTTTCATAACTACCTGTACAGTTATGGGTGATATAAATATTGTTATGACAGATGACTTTACTCTAGGCAAATAAACTGTGGTACTCATTTTAAAAGGCCAGACAAACACAATGAAATGTTAGTCCAGGAATAATTCATCGCATCTGAGCAGTTGAACCTAGACCCATCTGAATAGGAGATGAGCCCACTAATCCCTTTTATTACTGCAGCTACTGTCACTAACTTATGTGTAGAAAATTGTTAAGCTAAAAATACTGTTAGCAAAACTGACATTCAAATTACCTGTTTAGGTCATCTTCTGCTAACTGAGTCTGGGGGGGTTAAATTAAACAAATAAAGATTACAATAAGCAGACCTCAAAACAACAATTAGTAATAGCGTTACAGAGGATAAACATTTATTGTCTTGATAAGAATATTGATAATTATCTCTCTCTCTCTCTCTCTCTCTCTCTCTCTCTGTGATCAAGACTCAATCAGAGTAGGATTCCAGACTCTCACGAAGTCAGCTGTCTGTTTAAGTGATTCGATTGCCCCATATAGTTTCTCTTCCAGGGAGGTGGGTGTGGACCACATTGCTCTTCCCAGGTCTGTGTACTGGGGGCAACTCTGTAGAACATGTTTTGTAGTCATATTGTCCAGTGTACAGTGGCATAGGCTGGTTGTACCTATTTTGAATTTGGTGAACATGTGATTTCTCATTCTATTGTGGCCTGTGCGCAGGCGAAGTATGATGACTTGATCCCTCCTTGATAGTTGGTGGTAACCGTCCCTCTCATTATGCTTTGGGTGTTCTCGTTTCCATTTTTCATGGAACTGACCTTTGAGGATGGATGTAGCTTCATCATAACTGAGCGGATGGTTCTCTTGTGGTAATCTCCCTCCCTCTTTAGCTAATTTGTCTGCGCGTACGTTCCTGTGTATATTACAGTGCGATGGTATTCACTGAATGACTACTCTCTAGAAGTTATTGCATAGTTGTTCTCAAGTCATCTAGTTCATTGTTCCTGGGGCTTTTCAGAGCTGTTAGTACTGACAGTGCATCAGTCAGAATCACCAATTTATTGTGCATGTTATTTTTGTGTTGAGTAGCCAGTGTTGCAGCATCTCTGAGGGCCTCAGTTTCTGCTTTAAAGTTGTTTGAGAATTTCCCAGTAGCTATTGACTTGGTGATCTCATCCTGGTTATTCAGCATCAAGAACACACCTCCCCCTCCATTTCTGGTGGCATTTGTAGCAGAGCCATCTGTATATATGTGGGACCAAGAGTCCTGTGGGTAGATATCGTTTATGTGTTTTTCTGCTACGTGTTTTCTTTCTGTGTCTGAATGGGTGCCCTTTTTCATGATTCCTGTTATATCTTCCTTTTAAGTTCTGGTATTTTGTGTTTCCCATGAGGAGACATATCAGATGGGCCCAAGGGTTTCAGTATTGTTTGGGAAAGTACTGAGTCTCTAGTAGTTAGTTCATTGGAGATTGCAGCGAAGTTGCTCCTCTTTAGTTGTACTATTCCAAAACCAGTTATTCTTTGGTGCATGGGATGGCTAAGGAGCCTTCTATATTTCTCTGCTTGATGCAATACTTTAGTGACCCGTCTGTCATCTATGGGTTGTAAACCTGTTACTGTTTCTAGAGTCTTGATAGGTGTAGATTTCATAGCACCAGTGATGATACGGGCAGCTTGATTCTGTGTTCTGTTAATTTTGCTAAGGTGTGATTTGGAAGTCATAGCCCAGGCTGTGACTCCATACTCTAGGACTGTTCTGACTCTTCCTACGTATAGTCATTTCAAGATATTGCTATCTGCACCCCAGTCCGTTCCTGCCAATTTCTTCATAATATTAGTTAGTTTTCTGGCTTTTTTGCTTGCTCTGTCTATCTGATTTTTCCAAGTCATTCTGCAATTCATGGCGATGCCAAGATATGTTGAGTTTTGGTCAATAGGAAGTGTATGGTCTTTTATCTTCAAGTTTACAGAGAGTGTGTTTCTTGATAGGCTGAAAATTGTATATGCATTTTTTTTTCCCGTTAATTGGTAATAACCAGGTGTTCATCCATTTTTCAAGTTCACCTAGGGCATCTTGCATCCTGGATCCAGCCACCAACATACTTTCCTCGCGAGCCCATAACGCCAGATCATCTGCGTATATTGCTGAGTGTATTCTGGGTGGGATGTCCATTACGATGTCATTTATGAAAATTAAAAAGAGTGTTGGGTACAAGACCCCGCCTTGTGGGACACCTTGTTTGATAGAGACCTTCTTACTTAGTTGACCTTGTACTTGTACTCTGGCCGTTCTATCCTGAAGGTATCGAGAGACCCAATTGAATAAACGACCCTGGATGCCAAGTCTAAAAAGCTTGTTCTTTAAACCCTCTCGCCAAACCCTATCAAAAGCCTTCTCCATGTCGACCCACACTTCTAGTGTGTGTTTCTTTTCTTGTAGAGCATCCTCTATTTCCTGTGTGATGTAGGTGATCAGGTCTTCAGTTGATCTGTGCTGACAGAAGCCACTTTGTTGTGGTATGATTTGTTGTTTTGTCTCCAAATGCCACATAAGTCTTCTGTTAACCAGCCTTTCCATGAGTTTACTCAGGCAGCTCAGTAGGCTAATTGGTCTGTAGCTGCTTGGGTCTAGTGGGTCTTTTCCATGTTTGAGGATGGGCACCATAATTGCTTCTTTCCAGATTGCCGGCACATGACCTCTCTTCCAACTAGCATTTATTATCCTTAGAAGCTGGCATTCCATACCTGTTTTACGAGCATTTCGTTGGAGATTTCATCTTTACCAGGTGAACTTTTGAGCTTCAATCCTTTCAGGGCAACATCTAATTCAGTTGGGGTAAAGATGGTCATCTGATGTTCTTCTGGTGCTAAAGGCATGTGTTTTGCATCTTGGTTTTCCCGTCTTGCAGCTTTCTGTTTGTTTTTGGAATGATTATTCTACTAATGTTTTTGTAAGTCTCTATCAGTAGATTTGCTGCCCTTTTGCCTGTGAGGATGTTCTGATTGTGTGCTAATGATAATGAAGGTCAGCAGTTGTTTTCATCGCTCAGAGCTTTTGCTAGTTTCCATAATTTATGACCATTTTTGTCTAGATTAAGGCTCTCTATTTTGTCTATCCAGCTCTGTCTTGCTGATATCATGACCTCACGTTTGTATTTAGCAGAGGCTGCTTTGTAGGCAATGTTGCTCTCTGTGCTGTGTGATGTTTTCTGGCAGAGTCCAGTTCCTCTTCTAGTCTTTGTATTTCTTTGCTCCAGTATGGCTTGTAGTTTCTTCTTGCTCCTCTAGGAATGGATTCTTTAGCAGCTCTCAAGATTCCATTTGTTAACCGCTCTTTCATATTATTGACCTTCTTTTCGTGCGTGTTAATAGGCGCAGTATATGCATCAGTAAAAAAAAAGTAAAGTAACCCCGTCACGCCAAGTGACATATAGGGAATATTATTATGTTAGTGACCATAAATTTTACAGACCTTCAGCACATTATTTTTTGGGGTAATGTGGTCGGTATTACGCTCGTGCCACTTTACTTTCCCAGAAAAAAATCCGGTACCCATTTAAGGCTGGGTGAACCCGGAAGCCGTAGGTTGGAATCGAACCCTACCCCCTGTTCTTTGTAGTTCAGTTCACTAACCACTGAGCTATCACAGCTCCCCATATGCATCGGTGAGCCTGGCAAACTTTTCCCAATCTGCTCTCTTATAGTTCCAGCGGGGAAGAGGTATTTGCAACTCCTGTTTGTGAGCAAGATCCACTGAAAGTTTGACTGGTCTGTGGTCACTATCTCCAAGTTGGTTCAGCACTTTTCTGATTATTTTGATGGATATGTCTCCAGTTGCAAATGCTAGGTCGGGAGTGGAAGTTGTTTTCCATCTTCTTTAGAAGGTTGGGGGTTCCTCTCTAGAGTTTATGAGGAATAGGTTGTTGTCTATTTCCCATTCTTCCACTTCTTCACCTCGAACATTGGACTCCTTATATCCCCATCTTTCTGAGTGGCTGTTAAAGTCTCCTACTACCAGACACTTTGATGGTGTTATTTCCATTGACTCCAGCTTCAGTAATTTGTCATTTGGACAGCATATGTTAAATATCCTTATACTAGCAGAGTTAATGTATAGGTCTGTACCAATGATCTCTGCCTCTCCGTTTGTGACTATCTCTATCAGTTTTGCTGGGATGGAATTTTTAATAAGTATAAGAATTCCACCCTTGTGACCTTCCCTGTCCTGTCTAAATGTTTGATAGCCTCTAATAATAAATCTATGCTGAGGATTAAGGTGAGTTTCTTGGATGCAGACAATGTTTATCTCCTCCTCTGCTAGTCTGATTTCTAGGGCTTGTTTTTTGTGGTATATGCCCTCCGCATTCCAGTGTATTATATTCAGCTGTTTCTTGAAACCTTTCCGGCCAGCGGTAGTTTCTCTCTGGTCCCATTTCCTAGCTATCCAAAACAGGTCAGGGTGACCACCAATACCTTAGTGTGGACCCCTTCGTGGCACGTGGCCCAGCATTCCACCTGCCTGGGGGGACTCCACAGACAGAACACCATAATTAGAGTCTGCTAGATCCATTCTGATTGAATACCTGTTAAAACATTGCACTGTGTTCTGCACCAGTGACCCAGTGCATCCAATTTCTACCAGCATTTTATTCAGGTTTGTTTCCTTAGCCTTTGATTGTCCCCAATCTTCCTGCAAGGCAGCACATTGTCTTTTCTGTAGGGGGATTCTGCCCTTAGATGGTCGGCCTTCCCAGGTTTACGAGCACCATCTGCCTGAGCTTGATGTACTTATTAGTTGGTCATTAGACCATCACCATCACACATCAAACAACAGACTATAAGGTCTTCCAGCAATGCAAATTGTGAAGTCCCTCCTAACTAACATGAACCTCCGGGAGTCTCACCAATGATAACTATCTTATAGTTCTTCAATAACTATCTCAGCTGTTTTATTTACAGAAGACACTTTTGTTACAAATTTTTCCAGGTTAGTCCAGAGGAACTTTTAAGGAATATGAATAAAGATGCATGCCCATACTTTCACACGGAAGCATTTCTTCTACTACTATATCCCATAATCCTAGAAGTTGTTGGAGCATTACTGAGAGATTTCATTAACCTTCTCTATTTATCTCTATCTTCAGTCATTCTTTGGGACTGTGAAGTTGAGGCATGTCCATTCTTAAATGCTATCTACCTATCTCTTTATTTGTCTGCCTGACCTTATTCCTTCTTTAACAGTCCCTTGCAGAATTGTCTTTGCCAGGGCAGATGATCAAGATTAGCAAACTGAATCATGATATCCAGATATTTTCATTTCATCTTAAAGCACATGAAATGTTTTAAGTGAATGTATTAATATATGCTCATTAAAACTGCAGTCTGCAAGTAACATCTTGACCAAATGTAGTAATTTTCCACAATTAATATCAGCCATCCATAGCAAGTGATGATGACAACAGTTTCAGTCTCATGTGACTGCCACTGTCTTGGGTGTATGGAGGTGATCGTAAAGACAAAACTTGGCATGACTTTCTCTAATACATGTCAAGAGTGTATTATCATGATTGCTTTTATGTTTGTTAGTTCTTCTATCTTTCCTGACAGCATATTTTCTTCATGCCTTGTTGATTTGATGTTTTCCCACAAAATAGACACCTTTAGCATTGCTTCAATTAACAACAAAGTTCTCTGGCAGGTAAATTTCACTTTAGGCACTAGAAAATACAGCAAGCGATTGGCAATAATAATAGTGAATCAAACCTTTACCAAGGCCTCACAAAAGTTTGTTCTGACAGGTAATATAAAATGAAATAGCTAAATAATTATTTCTAAAATATTTTAGAAGACATGAATTAAATGTATTACACTTACTTGTGTTTTAAATTCATTTGTCACCAAATCCATTTTTCGTCTCAAAATGCAGTTTTCTTCTTCAGTCCTAAATAATACATATATATTTTTTAAATCCAGTGACCAGACTAGAGAATTTAACTGACATTATCCATTTATACATAATTTTTACAACAAGAAGGTAGTAAAAATTAGTACCCCTTTACTATTACATTAACCTAATTAAAACAATGTATGAAGGAATGAAATGTAGTGTTGTGCATGAAGGGCAGCTTATAGAAGCATTTGAAATAAGAATAGGAGTACGGCAAGGATGCGTTCTATCTCCATTTCTCTTTCTGCTGCCCATAGTTTTGATTATGAAAATAATTCAGAACAACAGCAATGGTATCCAGTGGTCACTGACCAAGCAACTTAATGACTTAGACTTTGCTGATGACATAGCTTTCCTATCACATAAACATCAATAGATGCAAGATAAAAAGAGCATACTTGATAAGTGTTCACAACAGCTGGAACTGAAAATACATAGAGATAAGACCAAAATTATGAGAATTAATGCAATTGGCAATAACCAAATAACAATATGAGAAATACCTCAACTAGATGAACAATCTTACAAATACCAGTAGGCAGTAATATCAATAAAGAAGGAGGAACAGAGAAAGATACCAAAATTAGGATAAAAAAAGCAAGAGGAGCATTTGTTGCACTAGGAAACATATGGAAATCCAAAGAAATTGGGTGAAATATAAAAATAAAAATGTTCAGCTCCAATGTTAAGTCAATCCTATTATATTATATGGCTGTGAAACATGGAGAAAAACAAAAATGACAATCATGACGATACAAACCTTAATTAATGGATACTTGTGTCACAAGAAAAAAAAAGAAGAAAATTTCTTGAAAATTAGCAACAACAAAAAAAAAAAACCCAGCCCCTTTTGTATGCCAGCTTAGCACTTTTTAATGGTGTGTATTTTTGTGTCTGATCCAGCATCAAAAGACACAAAACCAACACTCAGAGGAACACCAGAAGTAGTAATTAGGAAGGTATTGGGGGGGGGGGGGGGGGGAAGGAATTGTTAAATTCCAAGAATTTGTATTTTGAGATGGTAATTTTTACAATGGTTTCGTAATCTAGGGTTAATCATCTATTAATAAAGCTATACTTGCCCAAAATAAGGTTGAAATTTTGTTTATTTTATGTGATAGCTTAAGTGGCAATGTGAATAGGCTAAAAAAAATTAATACAAACTTTTAGAAAACATGTAACTAGTTCACTGAATATATGTTTAATTAAATAGAAAATAAAGAGTTCATTATTATAAACAAAAATATGGTCTCAGACACATAATAATCTATCTATCCATCTATTGGCCTTTCGAGCCATAGCCGGCCCATAGGGCATAGACCAAGATACTCCTTCATCTGAATTTTTGTTCTAGCAGTTTTTAATTCTTTTAAAGATATTTTATCAAATCTCGCCATTTGTCTCTGTTCTGTGCAAGCAGCTCTATCTCACTGAGGGAGCCGATTCCTGCTGCTCTTGCCTCTCTCATCAAAGTTCTTCTCAGTGTCTCTCTGGGTATTCCTCTTTTTCTCTTACCTGTTGTTTCCCACATGAGGGCTTGCTTTGCTATTTGGTTATTATCTCTTCTCATCACATGTTCAACATATGACCATCGTCTTTTCTTTATTACTGAAGATATTAGTGGTTGATTGGTGATTTCTCTAATTTCCTCGTTTGTTTTGAATTCGTTCCACGCTATACCAAGTATTTTCCTTAGACATTTATTTTCGAATGCATTCAACTTTGTTTCTATATCTCTTGTTGTTTTCCAGCTTTCACACGCATACGTAAGGGTTGATAGTACATTTGATTTGAATAGTCTAAGTTTTGTGTTTGTGCTGATGAATTTTGATTTCCACAACTTTTCAAGGCTTCTGAAAGACATTGCTGCTTTAGCTATTCTGATTCGAATTTCTTTGTTTGTATCCCCTTCTCGATATTCCAAGATAGATAAAGTGATTGATCTCTTCCACTGGTTTGTTTTCCATGTATATTTTATCATCTGTTGGAATTAAACTTTTCATGACTTTAGTCTTTTCATGATTGATCTCAAGCCCAATTTTGCTGGCTACTGATGACAGTTCATTTGTGTTTTCCTGCATCGTTTTTATCTGACTGCTGATGAGAACTATGTCATCAGCAAAGTAGAGGTCCTCCAAATGGTCTCCTTGTATCCATTCGATGCCTTTATTACCAGTGCAGCATTTCTTCATTATGAAATCCATAACAACTCCAAATAACAAAGGCGATAAAATGCATCCTTGTTTAACTCCAGTTTCTATTGGGTAATGGAAACTGGAGTTAAACATAATACATAATAATGGTAAACAAATATTTTGCATAAAAATATTTTTACAAAAAAGTATATTGTAAGAAAAATATCTAGTACATTCTAAATCTCTTTTCCAGAACTGCTATCTCCTCTTGTAGCCTCTCTATATTTTTGCTGGCTATCTTAGAACTTGACTTCTCTTCAGAAAGTTCCATCTAAAATAAATGCACACATTATTTTCAGTTATAATTAACACAGAGTAAATGATAAAATGACATTCAATAAATTATATATTTTGTGTTTTGCTTTTAAACTAAACCCATTCAATATCAGACAGGAAAGAATGTTTGAACATATACAATTTTCTTACTATTTTCATCAAATGTTTATATATGTAGAAATAAAAATATTCTCATCATGTGCCTTACTGGTTGGTGTAGGCGATCATGTCCTTCCACAATCTTCTATCCACAGTGATATCTATATCAGTTCTGTTGTTGACCATTTTCCATGCCATGACACCAAACTATCCAGTATTTTCTCCCTTTGTCGTCCGTGATCTCTCTCTCCTTTTATTTTGCCAGTTGTAACCAAGTGTTCCAACTTTCCTCTTCTCATATTGTGCCCGGAAAATGTTGATTTTTTCTTTCTGATGTTTTTTTAGCAGCTCCCTTTTAGTGTTGGCCACTTTGAGAATTTCCTCATTGGTCTTTTTAGCTGTCCGGGGAACTTTCAACATTCTGAGAAATCCCATCTCTGTGGCCACTAATCGTCTTTTCATTTGTTTGTCTACTGTCCTTGATTTGCTTCCATAGGTCAGAATTGGTTCTATATAGCACCGTTGAACTCTCTTTCTCACTTCTATTGACATAGATTTGTTGCATAAGATATTTTTCATTTTCTGAAATGCTATTTTGGCCTGAGCTATTCTGCTTTTTATTTCTGTTGTGCATCTTCCACCTGATGTTATTATTGTGTCCAAGTATTTGAAATGTTGCACTTGTTTCAGATTTGTCTTGTTTATTTTTATGCTGCATGATGGTGATGATTGTTTCTTCGATATGACCATTACTTCTGTTTTCTTACTATTCAGACTGAGACCTTTCTTGTTGCTTTCTTTTACTATTATGTCTATCATTTCTTGTAGTTTATTCTCTGTCTCTGCTATTAAGACTGTGTTATCTGCATTTCGCAAATTATTTATGTTGTGACCATTGACTTCAATTCCTTTTTGTCTACTATAGATCTCATAATATTTTTGCTGTAAAGTGAAAACAAATCTGGCGATAGAACACAGGATTGTTTGACTCCTTGTTTTATATATGCATTATATGCATGTATCTAAAAGAAATAACTAGGGAATTTCTAAGCAACTCTCAAATGGAAAACATCAGGACAGAGGAAAAAAATGATGACCTTGAGAAACACTGAAAAGAACTAACAAAAGAGGTGAGGTTGACATGCATAGACTTGCTCTCTATAATCGAACACCTCGCCCAGAATAGAGACAATTAGTGGTTGATTCTATGAGCCCAATGTGCCATTTAACAGCATTGGAAGGATCAAGAATCTAGAACTGCAATGTGACAAGTGATTTGTAAATGATAATGTCATAATTAAATGCCACAACTAAAGACTTTGAAGTGAAGGAAGCATTATATATGATCAAAATCAATAAGTTCTTAAATTTAAGTTAAAAGTAAACTTCAAAAGTACGGAAAGAGTATTTCAAACATATTCCCAAATTTGAAGCTATTTTAACAAAAATTGGCACCTGCACTCGGATAAAAAAAAATGGTGGAATTTTGTAAAAACTGGGTTAAAAATTTGATTCCCTTATTTATGATACCTATCTGTAACTCTCCCAGGTACGATACCATAATAAAAATTACTACCACTTAAAGTTAATATTAAGTGATCTGAAAATAGTAATTTCTCTGAACTCTTGACACAGTCCTGTGTGTTCACACTAGACAAAACATGGGGACTTGAAATTCCTTGCTGAGGTTGACCAGAGTTTCATCTCAAAGACCAGACGTGTTACAATGTCTCTTGGTACGGTTGCTGCAGTATGTCTGGCGACTGCATTGATTTATTCGCTATGTGTCCCAAGTCACAAAGGGTTGTTTGATGTCTGCTGATGACTATAAATATCCCTGGTTACAGCAAAAAAAAAGAAAAATTCCAACAGCAGTGGAAACAAATTAAACACTCAGGTGTCACCAGAAGTGCTAATTAGGAAGGTACACATTTTCCTGTTTGAGCACAGGAAAATGTCAAATTTTGAGGAATTTATGTTTTGATATGGTGAATTTGACTACGGTATCATAATCTATGGTTAAGAAATTTGAGTTAATATTTTCCTCCCATGCTGTGTGCTAATTTGGCTTTGATAGAGAATACGTGTACCTCAAGAGCTATATTAGTGACTAATGATACCAAATGGGTTTTCCATGCCAGACTTGTTAAAGGGTAAGGACCAACTAAATGAAACACAACCTCACTGTTTTGCAAACAGGTTGATAAAACAGTAAAAAAATTAACACAAAATTGTATGTAGCAGCTTTACTAAAAGAAGAAAGCAGAAAATAATAAATGTTTTGGCCATAGGTCTTCATCAGTGTAACAAGGTGACTGACTACACAATTACATAGATGGATTTCTTGGCCTGCTCCTCTGACTGAAGCTATGTAGAAAGAAGTTTCAAGCTGCAATCAAACCTCTTTTCTGTTTTCTGTTATTTTCTAAAATATTACTTCTTTAATCACATATATGGACTGTCCAAAATCTTTCTGAAACAAAACCTTTAACAGATCCTAATCTGCAAAAGTTTCTTCCTAAAGACTCCAGAAAATCACCGTTTTATTGACAAAGGATCAAAATAATAATAATATCACACCTTCAGAGCTTGTATTGTTGCCTCTTGATCAATAATGTGAGCCCTAAACTTTTTATTCATTTCTTGCATTGTGTGGGCTTCACGGACCTGTACCAAATAAAGAAAATAAAATAAAAGACTCACTTCCATTTCTTAACTCGTCTGAGATTTTGGAAATAACAATCAAAATGTATATTCTGCAATACCAATCAAAATAAAATCATTTTAAAAACCCTCAGATATTTGCCATAATTTCTCTGTGGTTTCACTACTAGGCAGAGTGAAATAATGCTCCATAGTAGCCAACCTTCGATGGGGAGACAGCACAAGATGATGATGAATTTCTAATTTTGTCTTTTCTTATCATCCTCAGTACTTTTCTCAGGCATTGTATTTCCATTGCGATAATCAGTTATAAGTGTCAGTGTTAAACTTATGGTGAGTCACAAGCGTAAACTGATCACTACAGAAATTAGATGTTTCTGAACCATATAGAAATGTTGAGAAGTTATAACATTTTGCTATTCTTACTTTTAGCCTTAGTGTTATTTGTTTTGATGTTTGTATATTTTTCATGGCATTAAAACTACTTTTTGCCATTCCTATTCTTTTGTGTATTTCGGTTTTACATTTTCCATCACTGGTTATAGTATGGCCAAGGTAGTTGAAGCTGTAAACTGTCTCCAGGTATAGGCCTATTCCTTCAACTTTGATATCCACTTGTAGGTTTTAAGTATTAACTTTGTTTATGATCATAGTTTTAGTCTTTTTGATAATCATATCTAATCCATTTTTTGCTTGTCACATATTTATTTCATTAAGCAATTGTTGTAGATCTTTAGGATTTTCTGCTAGTAATACAGTATCATCAGGATATCTTAGGTTATTGATTATCTTTCCATTAATTTGTAGGCTTGGCATCTCTATTATATTTTTATAGATTTGCTCAGTGTATTGATTGAACAAGCTTGGTGATAGGATGCATCCCTGTCTTACTCTTCTTTTTATATCAATAAGTGTAGTGTCCTTTTTGTTATATTTTATTACTGCTGTTTGCTCCCAGTATAAATTACATATTAGTCGTATGTCTGTGTCATCTAGATGTATATCTTTTAGGCAGTCTATATGTTGTTTATGGTGTATTCTATCAAAAGCTTAGGTGTAGTCTATGAAGGAGGCAAATATTGGTTTGTTTACTTCTGTGTACTTTACGATTAATGTCCTCAAGCCGAATATGTCTTCTTTTGTCCCACTGTTTTTCCTAAATCCAAATTGTTGTTGTTCTTATTCAATATTTATTTTATTGTGAACCCTTCCCTGTATAACTTTTAGCAAGATTTTTGTTACACAGCTCATTAGGCATATTGTTCTAAAACACTGCATTCAAACCATTCTTTTGAGGCAATGCAATGAAAGTATAATATAATAATGAACTGTCTCAAAATGGTGAAATATAATGTTATACCACACTAAATTGTAAAACCATAACTGCCACAGGAAGCAGCATAACACCTACAAGTTTTAAAACAATATACATCATATGGATTTATATATGCTTCAGGAGTGTTTTAAGTTATAAAAGGAATATAAAAAAATATACAATACCTTAGCTTCATTCAGTTCCCGTTTCATGGTCTCACAGTCTTTACTTAACCCATTCCTCTCCTGGTACAGCTGCTTCTTGTACATCTCCACCTCCTCCTTGGCTGCTCTTTCTCTGTGCTGAAGTTCTATCACTGCCTGCTTGAGATCCTGAGGATGATGCAGAATAAAACTCAGATATTTCTTTCTTTTCTCATAGTAATGGACCAACAAAACAGTCACAGATCTACATGCCATGTGGTGTTAAGTAGTGGTGGCAAAAATAATACATCATTCTGTATGGTCAATGGCCATCCTGCCTAGGATACCCCAAGTCTAGCCACATTGTTTACCTCTTTCTGATGTTTTCCACCATGCTGACTTAGACTGATGTTATTAACACAAATGAACATACAACTAGAAGACAAAAGAGAGTTGAAGCTGGGCAAATAAAGTAGTGCAGTATCACTTTTTTAATCACTTAAGTTCATAATTTGCTAGAAAGAATGAAATGGATATTATGTGAAGCCACAGTAAAGTTGGTACAGATATAATAATTTAAGAAAAAAATAGTATTTTACAGTCTTGCAGACAAGACTAATTAACTAATATCTATAAAATGAAAGTAATCTATGTTCTATATTACTGTTAAGTAAAGTAAAGAGCCCAGTCAATCAAGTGGCATATAGGGATATGGTGTTAGTGACCATGACTTTTATAGACCTTTGGCACATGATTTTTGGGGTATTGTGGTCGGTATTACGCCCATGCCACTTTACTTTCCAGAAAAAAAATCAGGTACCCATTTAAGGGTGAACCTAAAAGCCATGTCCTTTGTAGTCCAGTTCACTAACCACTGAGCTATCACGACTCCCTATTTACTGTTAGTTACTCTATAACTTCTATTAACCAAGTATTTCTAAGACATGACTTTTGTTGTGCTTTTAATATTACTATTATGCAATGACTAAAATATTTAACAGACATGCTGGTTCAAAAAACTTCAAAAACAATTTTTATGTGGTTTGTCTTTTTAAAATTTCTGATACCTCTAATCTAAACAAATTGACTAACTTACATGATTGTTTCCTACAGCTTCAGCAAGCTGGGTAGCTATGTTAGCTTTAATGCTGCTCAGTTCCTTCAACTCTTCCTGCGAAAATAAAAAACATTCAAAAGATTATCCTTGTTTTGTTTATTTTTGCATTCACCCAATGATTACACTTCATATATATATATATATATATATATATATATATGGCCTTTGGCATCTTGATAGACCACTGTTAGCTAGCGATTATGATAAATCAGTAGTTTGGTAAATATTAGTGACTTATGCTGGATGTTGTAATTTGCTGAACAGCTTTTCTTGTGGCTAAATCTGCCAATAGATAAGCAGATTCGAGCACAAAACGAACAAGTAGTATTTGTGGTGTCTGGCTTTGTCTCCTTTCTACCGCACCTTTATCTTCTGAATTTGATATCAACGCTGCCTTATATGTAATTCACCTTTAAAAAAATGTTAAGTGTACATAGATGTGTTGTGTCATGTTTTGCAACAAAGCTGTGCCTTCTGGCCTAACACATCCAACTTTGACACATCATTTATGTGTACTGAGTTGCCTTCCCTGTTTGTTCCTTACTCATTTGGCCACATTTGTTAGTCTATCTCCAGATGCACCACTGGGAGGTAGAGTAAGGTGATGATCAGCTCTAATGTTTGCCGATCATAATGTAAGCACTTAGCTATGAGTCACTGACAACTCTCAGCTCAAATGTTGGTGGATACCTGGGCCCCCAAAATAGGATCTATAATTTTATTTTTATTATTTCACAGAATTTTAATGCAAATAAAACATAAAAGAATATACAAATGTGAAAAAGAATGTTTATTTTTAAATAAGTATTAAGAATTTCCATAAGAAAATGTTTTCTGAGTTACAAATAAAGTTTTGTCAGAAGTCAATATTTTATAAACAATATTATGAAAGACATTTATTAACAATAAAATCATTGATGTAGAATTAAAGAAAGAAAAAGAATGAATCCTGCGACACCTTGAACATGTCACATAGAGAACAATGAGTTAGTGCCAAAATTATTTTCTTCGCTATAAGAACATTTTTGGGTAATATGGCCAGCATTGTGTCAGTTCTGCATTGTTTCCAAGAAAACATCATTACCCATTTAAGCTTTAGCAAATCTGGAAATTATTCTATTGAGGGATGGAACTGATCTTGTCTTTAGTAAACTAGCTCCATAACCACTGCTTTATTGTGGTTTTCTTTCGTTAAGAAGGAGCAAACTTTCATTCTAAAAGTGATAAAGCCAAATACAAGAAACTGTACTAATGGCACAGCTCTGTAATCAGTAGCATTCATACTCCTCATCATATATTAATGAGTGGGTGGGGGACACATAAGTGGAACAAAGTCAGTTTGTGCCAACTAACAATTATAAACTATAACTTAATTGGTAATTATAAAAAAAATCACTTCATAATATTACATTTATTTTACACTGTAGAGAGTGTAAAACTCAGATAATTTTTTAATTGCTACAAATTATAAATTTTACTGTTCATTGAAAAATCTTCCTCTTGTGCGTACACCTCTAGACATCAATATTAATACGTTTGAAGAACGTTGAAATATGGGTTGTGGCCAAATATATTTAAAAAAATGAACTCATTAAAAAAATAATAATGACCTAAACTCTTTAAAAATTTGGTTATAGATCTAACTATCTAATTCATATTTGTCCAATTTATACTTAACACTGCCTTTCATCCTACAGAAAGGTGAGGGGGAAGTGAAGTGGAGACATCTATTATGTACAACTCAAAATATGGTGATAACAAGTTTCCTTTAAAAATCTTATAACCAACCTTCAGTGTGTGAGATTGATCCCGGGCTAGCATATGAGCTGCCTCTACAGCTGAAAGTTTGTCTTCAAACTTGTGTCTCTCTTCTGACAAAGAAGCCACTCTAGCTCTAAGGCTGTGGAGCTCACCTTCCATCTAAGAAAATGGTTAATTAATAAACTTTACAATCATTCTGACTAAAGGATGGAAAACTGCTGCAATGTAGGTATTATCTTCCAAAAATGATTCTCATTATTATCCTTAACTCTTTATCACAGTTGCTAAAAAAATATAAAAAATAAAAGAGCCCACGAGCCCCGTCACGCTACGTGGTTTATAGAGAATATGGTGTTAGTGTCCATAATTTTTTATACACCTTCGACACATTATTTTGGAGCCAATATGGTCAGTTTTATGCCAGTGCTACTAAATCTTTCCCAGAAAGAAATATGGTACCTATTTAAGGCTCAGTGAACCTAGAAGCCGTCCATCAGGATCGAACCCGACCTCTTGTCCTTAATAGTCTAGTTCACTAATCACCGAGCTATTGTGGTCCCTATTTCCATGGTAACCAAATTATTAATGAATTTTTAAAACATATAAACATTTATTTTAGACATTCCCAGTGGTGAATACTATGTATCATTTTATTTTGTTAAAAAAATAAAATAGGTGCAAATTTTACTCCCATACCACCTTAAGATTCTTTCTTTTTAACTTCCCAAATAGGTGGTGCTTTTGTAGTTTACGTTTATCAAAAGTTAATTAAATAAATCTAACAAGCAAGAATATGTACAGGAAAAAATAAAATGCAAAAGAATGGACAATAAATCCTGAACTGGCATAGATCAATAAACTAAAACAAGAATAGGATACAAGCAAAATGATTGAGTTAGTGAATGCATTTCATCAGCATATACAAGAAATGTTGCTTAGAATGGCTGACATCAGTGCCATGGCAAAATTCTTATTTGCTACATGATGGTTACAAACCTTCTCAGCTACAGCTCTTGCGTCTCTGTATTCTCTATCTAGATCAATCCGAACAGACTTTAATTCATTTACTTCAATATCCTTCAATCTGAGTTGTTCATCTTGTGCTGCACGAACAGCCTGTAGAACATGAAATATAAGAGAAAGCATTGTTTACTCACACTAAGTATAACTATATGAATAATTGTCTTCATGCCAACATAAAATAAACATGAATTATATTATATTCTTTAACAACCTTCTTTGAGCCATGCTGATGAGTAGAAGATCATGCTAAAGTTAGGTGTGACTTCTCATTAAAAACTGGAGACAATAGATCCCCAGCCTCATATGTCTCTTTAATAGTTTATACATTCTGACATGTTGTTATTTGTCCAACTTTTGAGGCAATTAACTATTCTATTACAAGTGCTGTTATACTTATGTCCAATTGGGTTCATTTTTGCCTTCCACTATAGCATGGTGTCATGTCTCCTTACCTTTATCAGATCGTATGTCCTTTGTAGAACATACCATTCACCTTTGCCCATCTAAAAGAATCTCTGTCTCTAGCCAGATCTCCCACTTCTTTTGTTGCCATGTTCAAGGTCTCCTTGATGTCTTGAAAGCACCTTCCTCTTGGTCTGTCCCAGATACATCATCTAGGAACTAAGCCTTCCATTATTGTTCTTTCCAGCCCACTGTGTCTTTTGAAATGATCATAGTATTTTAATATCTTCTGTAGAATGGTGTTTACAAGCCAGTTCTTTTTAATGTTTAAATCTTTTAATGTCTTCATTGCTCTTTTTCATTACCCAAGGTATCTTAATGATTTTTCTGCAACATTTTGTTTCAAATGAACCAATTTTCTCCCTTTGCTTTATGCAAAATTGTCCAAGATTCACAACCATATATTGCTATCTAAAAGATACATGTCCTCAATAATAAAAACTTGATTGCCTTACAGGTTCCACTTGTTCCAATGGTGTTAAATTTGTATGTTGCTATTGTTAGTCTTCTTTTGATCTCTTTCTGGCAGTCTCCATTGTTAGTTACTACAGATCCCAGATATTCATAGTTTATTACAATTACAACTTCACTGTTAATGATGATTTTGGGTTGGCTTTTTGCTTTGCCAATGTACATTATCTTATCTTTCTGTATGTTTTTATAGAGGTTTTGCTCTTCACTGTGTTTTTTGACACACTCAATTGTCTCTTTTAATCCTTTTGTAATGTTTGAGAGGAGAACTGTGTCATCAGCGTATCTGAGTCCTGGAATAATGTTGCCATTTAGCATGAAAAGGTCAAATTTCACAAATCTTTCATCATTTCTGACATTTCTTATGATGTTCTAAGCATAAATGCTCCTTATCTTTATATACCCTAAATATTTCCTTAGATCATCTCCATCTCTTCAGCTACTCTGATTTAATTTCTAGTCATTCTAGAACTATTGTTTGCTTTCATAGCCATGAGATATGTTTTGTTATATCATTAAATCCACATCTCAAGTGTCTTATTTTTGTTTTCTATCTGCTTGTTCAATGTCTAATCCTCCGAATCCTTTGTACAATAGATTTTTCTAAAGTAAATATAAAACTTGACAATTAGTATTTTGAATATGTTTGTTAATTGTTTCGATTTAGTATGCTATTTTTTTTACTAAAAGTGTTAGGGAGATACAAAATTCTAGTTCTTGCCCTTCTAGCAGCCTCAATCATTGTCATTTGATGTTGTTGTAGCATTTCTCGGATGTTGTCAGTACATCTTACTCTAGGTCTACCACAGGCTCTTCTTCCATCTCCTCTTATATATACTTTGTAAGTAAAATAAAAAGTAAAGTACCCCCGTCACGCCAAGTGGTGTATAGGGAATATGGTGTTAGTGACCATAAATTTTACAGACCTTCGGCACATGATTTTTGGAGTAATGTAGTTGGTATTACGCCCGTGCCACTTTACTTTCCTAGAAATAAATCTGGTACCCATTAAAGGCTGGGTGAACTGGAAGCCATCAGTTGGGATCGAACCCTACCTCTTGTCCTTTGTAGTCTTGTTAACTAACCACTGAGCTATTGCGGCTCCCTCTTATATATACTTTGTGTGGCTTATAATCTCTGGACATTTTTCCAGATGAACAAACCATGTTATTTGTTGTCTCTGTATGTAGTTTAGAACTGATTCAATGTCCAATTTCTCTCTTACTACATGCTTTCTAATTCTGTCTCTTCTAGTCACTCCAAGCACATTTCTGAAACATCTCACAGTATCTCTGTGGTGAATAGCTTCCTTTTATCTTTATTCTCAAGCAACTATGTAGGCACAGATAACACAAGATGGGAATGAATATACTCTGTATGAGATGTTTCGTTGTGATGATAGGTATTGTCTTGTGCTGCAAGTACAGGGACTAGCTGTCCCAATATTTCATTTGTCTTATTACATCAAATGTCTATTTTTGTATTCATTTTGCCATCTTCAGAGAATGTTGCTCCTGGATATTTGAAGACTGTCACGTGCCTTATAATGTGTTGTTCAACAGC
This sequence comes from Megaustenia siamemsis, assembly GCA_032433765.1. Lineage (NCBI taxonomy): Eukaryota > Metazoa > Mollusca > Gastropoda > Stylommatophora > Ariophantidae > Megaustenia > Megaustenia siamemsis. Next base: position 62,004,858 of record JAVIAB010000050.1, on the reverse strand, counting down.
TATGCTCAATGTCTGCTTTTGTCATCTTATTGTCATGACTTCTGTTTTCTATCAATGCTTACTTTCATGTTATTTATTTTGCATATGTTATTCAAGGATGACAGATGTTGAAATTTTGTTTTGTTGTAAGCTATTAGGGCTTGATCAAGAGCAAAGATTCATTCATTGATATCTTCGTTTGTAGTTTGGCATTCTTGAACATGTTAGTGTTTCGGTGTATGATAAACTTTGATGTAAAGTGACAAACTTCATTATCGATCTTCTTCTTTTCTCTTTTCACTGATACCAAAAAGGTGTTGTGGTTTATATCATTTGTCGTTCTTGAGCTGCTCGAACTGTCTGAATTAGTGATTTTTCTTTGTTGTTACATGTCTCTATCACTGCATCTATCCATCTTCTTCTAGATCTTCCTCTTGGTCTTTTTCCATGCATTCTCGAGAAGAACGCCCTTGATGGTGATTGGTGAGGATTCATTCTGACCAGGTGGCCCAACCATTTAAGTTGTTCTATATATTCTTGGCAGGGTTTTATTCCTACCATTTTTCTTATGGTTTCATTTGGTATTCTATCTCTTCTTGTGTTGTTTGTTACTTTTCTCAAGCATCGTATCTCACATGTATTGATCTTTCTTAAATGTGATTTAGAAAGGGTCCATGTTTGACTTTCATTGAACAAAGTTGGTATGAAAATTCATTACCAATAATGGATGAAAAAAAAAAGTATTAATCAGTTTTTAATATGAGCATGCTTTGTTGCTCGATTTGGTCATTCTTTTGGCACCCAACAGGGGTACAGCTATTTCTTCCAGTTGTCTATGTAGCTTGTAGATGTTTGTGAGCTAGTGAAGCTGAGACCCATCCATTCCTTGAGATTATTATTCTAGAACTTTCTTTGCCTTAGCATCTTAGTCTTCTCACAGATCTTTGGATGATGATTTCTACCACATCTGGGGGGGGGGGGGGGGGGGGGGGCATGTTATATGGGAATCTCAGCCTTAATTTATTCATGATGTTGAGAAGATCCCTATATCTAACCAATTTCTTTTATATCTTATTTCTAGACCTCTATATTAATAGTGTAGCCAAAATACAAAATGCTCAGAGTCTTAAGGTCGTACCTCATTTCAAGAACATATACTTTTCACTGCAATTTTTGCCATTAAGACTCGTATTTCACAAAATAAAAGAGGAGGGAAACAATGATAAATGAAAATAGAACAAAAGAACTACACTGAGCTTTTGGTGTGGAATATGGAAAAGATTACGCCTGCTTACATTTTAAAACATCGACCTTAGTTTTATGCAGTTGTGATGTCAACTATGGAATTCCCTCCCATGAAGTCTGACTGGAATGTTTGTCTAGCATGCCACTGCCGAAAAAATTACACCGGGGCTATATACTTTATATTATGATCCACTTAATTCACAACATTTAATCTCTCATATTAGCGTTTTGAATTTAGATTTTTTTATACAGCATGAATTTAATTATTTCTGTGAGTAAAAGTGGTGAGAGCAAGAGACAGGGCAGAATGGCACTCCATGGTAGCCAATCTTCGTTGCGGAGAAGGCACTAGATGATGATGATGAGTAAAAGTGAATGTTATAATTTTTTTTTACCACTACAATTTTATTAAATATGTATCCAGAGCAGATCTGTGTTTTTGTGCCTGTGGCACGCTGGTATTCATAAGTGATATTAATAAAAACCTTACAATCTGCTTAATTCACTAAATCTTATCTCACATATAAACATTTAGAATCCAAATCCATGTAAAGGTAAAGGTAAAGTACGAGACTTGAACCGGCGTCTTAGCACGCGAGTTTACACCCATATGTGCTTGGCCACCTATTCAGAAATATTAGGATATTTCTGTATAGTGTAGCCTCAAGCATCGAAACTCAGATGCGAAGTGACATTCCTCACCTTCCCAGGATAATACCCTGGTACCCATTTCTGTCAACGGCTGGGTCAACCGTGGGGGTATTTTTTTTTTCCAACCACGAGTGCAATTCACACTGCTCCCAGTGGGAATCGAACGCGGGTTGTCAGAACGTCAGTAGTCTAGTCAGGTGGTTTTCCCAACTAGGCTACCGAGGCCCCCATCCAAATCCATGTTTGTTTATACAACTATAATATAATTTAATAATTTCGGTGAATAAAAGTGAAAGTCATAATTTTTGTTGACTGCTTCAATTTTGTGGAATTTGCATTCGAAGTTGAAACATATTTTTGTGCTTGCAGCAACAGTAAAAGTGAAAGTCATCAACACTGGACTATTAGATGGTAATTGTTATTTTAGCTAATTCGCGAGATGAACTGAAACAACAGACAGGGCATTGTTGACGGCATTATATAAAAAATAATTGTTTTTATAGCTACAAGGCAGGAGGAAAAGTTCTGAATGTAGGTTAGAAACACCTGAATCAAGTGAATCTTTGTCAGAATAAGGGGCCTCATTTGTGTCATATTAAGGGTCTAATTTGTGTTATCATGACTTAGGTCATTTCAGCTAAAAAGCATGTCCAAACAGGCATGACATATTTTTTCTCCACTTTCAGAGTAAGTGCAAATTAAAATATTTTAAAATCAAATTATATATGTAACACTTACAAGCGCATCAGCCAGCTCTCTTTTGAGATTCTCAATTTGCAGTTGGTAGTAACTTCCGTGATGCTTCTGCCCTTCCATCTCTTTAACCAGCTGTTCATGACGGGCCAACATTTGTCCTGTCCCATGTTTCTGTCGGTCAAGGTCTCTCTCAAGGGACTTTACTTTCGCCTTCCATCTTTAAAACAGAATGTAGCTTAGCAGTAATGTATATTTTACTTATCTGAATTAATAATGAATTTGATAATAACAAATAAATTAATTAATATTTTGAGTGAAACTCAGCAGAAAAAGATAAACAGAAATAATACAGGAATACAAGTATTTTCACAGTACTCAGAAAAATAACAAACAGCAACAAAGAAATACTGATAATTTGTGTTGTTAAAATACCTGTGCTTTTGTACCATTTCAATGTGTTATGTCTCAGTTTATATGGTAACTTATTAACAAAGAAACAGGATATTTAACTCAAAAATACCAAGCTAGATGAAGGTGCCAGCACTGCCAAAATTTCATATCACCTTCATGGGGAAGGAAAACTCTCATAACATTTTGGTAAAACATAGATTACTCAGGATATGCCTGCCAGGGGAGATGTCCACAGTGATGGCAGGTGAATGGATGGATTGTGTGTTCAGAAGAATCCTGGAAAAAGCTGTGGGAAATGCTGCAAATTGTACCCTGGAGGCGGATAGAAGATTGATGTGAGCCAAGGGACATCCTATGAAATATGGCCATGGACAATGCAAAACTAAGGAACAAGACACCACAAGATGTGCAGGTCACCAAATGCATAGCAAAGAAAAATAACAGTAATGGTGACTAGTTTGCTTGATAGCAAAGACAAAGATAATTACTGATGAACTAGTTTGCTCCACAGTAAAGAAAAATAGCGTTAATAATGTACAAGTTTGCTCCATAATAAAGAAAAAAGAACATTACATGTGAACTAGTTTGCTTTATAGTAAAGAGAAAAACATTAAACTTTGATTACGATAGTTATCTGTGATGCACGTCGTTATATTTCGTACAAATTACTACCACTTAATTGTAACATTCTATCTATCTATTGTCCTTTCGAGCCGAAGACGGCACATAGGGCAGAACCACAATCTCAAAAACAGAAACCCCTGCATGCCGAAGTGGCACATATTGCAGAGATCACTGCTTCTAAAATCTATGGTTCTGTTTTCATAACAATGATTTTTACAATGACAGCTTGTCAAACCATCGATCAACCTGGAGCACTAAAAATAGTATTTCCTTTGAACTTTTGACACATAACTGTGTGTTTACCAAGTAGACCCACAGGGAACTCGGATTTCCTGTCTCAGGTTGATTTATAACTCAAAATTGACTGCTTGGACTGGATGTGTTACTTTGTCTATTCAGACGGTTGCCGTAAGTTCATCAGTATGTTAGGCTACCTCAAAGCATTATTCGCTGTGTTTCCCAAATAACAAAGGGTTGTTTGAAGTCAGCTGCTGACAAATGAGGATATTTCCATGGTCACAGCAAAAAAAAAAATGAAACACGACCAATTTGTTGAAATTTTGGGAATTCTTTTTCTTATTATAGGATCTTATCTTATGATCCTATTTTTAAAAAATCCTACATCAATAGAAACAAATCCAATAGTGAGGGATCACCAAAAGTAGTCATTAGGAAGGTACATGGAGGGAGAGAATGTTTGAACATGGCAAACTATCAAAATTTGTGTTTTGATACAGTAATTTTTACAACAGTATTGTAATCTAGGGTAAATGGTGAACTAGTTTGCTCCAAAGTAAAGAAAAAAAAAGATGATGAACTAGTATGGCTGCTGTAATTACTGCATGATTTTATTTATATACACTCTTAAACACTCTTTTAGTGAATGAAGGTCACACTTCTCTCCTGAAGATTTTATGTAGTGACAGTCTTGTCAAACATTTATCTCTGTCTATTATCCTTAAGAGCCAAAAATGGTAAATGGGCAGAAATTCTAGATTGTCCATTTCTGATGATTTTTGCTATTAAGTGTCTGCATTGTATCTTGCCACATGTTCCTGGTGAGCCTCTCAATCTCAGCATAGGAGCTGATGCCCACTGTTGTTGCTTCATTGTTGTTTTTAGCATTTTTCTAGGTTGGTTATTTTTCTTTAGCCCTCACTTTCCTACATGAGGGTTTATTTTGAGACTCTTGTCTCTTCTCATTACATGGCCACCTTCTTTTTGTGATTGTACATAGATATTGTTGGATGCATGGTGTTGAATTCATTCCATGGTATAAGAAGTATTTTCCTGAGGCATTTGTTTTCAAATGCATCCAGTTTCTCACAGACATAAGTCTGGTTGGATAAACCATTTGGTTTGACAATCTTGAGCTTTGTTTCTGTGCTTAGTAATTTGATAATTTTCATAATCTATCTAAGTTTCTGAAAGTCATTGCTGCCTGTGCTATATTGATTCTAATTTCTATCTTTGTGTCTCCTTTTTTGATCTATGCAACTTCAAAGATATACAAAGTGATCTACTTCTTGCACAGTGTTTCCTTCCAGATTTTTTTCTTCTGGATGAATTTGACTTTTCATTACTTTTGTCTTTTCTTAGTTGATCTGAAGTCCTTTCTTTTACCATCTATTGATGATAGGACATTTGTTTTTTCTCTTGCATTATATTCACATTCATGGACAAGTCAAAGAGAGAAAAAGTAAATCCACCATCCAGGAAGATAAGGGCTCTCTGTCTAAGAGACGAATGACGCAAGCCGGAGAAATCTGTGATGAGTCTGGGGTGCTGACTCATCCTTTGTCTACCAGGAAATCCTCCAGAATTGGCACCTGGAATGTACGTACCCTAAATGAACAGGGAAAAGCTGCACAGGTAGCAGCAGAAATGGCAAACTACAAGATAGATATTCTGGGAATGTGTGAAACAAGATGGCTAGGAACGGAAAGAATAAAACTAAATACAGGAGAGATGATTTTATCATCAGGACACCAGGAACCTGGTGAACTCCCTCACCAGGAACCCCCTGAACAACATAGTGAAGGGGTAGCTATAATACTATCAAGGAATGCACAGAAGACACTAATAGAATGGGAAGCAGTAAGACCAAGACTAATGAGAGCAACATTTAAAACAACCAAAAACAAAATAAAATTACACATTATCCAATGCTATGCACCAACCAACGATAAGGATGATTTAGTTAAAGATGATTTCTATAAACAGCTACAATGTCAGATGGATGCAAGATGAGCAAAGAATATTATAATCTTGATGGTAGACCTAAATGCTAAAGTAGAATCAGATAACAGAGGCTTCGAAGAGATTATGGGAAAACATGGACTTGGAGATATAAACGAGAATGGAGAGATATTTGTGAATTTCTGCGTCCTAAATCAAGTGAGCCTAGGAGGAACAATATTCCAACATAAAAGAATACACAAAGCTACATGGGTGTCACCAGATCATAGAATGGAAAATCAAATTGATCACATGTGTATTAATAATAAGTTTAAGTCATCCTTACAGGATGTAAAAGTATATAGAGGGGCAGATGTAGCTTCTGATCATCATCTTCTGGTAGCCAAACTTAAAATTAAACTAAAAAGGTATACTACAACGAATAAGGTAGAAAGTATTTCAATGTTGGGTTTCTTAAAGAACAAGGAATTAAAGATAAATTTGCAGTCACAATATCAAACAAATACCAAGTCCTCCAACAACTAGAAAATACAATAAATATAGAAGATCATTGGAAACAGGTAAAAGATATATGGAAAGAGACATGCGAAAAAACACTAGGGAAAAGAGAATCCCTGAATAAGGCATGGATGACAGCAGAGAACCTGGACAAAATAAAAGAAAGAAAGAACAAGTAAGCAGACATAAATAAAAGCAAAACGAGAAGTAATAAAGCCAAGACACGGGAAGCTTACACAGACGTGAACAAAGAAGTGAGAAGATGTATTAAAAGGGATAAAAGGAAATATATATAAATGAATTAGCTAAAGAGGCAGAAGAAGCAGCAAATAAAGGAAATATGAAAGAACTGTACAACAGCACGAAGAAATTAAGTGAAAAATACAAACAGATCAATGCCTATCATAAAGAAACAACAGATAAATTGGTTCGGCCACATAACAAGACAAAAAGAACTAACAATGACTCAAAGAGCCTTAAATAAACGCTATGAAAACGCCAGATTAAGAGGAAGATCGAAAAAGAGATGGATAAAGGGAATACTAGAGTCACTAGGAGGAATAACATCAGAAGAGGCCAACAGAAGAGCAAAGAATCGCAGATTGTTTCTCCCCTCGACGCCAACGGCAGCAGAGGAAGGAAAGAAGAAGAAGAAGAAGAAGAAGAAGATCAATGCCTTTATTAAAGATAAGAAAGGAAATCTGCTTAGTAACATAAGGGAACAAATGGAGAGATGGAAAGAGTACTTTGAAGAACTTTTGAATAGACCCGGCTCAAATAATCCTCCAGATATACTACCAGCAGAAGAAGAGTTACACGTTAACTCTGGAAAACCAAGCAAAGAAGAAATAATGAAAGCCATCAAACTATTAAAAAATGGTACCACAGGACCAGATGAAATTCCTTCGGAAGCCATCAAAGCAGATATTAACACCTCTACCAAGATGTTACATAATCTATTAGATAAAATTTGGGAGAGGGAAGAAATACCTAAAGACTGGAAAGAAGGTTATATGATCAAACTACCAAAGAAAGGAATTTTACAGGAGTGCACAAATTATAAGCGAATTATGCTACTATCAGTGTCAGGAAAAATATTAAGCAGAATCATTCTGGAGAGTCTAAAAGAGGCCACAGAGAAACATTTGAGAGTTGAACAAACAGGTTTTAGGAAGAACAGATCATGTGCTGATCAAATAACTACTCTACTTAGTACAAAGTTGAACAAAGTTTAGAACTAAAATCCCCACTTTATATTGGATTCATAGATTACGAAAAGGCATTTGATAGTTTAGACAGAAGAATGCTTTGGAAGTTGCTGAGTCATTACGGAAACCCCATAAAGTTTATTAACCTGATAAAAACAATGTATGAAGGAATGAAATGTAGTGTGGTGCATGAAGAACAGCTTACAGAAGCATTTGAAATAAGAACAGGAGTAAGGCAGGGTTGCCTTCTATCTCCATTCTCTTTCCACTGGCCATAGATTGGATTATGAAAATAACTCAAAACAACAGAAATGGGATCCAGTGGTCACTGACCAAACAACTTGATGATTTAGACTTTGCGTGTGACATAGTTCTCCTATCACACAGCCATCAACAGATGCAGGATAAAATGAGCATACTTGATGAGAGATCACAACCGCTAGGACTGAAGATTAATAGAGATAAGACCAACGTTATGAGAATTAATACAGTTGGCAATAACCAAATAAAACTAGGAGAATTACCTCTATTAGATGTACAATCTTACATATATCTGGGCAGTAATATAGATAAAGAGGGAGGAACAGAAAATGATACCAAAATAAGGATATCAAAAGCAAGAGGAGCTTTCATTGCACTGGGAAACATATGGAAATCCAAAGAAATTAGGTTAAATACAAAAATAAAAATTTTCAACTCAAATGTTAAGTCGGTCCTATTATATGGCTGTGAAACATGGAGAACAACAAAATTGACAATCACGAAGATACAGACTTTGATTAATGGATGCTTACGCAGAATAAAAGGATGGAATTGGCAGGACAAAATCACTAACATAGAATTATGGAAATGTACCAGTCAAATCATCATCATCATGTACCATACCGGTTGGTGTTGGCGATCATGTCCTTCCACAATCTTCTATCTACAGTGCATCGTATCAGTTCTGTTGTTGACTGTTTTCCATGCCATGACACCAAGCTATCCAGTATTTTCTCTCTTTGTCACCTGCCATCGCTCTTTCCTTTTATTTTGCCAGTTGTAACCAAGTATTCCAACTTTCCTCTTCTCATGATGTGCCCAAAAAATGTTGATTGCTTCTTTCTGATGTTTTTTAAGAGCTCCCTTTTTGTGTTGGCCTCTTTGAGAACTTTCTCATTGGTCTTTTTAGCTGTCCAGGGAACTTTCAACATTCTTCTGAGAAATCCCATCTCTGTGGCCTCTAATCATCTTTTCATTTGTTTGTCTATTGTCCATGATTCGCTTCCATAGGTCAGAATTGGTTCTATATAGCATCGATGAACTCTCTTCTCATTTCTATTGACATATATTTGTTGCATAAGATATTTTTCATTTTCTGAAATGCTATTTTGGCCTGAGCTATTCTGCTTTTTATTTCTGTGTTGCATCTTCCATCTGATGTTATCACTATGCCCAAGTGTTTCAAACGTTGCACTTTTTTCAGATTTGTCTTGTTTATTTTTATGCTGCATGATGGTGATGATTGTTTCTTCGATATAACCATTACTTCTGTTTTCTTACTATTCAGACTGAGACCTTTCTTGTTGCTTTCTTTTACTATTATATTTATCATTTCTTGTAGCTCATTCTCTGTCTCTGTTATTAAGACTGTGTCATCCGCCTATCGTAAATTATTTATGTTGTGACCGTTGATTTCAATTCCTTTTTTGTCTACTATTGATCTCATAATATATTCGCTGTAAATTGAAAACAAATCCGGCGACAGAACACAGCCTTGTCTGACTCCTTGACCAGTCAAATACCAGTGGATAAAGAGATACAGCAAAGACAATGGCGCTGGATAGGACACACACTACGGAAGCCAACTGAGAGTATTACACAACAGGCCCTTTTTTGGAATCCCCAGGGGAAAAGATAAAGAGGAAGACCAAGGAATTCTTGGAGAAGACAGATAGAAGCAGAGATGAAGATGATAGGGAAGACATGGAATGATCTTAAAAGAATGGCAAAAAACAGAACGACTTGGAAAGTGTTTGTTGAAGACCTATGCTCCACTGGGAGCTAAAAAGGTAGAATAATATAATATTATATTCACATTGCTACTGATAAGAACTATGTCATCTATAAAATCAAATTCCTCTAATTGAGACTCAAGTATCTATCCAATATATTTCTTACCTATACAGGATTTATGCATTATAAAGTTGATGGCAATTCCAAATAAAAATGGGGATAAAAGACATCCTTATTTGGCTCCGGTTTCAATCTGGAACTATTATTCTGTCCAGTATCAGTGTTAATTGCAAAATAGAAGCCGTTGTTCAGATCTTTGAGGATGTACATGATTTTCTTTGGTATTCCATACTGTCTCAGCACATTCTATAGATAGTCTTGTCAAAACTAGGAGCCAGTTAATTAATAAAAAGAAGAAAATACACAAGATGAACAAACTGGAAGCCAACAGGGATTGAGGAAAAAAATAAATAAAAGTATATCTCCTTACTGTCTGACAGTTTCCTGTGCTCTACCTTTGAACTCATCTTTCTTTTTTTCACTGTTTGTCAGAGAAAGTTGTGTGTTATGCAGTTCATGTACAGTTTTCTCCAACTCTTTAGTTGCATCCTTGAGCTTCTGTTGCACATCTTCAAGCTGTTGACTTAGGAAATTCCTCTGCCTGTCTGAACCCTCAAACTTGTCTGTAATCTCTTTAAGCTGAGTAATTATTTTGGCACTTTGTCTCTCTCTGTTATCAAGATCTTTAGCTAGTGTCTGAAAAATACACATCAGAAATGTATTGACTATATTACTTCTTTGCTCAGCGAATATTTAAAATGTAAATTAAAAATTAAACATTATTGGGAGAAAATATCTGGCCTTATATAAATGTCAAGTATTGAGAAAATACTATCTAGACAAACAGTAAATCTGTTAGAGGAGGAAAAGTGAAAATAAAAATATATAAAGATAGAGCTAATGCTTTACAGTGTAGGACAACACAAGACAGCTTTTACAACAAAATACCTTCCGCAAGAAAGACAAATTGAAAAAATGTTATGAAAAATACATTAAAAACATTAATGCAAGAAATTTACCTAAAAGTGTGGATTGCCTTATATATAAATTATACTTTGTCACTTATTCCTTCTATCCCCAGTGTTTTTGTAGTTTTACATAACTTGATATCAATAATTACATTTTACCCATCAATGCTGTCTAAAGAGGTGTTTTAGAACCAACATCTGTTACATGCTCCAGACTTGTGTAGTCTGCATTTGTCTTGTTTGTAAGAGCTGACTTTACTGACCAATTCTGGCATAAAATTTCCTGCCACTGGCACTACATTTATGGTCAGGTTGATCTTATATTTGTTGAATGTTCTACCTTTATGCTAATCTTACCATTTTGTGAATGTTCTACCTTCATGCTGATCTTACCATTTGTTGAATATTCTACCTTCAGACTGGTCATATGTTTGTTGATTGTTCTATCTTCTCTGGACATAGTTTAATTGATTTAGCATTTCTCAGTAAAACAGATACTTTAGTTTTTATTGCACCATATTAGGTCTTGAATAATACAAATACTATCTGTCTATATGTCTACTTATCTGTCTGTCTAGCTGACATCTATTTATTATGGCACATATCCAGTTTACAGAGTTTTCTGGGGAGAGATGTTGCATAACCTGAGATAGAAGAAAACCCTTGACTCTACCAGAAATTGGACCAGTGCCCATCATCTTAGCAAATGGTCAGTTTTATTTCATTTGGCACCATGTGCTCCCTATATACAGACACACATATGTGGAGTTAAAAAGAAACACATGCATAGACACAGTCAGAAAATATTAGGTAGAAAAACAAATGATTTTTTTGCCATAAAAAGTGCTTTAATTTTGAATATGAAAAGAAGCTAATTATTTGTAAGAATAAATAAAATTATTTACTTTCTGGCAAGAAAACAAGCTAATTTATTTCAGGACAAAAACACACATTTCTCAGAACAGACCTCAATGTGATCTGATAGTTGTGCTCTTTGTTTTTCACTCTTTTCAAGCCTTCTTCGCAGATCCTCCACTTCAGTTACAGCACCAACAGATCTAACCAGATGGGTCTTCATCTCCTGAAGTTCTCTTTCTAAGCTTTGGGTCTTGTTATCTTCAGCTGTTAATGGGTAATTAATTATATGTACACATACCAAAGATAAGAGAATGTAAGGAATGTCATGATCAATTACAGAAGGTAAGAAATTATCCTAATACACAACAAATACAGAAAAATTAAACCAATTTTAAAGGCCTTTTCTTGAAGCTGTGTTGATTTGGAAAAGAATCCTTTATGTACCTACTTTTCCAAACAGGTGCATTTAGAAGCAAGTAGTTAATCCGGTATGAAGATGATACCACCCCCCTGAGCTCACCATCTCTGAAGCAAATTAAAACCCCCAGCCCCCTCGAGTTTAGGGTGTCCCTCAAATCTACCTTTTTTAGATCGTTTTGATATCGGACGGTGTCCAGAAACCCTACCGGGACCCCTTAAGTTTTTGGGTTACCCAAACTCGAGGGGGCTGGGGGGTTTTAATTTGCTTCAGGGATGGTGAGCTCAGGGGGGTAGTATCATTTTCATACCGGATTAACTACTCAGGAAAAAACAGTTAGAGAGTGTAGCTCTATAGATAGATATATAGATAGCCATATAGATAGCCATATAGATATATGATATGGCGCCAGGCAAAAATCATTGTGCGTGGCTAGTGTGGGGATCTACTACAACCTGTGGGAAGACGTGCAGGGGTTCGTACTGCTGGATTCATAATGATAGAATACGGAAAGGTGGTGGGACGACACCATGTAGAGAATGCGGAGTGGGCGTCTCAAACAAGCTTAGTCTCTGTGTAAGATGTGGGTACCATAACGCACACACCAGAGAAAGCAAGGCACGCACGAGAGCCTTTCACAAGGAGTTTACACGCCTAGCGCGGATCGAAATTTCTTATTAGAGAAATGAGGGCTAATGGCTATAGACATACAACATGCCTACTGTTAAGCAGTTGCGAATAGAAGCAAAGAGTTACGGGTTAAAAGGCTACTCAAAAATGCGGAAACCTGAATTGTCACAATTAATCACAGATGCCCGACAACAAGTCCAACGTGAGCGCATAGCTCGTGGAGTAAAAAGTGGAAACTTAACTAGACGATACCCTGCCATGTTTAGTCTTAACTATGATGATCCCCAGAGGCTGGAAAAGCTGCGTCATGAACTAAAGATGTTTGATGCTGAGATAACTGCTACATTGCGAGCTCGTAAATATGAGCAAGCTGTCAAGAAAAATCCAAAACTTCGACTGCCAGCTCTGAGAAAGTGGATCGCAAGAATGAGCACGCAATGGAAAGCCCGGCAGGTCTTAGGGCCCCTTCATCGCAGAGGAGAGCCCCCGGCTCGCAAGATCGCAAGGGAGGGTGAGAGAATTCTTCAAGAGCTCATTCCCCAAGACGGGGAATCGCGAGGAAGACGGGTCATCACCTGGAAATTCTTCCGAGGTCTATCGAGGTTCGTTGAAAATGGTAACACCCCTGTCGATCGTGTGATGGAGAGGGTAGCTGAACTGCAGACAGCTTTCTATCTCAGATATAGCTACACAATTCAGATCCGTCACATCGAGACTGGTAAAATCATACTTTTCCACCCAAATGAACTTGGCAGTCGACGTGGCAGTAACCTATTGACCACACAGGCCGCAGCTCGTCAGTGGTTAGAGGAACAGGAAGAAAAGCGTTTTGAGAATGAAAAGAAGCCCAATACAAAATGGATTTTCCTACGTTGGGTACAGGTCGAGATCAAGGCTATTCTGACCAATGAACTGCTGGTAGGAAACGGACGATTACCAGACTGGCTGCGAAACAAGAAAGGGCTCGTTGCGCTGGACGGCTACAACGATAATTTCTGTTTCTTCCGGTGCCTAGCTGTTCATCGAGGATCCAGATCAGACCGTTGTACTGCGAAAGCGCACGAACTAGCCAGATCTTTCTTTGGGGCAAATGTTGACCTTACTAAAACACCAAAGCTACCGTTCGCAGACTTTAAATTGGCCGAGGAGCATTTTCGTCTGGGCATACGAGTTTACGAGCCGAGTGAGGATGGCATCTGGAGGCTTATAAGACAACCGGCACACTATTCTGAAATAGGCATCGAACCAATAACGCTTTCTATCTACAACGAACATGCTTCGCTGATCACGGACATCAAGAAACTAACCAACACCTATGCTTGCGGACACTGTAATCAGCGGTGCACGCAGTCAACTAGCCTGCAGCGACACGTCACTCGTTGTCAAAAGGGGGAAACCAAAGTCATTTGTAAGGGTGAGAAAGTGATACGCCCCCAATCTGCCTATGAAAAAGCCTTCGATCCTAAGTCAAGTGCCAGTCTCGCCTCGATACAGTGGATCGAGCACGAAGCACAAGCCCGAGGGTTACACATTCACCATGCTCACTGTGGTCACGGTGGGGAGCGGGAGATCGCAGGTGCTCCTGTAGACGGGTATGAGCCAATCACGAGGACAGTGTTTCAATTCCACGGTTGTTATTTCCACGGATGCCCTGACCACTGTAAGCAGGACGAAACTAGAAAAATAATCAAAAAGACACGACAGGGAATAAAGGAGGAGGCCGTCTATGTTCGAGATATACTCAAGAAGACCCGTCAGCAAGAACGAAAAATCGTAAACGCTGGGTACAACTTGGTGGTCGTGTGGGAATGTCGAAAGCCTCCGCGTTTAAATATCCCAATGCCTGCAGAAAGAACTGTTACATATCAACATTTTATCTTTTATGACTTCGAAGCTTTACTCGACAAAACGCAGAGAAATAAAGCCACCCTCGACCTCGCATACGAAAACGAACACACACCGATCTCAGTGTCGATAGGGGATACTCTAGACCGTCAACCAACACATATTTGTGACGCCGACCCAAAAGCTTTGACAAACAAATTCAGGCTAGAACTCCAGCGACGAGCCGCAATCTTAAGGGCTGAGGTCGAGACCCAGTTTCTACCAGACGACATCACTTTACTGTCTCAGAAGCAACAAAATAAGATACGAGATTGGTGCTCGCAGGTCCCGGTATTAGGTTTCAACTCGGGCAAATACGATCTGAACCTCATCAAGCAATACTTTGTAGAAGAGCTCGCCGACACCTGTAAAAAAGTCTTTGTAGCCAGTAAAGGCACAAAAATAATGTTCCTAGTAACACCCGAGTTCAAATTCTTGGATATCATCAACTATTTAGGCCCTGGTGCCTCCTACGACAACTGGATCAAAGCCTACGGGTGTCAGCAGACAAAGTCGTGGTTCCCATACGAATGGTTTGACAGTCCGGATAAACTTGCGTATCCAGGCCTTCCAGACTACCCTGCATGGTTCTCTCGGTTGAAAAATGCGTACCCCCTGTCTAAGACAGAATGGGGTGACTGTCAATGTATCTTCAGAGAGAAAGGAATGACAACTTTCGCAGATTGGCTACGTTACTACAACGACCTCGACGTAGGTCCTGGCATTGAAGCGGCTGAGAAGATGAGAACCTACTACGGCGAAAAAGGCATCGATATATTTAAAGACGCTGTTTCACTGCCAGGGGTGTCCCTACAGTATCTATTAAGGGGTACACCAGAAGGGTCCTTGTATGCTCCAGGTAAAAAGGCATACGCGTATTTGAAAGCTGCAGTAACTGGAGGTCCCTCGATAGTCTTCACCCGTTATCACGAAGCGGGGGTCACACGAATCCGCTCGCATCAAAATCCTAAAGCAAAACGCTGTAAGCGGGCAGTTGGATATGACGCAAACGCCCTATATCTTTCTACAATGCTTCAGGACATGCCAGCTGGTAAAGAGAAGGTAATCGAGCTTAAAGAGCCTGAGGTTGATGCGCCCAGGGTACGTGATCTAGTCTTAAGCGGTCGATTGTTTGGTTTCGTCAGGTGCAAGCTAGCCGTACCACGAACACTATGGAAGAAATTCGAGGAAATGTCACCGATATTTATAAACCGTGAAGTTCCAGAAGCTGCCGTGCCTCAAGAAATGAAGGATTATTTGAAGCAGACAGATCGAAAACGTTCTTCCACAAAGAAACTGCTGGGTGTCCTTGAGGCCGATGACATTCTGGTATACACACCGCTGCTAAAGTGGTACTTGCAGCATGGACTAGAGCTCCAAGCCGTTTATACAATAATTCACTATAAGCCAGAAAAATGCTTGGCTTGGTTCGTCAAGGAAGTCACTGAGGCACGCCGACTGGGTGATGTTGACAAAGAGAAGGCACTCCTAGCCGAAATACACAAACTGATAGGAAACTCAAGCTACGGAAAACTAATCGAAGCCTTGGAGCGACACACCAAAGTCTGCTACACAAAAGACGAGGAAACCGTGGACCGTGCACTACGTTCAGCCTGGTTCGATGATCTCACCGAAATAGGTGATGCCTACGAAATAAAAAGCCGCAAGCCTCGGGTATGTATATACAGACCATTCCAAGTCGGAATCGCGGTGTATCAGTTGGCAAAACTTCGCATACTTGAATTCTATTACGACTTCCTGGATCGGTTCGTCGACCGTCAAGACTTTGAGCTCATTCAAATGGACACCGATTCACTATACTTCGCTCTGAGCACCACCACACTAGAGGCTGCAGTTCGGCCAGAGCTCAAAGAAGAGTTTGCTAAGGGCAAAAAAGACTGGCTTTCTTGGGATACCTGGAGCGGACGAACTCCGGGCCTGTTCAAGCTCGAATTCTCAGGGCATCGAGCTATTGCTCTGTGTTCGAAATGTTATTTCGTCGATGGTAAGCAAAAGAGCAAACACTCGTGTAAGGGGATGTCAGCGAGGCTTAATAACCTGACATGGGAACGGTACAAGTTGGCTCTCTACGGTTTCAAAGACCGTGCTGTGAACCGCGGCTTTCGTATGCATAACGGGCAGATGACCACCTACCACCAAGAAAAGCTCGGGCTCAGTGCATACTACGACAAGCGACGGGTCTTGCCTGATGGGATCCACACGGAACCCATTGAGTACACCGCTGCCTAGTCAGTAGCGTATATATGCTTACCTTGGAACACTATAACATCCCCCACGCCGTCTCTCTCGAGATCCCTTTCACGTATACCCGTAAAAGTATAATCTTGGGGACTAGAGGCGAGAACTATACTCTGAATGACCACCCAAAAGCGCATGTTTGAGGTACCAATTTTAACGACGTCCCCCTGCGACAAGCCCATAAGGGCCTCGATAGTCGGAGGTGGTGAACCGGGGCACTGTTGATGCTGAGCTTCTACTAGGACTAAAGGCATAGATGGATTACCATGACGCGCCATGGGTTCAAATGATTGAGAGTATTCGTCCTCCGGACGGGTAAAAGCCTCGCGCAGCGAAGGGTATATATCATATACATGCATACCTCGAAATTCTATAACGTCCCCGAGACGAGCACTAGAACTTACTAAGTTATTATCAAGCACACCAGTAAATCTAATATCAGAAGCATTCCAGTCCTGTGGGTACTCTACAGTTTGAATCACTACCCAAAATCGCTCCTCCCCATTACAAACTTTTACGATGTCCCCTGATTTCAATCGCTGAAGCTCTTCATCGGGTGGGGCCCAAAATGTGCCTGGGTGTCGACGATGCATTTCTTGGGCATCTATTAGGAACATTGTTTCTGATGACGCCGTTAGATTACATGAGTCTCCTTGGGTTCAATTGATTGCAAGAATCTTACCTGGAGGAAGCTCTGTCCCCTCAGGAACAAGCATCAACTCTTCACGCACAAACCCACGCTGTGGACCATCTTCCAAATAGTACACAGCAGGCTGGCCATTCTGCCGCAATACATTTCGGATCGAATGCAGGGTCACAGACCACACGGGGTCAGTAGCACATTTTCGACCACCCTCGAGCTCGCCAGGCTGGTACAAATATCGAACCATTGCATCAGACGGGATCAGCGGCTCCTCGAGCCCTACAGGGCGTCCTGGAACGACAGATGAGGGTTGCGCAGTCACTCTCTGAAGTTTAATGGCATCCACAGGCTTCTTACCTGTCAGCCGAGTCGGCTCATTGTTTAAAGTCGCAACAACCGCAGGGAGTCGAGCCACCCATTCTGCAGACCGCTCAGAAGACCCACGGGCAGCAAGCAATAGCTCCTGAGCATACTGGTGACCAAAAAGCCGCTCGGCCAGAGTCCGGTTAAAACGTTCTACTATACCTTGGTCTCTATGGAGGTCCACACGCCCACGCCGTATTTCAGTCCCATGTTTTGCCATAAGTGTTGATACCGAGCCCATGAATTCTCTTCCCGGGTCGACCTGAAGAAGCTTTGGAAAAACTAGAGGGCCCCGTTTATAAATCCTCTCAAGGGCGTCTGCAACCTCTTGTGAATCTTTTGTAGCCAAGGGCTCTGCCTCTTTGTACCGGGAGGCTATATCGACGAGGGTCAATGCGTATTTGTACGTGCGTCGTTTCACACGATCATGCGGCAGATATAATAAATCCCCTTGATGAACTTCGTTTGGCGCAGTCACGTTAAAATGTGGTCGTGGTATTCGTCGAGGAGCAGGCAAATAGAGCTGCCATATGTCTTGTTTCGAGAGCCAGTCCCGAGCATCCTTTTTGCTAACTCGGGCTGCCGCAGCAAGCTTCGGGATGGCCGCCAGCCCACGCCAATAGCCTTGAGGACTGTAGTAGAATTTCTCCATGATTGCTGACGTGCCGTCGGAGTCCTCCGGACGGGTAAAAGCCTCGCGCAGCGACTTCTCTGCCATAGAAAACTTCTTCAGTTTAGGAATATTTTCTACTACCTCCTTCGCGACTTTTTTTTAAGGCCCATCCCGAAGCGTGATTTCGCAGCCATAATCGCAGAAACCGTCTTAGCATCACGCTTTTCCCAGTCTGGAGCATCTGATAGTGCAATCTGCGATGCGGTAGCTGCCAGTACATCATCCGCATGATTCCGTCCGGGGGTATCTTTATGGGCTGCGTAGGCAACGTCGTGGTTTAGACAGGCACGATCAAGACTATTCACACCCCTATAGCCCTGAGAGAGGCGTTTGGCAATCTTGGTAAACGGCCCGCAATATGAGTATTTTCCAGTGTTTTGAAAAGTTCCACCCGGGACATCTTCAGATGGGACCCCTTTGGGGAGACGCATGTGCATCTCGGGCAGAGGTAGGGCATTCATGGCACTGTTAAGAAGACCAGCACCTTCGCTGTGCGAGGAGGACGCAGGGAGAATTTGGCTCTTTCTAGCACCGCACACCGTGCAAACACCTCTCTTGGCTGGTCGGTTGTTCTTTAGAGTTATAGTCTCCTCATTTGAAGTGGGAGTGTGTTGTTTACAGCGGAGGCAATACATCTCTCCCTAAATATAGAAGTATGGAAATCTTAAATTTAGATCTTGATGAATCGAATCCACACGAGCACAAACACCATTGGCTGCTTCCTAGTAGCATCCGTTGTGTAATTTGCGGCCCGTCCGGATGTGGTAAAACAAACCTGATGCTCAATCTCCTCCTAAGAAAGGATTTCCTTAAATACAATAGACTGCATATATACTCAAAATCCCTTAGACAAGAGAAATACCAGTGGCTGCAGGACTGGGCGGATGCCATTAAAGCAGTCACTGGGAAAGAGGTAGCCTCGTTTCACAGCATATCAGATGATATCATCCCAGTAGAGAGTCTGAACAAAAACGAACGTAGCATTATGGTATTTGATGACGTTATGTTGGAAAAACAAACCCCCATCGAGAAATACTTCAGCCAAGGCCGTCACGGTGGTGCGGATTCATTCTATCTAACGCAGAATTATTTCAGGATTCCCAAACAAACGATTCGAGATAATTGTAACATGCTTATCATATTTAATCAAGACACGAAAAACTTGCGCGCCATACATGACACCTATGTGTGTGGTGACATGCCTTTCGAAGAATTTCGAAACTTCTTTAGTGCGTGCACGCGCGAGCCGTACGGGTTCTGTTGTATCGATCTGACCAGCCGGGCCTATGATGGTCGGTATCGATGTGGATTTGATCGATTCTACATACCGAAGTCATCTATTTAAAGTAGGGATGAAATCTATTTGAAGTAGGGATGACATCTATTTGAAGTAAGGATGTGGCGCAAAGTAACCGACATGCGCGAACGTACAGCCCTCGTCCGGAACTACCTAGCACTCAGGGACCAGGCTCGGCAACGCCTTCAAACAGAAACACTAGGGGAGTCGTCTCTGCAGGAAGAGGCAGCCAAACTTTTCAAACCAATCACCTCACACCAAGCAGCGGAGATAGGAAAAGTCACAGCCGCAATAGAGCGCTTGCCAGCACCTTCGCTGCGCGAGGCTTTTACCCGTCCGGAGGACACCGACGGCACGTCAAGTCAAGCCTACGCACTCCACGGAGCGGCACCTTCGCTGCGCGAGGCTTTACCCGTCCGGAGAACACCGACGGCACGTCAAGACATGCCTCTGCCGGTAGAAGATGCCCCCACGCTATATATTAGTCCCGACCAAGGGTTGGATATTGAAATAATAAGGCGCCACGGATTTAAGCCCCCCAGCGAACTCAACCTCAGCGACACACAAGTAATCACCAACACCCTCAATGAGGTCAATCGCATCAACCGATATGTACTGGGAGCGGAAAAAAAGCGTAAAGCCACCACAGAAGAAAGAAAGCAGCAATTAACGATGGAAAAGGACGCTCTAAAACAATATAGTGAACGTCTTCGCCTACTAACACAGGGTTACAGGCTCGTCCGATCTAGTGGGGCTACTTCGCTGCGCGAGGCTTTTACCCGTCCGGAGGACGCTACAGGTAGTGGGTTGAAACTGAAGGGAAACCGGTTTGGATCCCTCACAATCGACCCGCAAGCTTTGCAGGCGGGAAAACTGCGGGCGTTCGACAATGGAGACAATCTTGTGTTCGAAGCCCCGGCAGATGATTCGCTTTACACTCTCCTCACAAAACGCTTTTTAAAAACGATGCAATATACCCCCGAGGCTGTCAAAACTTTCCAGCGGCTGGCTGAACTTGCGGGCTTGCCTCTCCATGGGCGAAAGAGCAAAAAACACCGGCTGATAAGGTCCTCAGGACGGGTAAAAGCCTCGCGCAGCGAAGGTGGGGCTTTACAATATTATAAGGACCCAGAGGCGCTCGTTGAAAGGCTACAGCTATTAGCTGCCTCGAAGCGTGCAGGTAATACGGGCCTTGATAATGAAATTTCGGCTATTTTAGACGAGCTCCTTCGCAGTGGCGCGGTTCCTAAGGATTTGATTCTCGAATTGAACAGAAGCCTCCTATAACTGCATACCCCAAATGGAGTTTCAGTTACAGAAGATTGAAAGCCATCTTCGCCCTAAAGAGGGTAACTCTTTCGTATTTTCGTCAAACAGCACCGACTGGACAACCACCTTCTCTCCGCCCTTTTACCTCGAACCCAACAATAAGTACGAATTAGCTCTAGTCAATTTGGAGACATATAACGCTGTCCCCAACATTACAGAAAGTAATAATACTTTCGTCTACAGCCCAGACGCAGGGGTTACCTGGAAGACAATTTCATTACCAGAAGGAAGCTACGAACTCGCTCAAATCAACGATGAGATTCAATGCCAGCTGAAGGGCAGCGGTGATTGGAATTCTGAGACGCAGGCACATAACATAGTTGTAGGAGCAAACAGGGCGACATTACGTGCCAACATCGAGATTACGAACCCTAGCTACAGAGTTGACATGAGCAAATCTACCATTGCGTCGACTCTCGGATTCGAGCGTTTGCTATCCACTACTGGATTCCACACAGGGGACAAACCAGTAGACATTTCAACACTTAGTAGCATACTTGTAAACTGCGATCTAGTCAGTGGTTCCTACCTAAATGGCACCAACCACCCCGTTCTGTACAGCTTCTACCCAGGCGTACAACCTGGATTTAAGATCATTGAGACTCCACACAATTTGGTTTATTTGCCGGTAAGCCAGCGTGGCAGTATTCAAAGAATACGCTTGTGGCTAACGGATCAGAATGGCTCTCAATTGAATCTCCGAGGGGAACGAATTACAGCTAGATTACATCTTCGGCAGATTTGAAGTAAAATTCTTACATTAAACATTTTGACTGTCATTATAGAAAATCTTCTAAGCTACCATGTTGATAATTTCGCGGAACGTGGCAGAGGGAAACCGGCGGATGAAAAGACAGCGCTATGTAATCGGAAAAGGCCTGTCGGACTGGATACAACCCGTGGTGCGAGCTATTGGGGGTTTCGGTAAATTCGTTGTGGCAAACAAAGGCGCTATAGCAAATGTAGCGGACGTGGCCGGTAAAGTTGCTAAGGCCGGCGCTACAACCGCAGCCTCAATTAAGCAAATCGCTGACATAGTCCGCAGCAAAGCACGCTCGTCCACGCGAGCCGCTACAGGGCCGGAGAGAGTTATCTCTGAAAAAACCTTAGAGATTCTGCATGGGCTTGCGGCCCCCACGACTGAAGCGGCACGTCAAAATATCAACAGTCGGATAGCAGGCTCGGGTTTTAGAAAAATTCTTTATTAGAAAATAGAATTGTTTCTATAGCTGAAGTAAATTTTCTATGGCGGATACACAAGAAATTACCGATGAAATGTTGACTCTTGTAGAGCAGATGCTTGTTGACGAGAGCATCGAGTCGTATGTCTACAAGGAGTATCACCCACAAAACCCCGCCACAATAAACAACAATCAGGATATAGCAATCGAAGTAAACTTCCAAGATGTTTACACACACCCGTCTAAAAGTTTTCTCAATGTTGAAGGGAGGCTAGCATCCGGCACAGAAGTCGACTACACACCTACAACGCTTGTGTCACTCGTGAATAACGCTGTTATGTACATGTTCTCGCGGCTAAGGTACCGGCTCAATGATCAAGATATTGAGAATGTTCTCAACCCTGGCCAAGCCACAACAATTAAGGGCCTATTGACATATGGAGATGATTTTTCAAAGGCCGAGGGTCTTAACATGTGCTGGCAAA
The DNA here is from genome assembly GCA_032433765.1 of Megaustenia siamemsis. Classification (NCBI taxonomy): domain Eukaryota; kingdom Metazoa; phylum Mollusca; class Gastropoda; order Stylommatophora; family Ariophantidae; genus Megaustenia; species Megaustenia siamemsis. The sequence goes on along the minus strand of JAVIAB010000050.1, from coordinate 61,982,304 downwards.
AAGATACCTCAGCGGCGGCTGAATCAGCTAATACTGGGTGGGAGGCCCGACGGCAGCTAGTAGTGGTCAAGCCGAATCCAAGTGGGACGTTTTCGTTCTGCGTCCCGTTAAGCCACCTGTTCGGTTTTTGCGAGGACTACCGCAAGGTGGTTTATGGTTGTAAACATTCGTTGATATTATCTCGTGAATCAGATACCAAAGGTATATTTCGCGATGCTGCGGCGCCTAGAGGGAAAGTCACGCTAACTAAGCTTGCCTGGGTAATACCGCACGTCATGCCTTCTTTGGCTGCCAAGACAGAATTAGTAGAGCAGATAGCCAAGAAAGTTAAAGTGCCGATATCTTTTCGAGCTCTTCAATGCGAAAGCTTTGCCGTGCCGGAAGCCAGTTCGTTTACCTGGACTCTCTCCATTACGTCGGGCACTGAAAAACCACGATGGCTTTTGGTGGCTTTCCAAACCAACCGCGATAGCCAGACCAGCAATCCGGCTTGCTTTGACCATGTAAATTTAACTGACATTCATGTGAGGTTAAATACCGATCAGTATCCTGACTCCGAGGAAAAAATGGACTTTGTACAGCGAAAGATTTCCAGGGCTTACAAGAGGTTATGTGACTTTAAGGCAGAATACTATGGTATTGAGGGAAGCGTGTCCTCAAACCAGGCGACTCCGCTCGAATTTGTAGAATTATACCCAATCCACGTCATCGATGTCCGCAGACAGTCGGAGCGGTTGAAAACGGCTGTCCAAACCGTACAGGTCAGGGCGACTTTTGGAAATAACGTGCCAGCAGGAACCATGGCCTACGCAGTGCTCATTAGCGACCGCCTGCTGACGCTAGAGTCTGACGGCACGAAATTTAGCAAATTGTATTAAACAAAAATCTCCATCAATATACAGTATAGGAAAATGAAGTATACTCCTTTTGGGTTAACACTTACGCAGGGGCAGAAAGAATCATTGGCAAAAGCCGCCCATGATGGGGTAGGCGTTACTATTCGGCTGACGGTTGAGCAGCTTCATGGCGACGATACCCTGGGGCTCACTAAGTGACAAATAGCTCACCTGGAGAAGAAACGCGCCGCCAGTGCTGGGGCCGAGCTCGATATTTCCAAAACTCAGCTAGCGGCTCAAAAAACGGGTGGGTTTCTCCCGTTTTTGCCCTTAATATTAGGCGGGCTCGCTGCAGCGGGGTCGCTAGCAGGAGGTAGTGCGGCTATCGCGAAAGCAGTCGACGATAAAAAAGCGAGTGCTCGAGCCCAGGCTGAGGCCGAGCGCCACAATCGTGAGGTTGAGAAACAGCTTGCTGGTGCGGGGTTGTTTCTGGCCCCATCGGCGAGCACGGGGCGCGGCATGTGCCCTAAATGTAAGGGGTCAGGGCTCTACTTGGCGCCCCAAAAAAAGTAGAACCCCTGAGCAATTTTGATATTGAAAAGGCCGGCCGTACCATCCCCCACTTTCGTGGCGTGTTTTCGCGAAACACCCTGCCTAACAAGATTTCTCAGAAAGAATGCGGCATAGTTAATCTCGACTCCAGCAGTGGTGGGGGCACCCACTGGGTGGCGTATTACAAAGATGGCCGTACGATTTGTTATTTCGATAGTTTTGGGTTGGATCCCCCCAAGGAACTCGTGGAATATCTGGCCTCCGGACGGGTAAAAGCTTCGCGCAGCGCCTCCGGACAGGTAAAAGCTTCGCGCAGCGCCTCCGGACAGGTAAAAGCTTCGCGCAGCGAGGGTCTTCCTATACAGACACAGACGTTCCAACTGCAGAGACCCGAAGAGGTTATCTGCGGCCACCTATGTCTTCGAGTGTTGTGTGAACTCGCAGCTGGAAATGCTTTTAAAAATGTGATCTTACACATAGCTAAACAGAGAGTGTGATGCCTGTGGATAAGTTTTATATGGGACATAGCACCGGCTGTGGAGCGGCGGCGGCCTCGTGGGGCAGCCCAGTCGGCCTCGTACATAGGGCTGGCGATACTATGCTTGGGGACCTATCATTGGGGGGCTTTCAGCTGAAAGACGTAGGGAACCCTTTAGAGGCTAGTGATGCGGCTACTAAAGAGTATGTTGACGCACGTGATGTCCTGCCTCTATCCGGAGGAAGTATGAGCGGTGCTCTCCATATGGGTGGCAACGAAATTGCGGGTCTTGCTGATCCACAAACAGATCAAAGCGTGGCAACCAAAAAATACGTTGACGCCCTCGTTATATCCACAATGGATATATTAAACGCTAAAGTCCTACAGCTGGATGGATCAAAAGCACCAACCCACGACATTAAGTGGGGTCATCATAAAATATCCGAGCTCGCCGACCCCGAAGCACCCCAAGACGCGGCCACTAAGGCATATGTTGAGGACACCATAAAAGATGAGCTCGTGAGAGCCTTGGGGCAACGCTACGATATATATGAGATTTCCTTGCAATGGACGTTATCTAGGACCTTATCGATCACCCCGATTGGGAACCCTCAGCTTACACAGGATCCGCGTAACGAAGGCGACAGCAAAGCAATCCTTTCCATAAGAGCGCCTGGGGTCTATAAGATTCAGTTGGTAGGACTGCGCAATGGGAGTATCCGCGAGTCGATTGACCTCTCGCTGCATATAGGCCCTCCCCCTGCGTTAGTGTTACAACATACGATAACACCCTACAGCCATTTCAACACCTCGGGAGTGTGTGTGATATCACAACCCTCGTCTTTAGAATTATCGATATCGATATCATCTGTGCGACCACCCATCAGTACTAATACAAAGTTCCTTAAAATAAAGGCAACACTCCTCCTTGAAAAACTGCAGTAGTTCGGGTCAATTCAACAAATATATTAGTTTATAATATCGAATATGCCAGTATTACTACTATGCCAGTAGACAAGTTCTTGCAAGGTTCAAGCAATGAGCACAGACCTAAGGTCTGGGCCACGAGGAATTGCTTCGCCAACCTCGGAGATGTTCGAGGATTCGATGATCCGGGGGGCGCGGGGGTGATTTATGGGATGGAGTTAGCCAAAGGAGGCCTTTATCGGCGGGCCGCCATAGAAAGTCATACAAGTGGGTTTGAACCCAATTGGGAGCTCAGGCTGGACCTAGCCATGCGCTATATAGATTTGCAAAGTCCGGCCGAGGGTGGTATTACAAAAGTGGTATGGCTAATGAACGCTGGCAGCATGTTTGTCGGCTATCGCCCGTCCGGCGCAGAGCCGACGACCCTCAATGGGCACGTTAATTCTTACTACCTGGGTCCGAAGGGAGTTAACGTTGCGAAGTTACAGGCTCAAACAACGGTTCCAAGAGACCTAGAAATCTTAAGAAAACCCCCAAAGGGGTCCGTGATATATCTAGAAATTGAGACGGGCAGTATGCTCCCCAGCGCCCCGATCGAGATTTTGCCTGGGGTGTCAATCAAGTGGAAACGCCCCGAAATGACGGGTTTGGTTATAAAAATTGGGGAGGGGAAGGCAGACCTCTCAACGAATGTTAGCGATTTGGAAGCAAACGCGGTGTTTGAAAAAATATCCCTTGAATTTATATTCAGTGGATTGTCGTTTTACTTTAAACGGCTACTTTTTAGCCTGTCCCCGGTAAGTGATCGCGTTATTGAACACCTAATTAAACAGTCAAAAAGTTCTGCATAAACCTTTATATCGGGACATGAATAGAAATGCCTATTACCCCACACTACCAGTGTCAGCTGGACAGCCTGTCGATCAGGTGTACCGCATTCAAGAGGTTGTCCGCCTTCGGAAGTGCTTGGAGGATGAGAGAGACAAACGGACATCCCTATACAAGAAATATCGCAGAGGCGCTAATAGTCTAGACGGTATTGATACGGCGCTGTTTACAGCCACAGCTGGGCTTGGTATTGGCGGTATAGCGTTGCTTTCAACCGTTATTATGGCTCCTGTAGCTTTAGGACTCGAGATTGGGTCCCTAGCTTGTGGCACCTTTGGGGCAGTCAGTAAGGTGGTCTCTCGTCAGCTAAATCTCAAGGCTAAGAAACACGATGAGATTCGTGTTTTGGCTGAAAGTAAACTAAACAGCATCACCGGCATCGTATCCACTGCCCTAGAAGACGGGAGTATCTCCGATGTGGAATTTAAAATGGTTCTTACAGAATTTGATAAGTACCTGCAGATGAAAAAAGAAGTGCGCGCCCCTGGCGGAAAAAAATTGGACGAGGAAGAGTTGTCGGAGGAGAAAATAAAGCAAGAAATCCGAACCGAAATTGCCAAGCACATGGCCAGTTTCAAGTCTTCATAAAATGTTTCTTCAGCTGGAGAGATATTTCCTGTGGCTACGCCTCTGACGAGCGTGTGATTCCTACAGCGCCTCCTCCCTACAGTTATTAATTATATTTCTCTTACACACACGGTTCTCTTTTTACTACCACAAAAAAATAACAGCTGCACTTGACACGAGATAACGTGTGAGCTAACATTTCCGATGGTTAGAAAATTATGAGCTATCATTTGAACAGATATGAATACTGTATGTAACGCATCGTCGTATCGGAACCACATACACCAATATGGATCCATCATGTAACATAGCAACTGAATTGCCGGACACAAAACATACGTCCGGGTGGCTATTCTATCTTAGCGAGCTAATGTCAGTACCAGGGATATGGAGGCTCGCCGGCAGGTGGCTCAGCTGGCGAACATACTTGCGTCGTGGTTATCTATGTTACGGCATGCCGCTGAGTATCAGAGGGCAGCTTCAAAAATACGACAATGATTTCAGGTTTGAGTATACCGCCAACCTTATAGTTCTAGCTATGAATGAGCTCGTGCGCCGCACAAAAACGGGGTCTCTCGAATTACATATCCAACCCTATAGTCGTGATTCAATCGAGTTTGGGCTACCGCAGGGGAGGGGAGAAGCAGAGCTCATGAATCTAATTCTTAAAGACGCAGAGGCATGCGGCTATCACATAGAGCACGGGATAGACAAAATAACGATTCAGGAAAAAAAATAAGCGTGCGCCTCCTCCAAAAATATTATCAAGGAAGTCAAAAGTGCTATGTTTCGGGCGGCTTTTCCACAGATTAACTGAATTCCCCCGTTAAGTGAGCCACTTAACAGTCACATGCATATCCTCGGCTGCTCATTTTTTGTCAACTGTGATAACAATTTTCAGCTCGAAAAAATGCGACAAAACAGAACAACCGGGACGAGAGTGTCACGGTTGTCACAAACGATTTTTCGCTCACGCTTTTCCTTTTAAACCCCTGTCACGTTACATAATTTTCTATTTTTACATGGATCATGTGATGGAGCGTATGACTGTCATGTGTTGATCATTTGCTTTCGCTGCGCGAGGCTAATTATCGCGCCTGCCGTCCGCAGGACTGCTACTGGCTAATCTTTATGAATTCTATACTCTGGTAAACGGTTCGAGGGTGCGCGACGTCTGAAAACTATAGAAGAGCCATCAGCTTGCTTTTTTTTTCTAATACATCATATCCATTTTGAAGAAGAAGTCGTATGCGTGCCGCACTTTTTAGCTCCTCTCAAAAGTGGTACTCTACCCATGTTATATCCTGTAGGCATATTAGAACACTACGGTCTACATGTCTGTCTAACATACAGATGCAGAGTGTGTGTGTGCTCGTTATCATGCAATTCCATCAGTAATACACAAGATCCCAAGGATGAGGTGCTAGCTGTGGACCTCTATAATATGAAGTCTCAATCCAATCTTCATCCTCTGAATCGGTGTCCAGCCCCCTATCATATCTAGACATCCTCCTACAATATTTAGCTAGCGCGCTCGGAAGAATACATGAATCTACAGAATAAAGCTTCCTCCACTCATTTGTATCGTAGAGGGCTGTATGTAATTCTTCCACCACATCATCGAAGCGGAGTTTATGTTCACGTCTCAAAATCTCATATTGCAAAAGTCGTGGGAGCTCATCCAATGGTAACCCCCTTCCCAACAATCGAGTGCGCATGATTCTAAATATTGCCAAATCTTGAAGAGAGGCATCAAGAGGCTCCATGGGAATCAATAGGCCTCTATAACATCGGCAAAGTCGATAGTTGGTTATGACCCCAACACCACAAAGAGTGCACGTCCGTGTTACAGCCCCTCTTCGTAACTGCTTAACAGTAGGCATGTTGTAAATCTATAGCCATCAGCCCGCAAGTCTCTAATAAGAAATTTCGATCCGCGCTAGGCGTGTAAACTCCTTGTGAAAGGCTCTCGTGCGTGCCTTGCTTTCTCTGGTGTGTGCGTTATGGTACCCACATCTTACACAGAGACTAAGCTTGTTTGAGACGCCCACTCCGCATTCTCTACATGGTGTCGTCCCACCACCTTTCCGTATTCTATCATTATGAATCCAGCAGTACGAACCCCTGCACGTCTTCCCACAGGTTGTAGTAGATCCCCACACTAGCCACGCACAATGATTTTTGCCTGGCGCCATATCATATATCTATATGGCTATCTATATGGCTATCTATATATCTATCTATAGAGCTACACTCTCTAACTGTTTTTTCCTGAGTAGTTAATCCGGTATGAAAATGATACTACCCCCCTGAGCTCACCATCCCTGAAGCAAATTAAAACCCCCAGCCCCCTCGAGTTTGGGTAACCCAAAAACTTAAGGGGTCCCGGTAGGGTTTCTGGACACCGTCCGATATCAAAACGATCTAAAAAAGGTAGATTTGAGGGACACCCTAAACTCGAGGGGGCTGGGGGTTTTAATTTGCTTCAGGGATGGTGAGCTCAGGGGGGTGGTATCATTTTCATACCGGATTAACTACTGAAGCAAAGTCAAATATTTATTGCAGCCATAAAGATGTTTCTATAATGACATATGTTTCAGTAACAGAACATGTCCTCTGTAGATTCTGTAGTGATTCTTAATTTTTCTTTAACACATGAAGTTATGAACAAACGTATAATTGCGCTTGATGAGTAATCATGACATTGATTTAAGGCTAGTTTTGCTGAAGCAACATCAAAGTACACAGCAGTGGACCCGAAACATTTGGTTTGAGAAAGAGCTCTCTAACTATTAAACTGAAGTGCACCATTATGTAGCAAACATTAAATGTAATACAAGCATAATATGAAGCAAACAACTGTGGAAAGACTGACAAGACATTAGAGAAAAATGTAATAAAATAAACATTAACCTGCTCGTCTTCTTCGTTGTTCTCTGACCTCTGATTCAATATGGGATTCATCAAGGTCAAGCTTTAACCGATGGCGATCCTGTTCTGCTCTAGCTAACTGTGCTCTCAGCTGCTCAACCTGATACTGTAGAGCTGATCGATTCCCCTCAGTTTGATCTAATCGACGTCGGACATCATCCAGTTCCCCTTGAACCTACAGAAAAGAGGATAAAATAATGACACATATTTCATGTTTCAAATTATCAAATGTCTTTTAATTATGAAATTTAATTTACTATATATTCTAAGTTTGTGAAACTGCAGTAAAGCTGGTTGTAAAGGAGAAATGAAAAAAAAAATAAGATATTGTACATAGTTAATGGACAACACAAATTGGAATGAGGTTTTAGCTCAATAGACTTATAGAAGGAACAACATACACGCATACAGATATGTAAGTGAATAAAATTACCACTACATAGATAACTAATAAATTAAATATCTAAAACAAAATAATGTAAATCTAGAATGAAAAATAAAAATGTCTTCCCTGTGTATTGCGCTATGACCAGGAGATAAATTAACTGTAAACACTCTCTAGTTCATGCAGGACATCCGGTGTAGCTGGCCGCTAACTGGGAGGGCCAAAACACAGGTGGAAGGGTTAAAAAATATGTGGGGGGATGTTTAATAGGTTACCTCAACTATAATGTCACCAGCAATGCTTGTACGTATCTATGTATATACAACCATGTGAGAGCACACAGACCTGTATACATATATATATGTGTATGTATGTATGTATGCATGTATATGTGTGTGTGTGTATATGTATACAGGTCTGTGCATTCTTGCATGGATGTATATACATAGACATGTATAGGCGCTGCCACTGGCATTGTAGTTGAGGTAACCTATTAAACATCTCCCCCACATATTTTTAGAACCCTTTCACCTGTGTTTTGGCCCTCCTAGTTAGCTGGCCAGCTACACCAGGTGTTCGGCACAAATCCCGTTCATTTTCCTCTTGGTCACAGTGCACTTTGCAGAAAAGACATTTTTATTTTTCATTATTAGTTAGCTTTGTAACGGTAATTTTATCACTTACATATCTGTGTGTGTTATTTGTTTGTTCCTGTTGAAGGCCTATTGGACAGAAACGCTGTTCTAATTTACATCATCCATTAACTAAGTAAAGCTTTAACCGCACCATTTCTTCTATTTTTTTCTTTTCCCCTCAACAAAATTCAACAATTCACTGGAACATTTAAAGACTTACTGTCAATAATAAAAGAATGAGAATTAAAATGGTACTGACATTTATAAAATCTACATGCATTGCTATTAAGACCATTCTACAAGGCACTGTACCATTCAAAGGTAGACAAGACAGACTGAAGAAAAGGTGGGAAGAAAACATTAGAAAATGGACAAGATTTTATTCACTTTCATCACATCTCAGAAAGCAACTCGTGAAGGTTGGAAAAAAATTGTGAAGATATTGTCAAGAGTTCAAATGAGATTATGAGACTGATGTTGATGGTATGAATATATGTGAAATTATTAAAATGCAGACCCCTTCAAAGTTAGACAGGGGTGTGTACTATCCTCCCTACTTTTTATTACATACGTTGACAATATATGCAAGTTAGCCAACCCATTAGAGACAGAGGAGATCAATGAGCTTCTATTTGCAGACGTCAGGCACTAATACATGGAAAAATAGAAGACCTACAAAAACACTTAAATAGACTCAACAGCACAAGCACAAAATACAACATGAAAATCAACAAAAACAGAAGTCATGAATATTGCAAAAGAGAAACAGAACATCAATATAACTATAGAAGACAACTAAAACAAGTAGAGGAATTTAAATACCTAGGAAGTATAGTGACAAACGACAATTCCCAAACAGCAGACAGCAGAAATAGACTCAAGATGCAACAAAGCTTGTTAGATCATTAGACAGCTATCACCACTATTGTCCAACAAGGAAATATCTCTAAAGGCAAAATGGGCATTCTGTAATACAATCTTCATCTCAACGTTGTGCTACCAATGCGTCAGATGCAAGAACAAGAAAAATAACCTCTACTAAGATGAAATGGATTAAATGAATGACAGAAACAGCCTAAGAGATAAGATCAGAAATGAAGAACTGAGAAAAAAGCTAGGAATAACCCCCGCCATAGAATATATAAAGAAACAACAGATAAAAAATTTTGGTATGTGATAAGGCAGAAAGATCAAAACTCAACACAAGGAGCCTTCAATAAATGTTGCAAGAACACCAGACCCAAGGTCTAACCATGAAAAAGATGGATTGACAGAATATTAGAAACACTAGGCATCATAACAGCAGCAAAGGCAAACAGAAGAGCAAAAAGCAGCAAATTATATCTCCCCTCGATGCTGAAAGGCAAATGAGGAAGGAAAGAAGAAGAAGAAGAGGAAAAATTATTAAAATAGCGTAAGTCATCATTCTTGATAATACATGTTTAAACTCATACAAAACAAAAATAGAGAAAAATAAAGTATGAAAAGATGTTTGTGGAAACACTATATTTTTGTTATTATTTTATTTACAATAAGTGAATAATACTGCAGGTTTGATCTCTGGAGAGTCTTTATTCTTAGTTTATATTGCGGGTTGACAAAAGACAAAGTGAAATAGTGCTTCATGACAGTCAACCTGCAACATGGAGATGGCACAAGAAGATGATAACTGTGAGTTGCAATAGACTGAGTTTTGTATCTTGTGGTTCAATACATTAATTTCAGTATTCATAAGATTGGTGCTAGTTTTTTAGCATTTGTAATTTCATTATCTTCATGCTCGACAGCAGTTGTTTGTAGTGAGAGTATAGCAGAGAAAATAGTTTGACAGGGGAGAAGGCGAATAAGTTGTTGGATTAATGCAACGATTGGCATATATTAGGGGTGAACGGTATAGCAGAGAAAATAGTTTGACAGGGAGCTGCACACTAAGGGATGAAAGATAGGGAAGAAACAAGTTAAGCACAGAAGTATACTGAAGAAGAAATGACAAAATAGGAATCTATGACGAAATTGGGTATGATGTGGGCTAGGAGACGGTTGAGAAGGGACCACAAAGATAGATTACTTCTCAATTGACAGCGGAGATGAGCAGACGGAAACATATGGAGCAGAGAGAACTTTAATATGGAGCAGTGGAAACATTGACGAAGATAGATTATTTCTCAATTGACAGCGGAGATGAGCAGACGGAAACATATGGAGCAGAGAGAACTTTAATATGGAGCAGAGAGAACTTTAAAATGGAGCAGTGGAAACATTGACGAAGATAGAATGACTTCTCGATTGACAGCGGAGATGAGCAGACGGAAACATATGGAACAGAGAGAACTTTAATATGGAGCAGAGAGAACTTTAATATGGAGCAGTGGAAACATCGACGAAGATAGAATGACTTCTCGATTGACAGCGGAGATGAGCAGACGGAAACATATGGAACAGAGAGAACTTTAATATGGAGCAGAGAGAACTTTAATATGGAGCAGTGGAAACATCGATGAAGATAAAATGACTTCTCGATTGACAGCGGAGATGAGCAGACGGAAACATATGGAACAGAGAGAACTTTAATATGGAGCAGAGAGAACTTTAATATGGAGCAGAGAGAACTTTAATATGGAGCAGAGAGAACTTTGATATGGAGCAGTGGAAACATTGACGAAGATAGAATGACTTCTCAATTGATAGCAGAGATGAGCAGATGGAAACATATGGAGCAGTGAGAACTTTAATATGGAGCAGTGGAAACATAGACGAAGATAGAATGACTTCTCGATTGACAGCGGAGATGAGCAGACGGAAACATATGGAGCAGAGAGAACTTTAATATTGAGCAGAGAGAACTTTAATATGGAGCAGTGGAAACATTGACGAAGATAGAATGATTTCTCGATTGACAGCGGAGATGAGCAGACGGAAACATATGGAGCAGAGAGAACTTTAATATGGAGCAGAGAGAACTTTAATATGGAGCAGTGGAAACATTGACGAAGATAGAATGATTTCTCGATTGACAGCGGAGATGAGTAGACGGAAACATATGGAGCAGAGAGAACTTTAATATGGAGCAGTGGAAACATTGACGAAGATAGAATGACTTCTCGATTGACAGCGGAGATAAGCAGATGGAAACATATGGAGCAGAGAGAACTTTAATATGGAGCAGAGAGAACTTTAATATGGAGCAGAGAGAACTTTAATATGGAGCAGTGGAAACATTGACGAAGATAGGATGACTTCTTGATTGACAGCGGAGATAAGCAGATGGAAACATATGGAGCAGAGAGAACTTTAATATGGAGCAGAGAGAACTTTAATATGGAGCAGAGAGAACTTTAATATGGAGCAGTGGAAACATTGACGAAGATAGAATGACTTCTCGATTGACAGCGGAGATAAGCAGATGGAAACATATGGAGCAGAGAGAACTTTAATATGGAGCAGTGGAAACATTGACGAAGATAGAATTGGAGATTGGATTACCACTGGTGGCCAGAGATGTAGAATGATCGGTATGAAACTAGATGATATTAACAGATCTGGAGTGGATTAGGAACAAGTAGAAGCCGGAATTTAGTATTAGGAAGGGTAGTTTGAGACGTTCGATGGGAACGGACCAGTATAGAATAGGGCATCATCAAGGTTAGAATAAGTTAGCTCCATTTAGATAGAGTAGGATGAAAGTGTGAGACTGGAATATAAATAACTGCAATTGTAACAGACAGAAGAGAATTAAGTAATAAAGGCTGCCAATGAAGAAATATGACGATATTGTGAGTTGATGATTTTAATATAGTTTGTTTGGTTAGGGGTCTTTTGTCACATAGGTTTCACCGGAGTTGTGGACGAATGCCTTGAGTTAACAGTCAAGAAGAAGGTCAACGGAGGTTGTCGCGGCATAATAACGGAAGAAAGATAAGGGCCAAATTAATACTCATCGTGGAGATGAAACATTAGAAAGAGGGACAAAAGACTTAAATAAATAAACAATACACCGTCTGCGAGGAATCATAGTTGAGTTAACAGACAATGAAGGACGTCCAAGGTTGAGACGGTCCACGTTAGGTGTTGCATGTTGAAAGAGAGAATCAAAGGAAACCAGAAGACATTCGCAAACTCAAGAAGGGGATCCAGGAAATTGCTCTGTCAAGAAACGTTTGTTAATCGGCAACTACAAGAAAGAAATTACATGCTGTGATGGATTGATACGACATCAGTGAGGTCGATTACAAGCACACGTTGGGTGTTGAATGCATACAAGTTCAAGTTGGGTGTTGCATACACAAAGAACGTTTAAAAATACCCCCTTCAAGAGCCTCCAAGGAAATTAGTCTTACCAGACTAACTTTCCTCCTCAGATTTGTCTTAGTTTCCTACTCTTAGAAAGAAAGTCCATTAACACATTCCTTACCATGAGCCCAAAAAACATGGCTCTAGCAACCACCACAAGAAACTCATAGCCGTGCTTTGCTGCTTCTAATTGATTGACAATTTTGCCATTATTTCAAACTAAAACTATGTAATTCTCTTAAACTATCTTTTTTAACTTCTTGAGTTTTAGATAAATTTTTATTTATTTTCTCGCTATTATTTAAATTTTTTTTTAATTCTGAAAAACATCTTGGCCAGAGCATGCTAAACCGGTTGGCAGCAAATGCATTAAGTTCTTACTTTTGGGGTTTTTAAATGGAGTTTCTCTCCAAAAATATAAAACAAGAAAAACATAAGTAATTCTTGTAAAAAAGTATAAATAAAACTCTATTATGAATACAGGATACTAAGGCAAAACAAAAAAAACAATACAATATAAAATAACAGATTTATATTTTGTCAAACTGTTCAGTAAAGCACAACAGTTTAATTTTGTGCCCCCCTTACTCTATGTTTATGTGCTTCAGACTGTAAAAACTGACTTCTGAGTTTATCTTCCAAACTACTGCTAGCTTGAGCTGATTGAATGGCATTTCTAAGTTCATTTGACAGGCTGTTCATGTCTCCACTACGTTCTCGGTCAAGGAGATGTCTCTCTGCTCTAATTTCAGACTGAATGGCTTGTAGTCTTTTCTCCACTCTTGCTGAAAGCTGGAATGATATCAACAATGTTATAGACCTAAGCTAGCAGATATAACTCATTACTTTCATACGGTAAAGAGCCCTGTAATTTTTGTGAACATTTTCTATTTTTTTAAAAAACAAACAAAAAAACTTATATACCAAACCTTCCAATTTCATTTGAATAAGACCAATTGTGAGATTTTCCACATTATTTTACTTCTTAAAATTAATCTACACATATAATTTTATGTAAATAAAATGTGCACAGAATTACAAAAATAGCTCTGCTTATACATGAGCTAGCCAATCAAATCATACCAACCAACATTTGAAACCACTTTAAATACCACCATGGTCCATTCTGAGCTATATATATCATGCATTGCCACGAAGAAGAAGGTGATAAAACTCAAAGTCAATAACCATCGACCATGCAGTTTTTCACTGTTCAACTGAGAGATCTCAATTTACTATAGAATTATTTCTTATGTATAAGTATTTCTAATCACATGTTATTTTGGTTATTTTATTTTTTCAAAAATGCTAACACTTGTTAAAAAAAGTGAGTACAGTTACAGATTTTTAAATTAACTGCTAGGTCTTTGATCAATGGTAGATCTGCAGCTTTTGGAAGTGACAAAAGGCAAAATTTGTTTTATTTTTTAATCAGATGAAAGGTCAGAAAACACCCTATTTATCAGCATAGAAATTTTTGAGGAATCCATGGAGTACTTTTCAAGGTATCTGTATGTAATTGCAATAACTCTGCCTTTTTTTCAAAATTTTAATAACTAATTTACTGGTCACATTTTTAAAAAAAATGAATTTTAAAAATTCAGCTTTAATTTAAATACAATTGTGTGGGATTTTAAAGAGATCTGCTGACCATGTCATGTCCAAGTAAATAGTTTTAGTCGACCATTTCCACTTATGATAGAAAACATGGGCAAAAACTCTGAATTTTTAAATATTAAACAATTCATTTAATGGATTTTTTAAAAAAAGCAGTTTTGAATTTAGCACTCATTTAAACACAGCAAACTGTGACATTTGAGAGAAATCAGGCCATGTTGTGTCCCATCAAAACATCCCAGAAACTTGGAAACTATTATAACATTTTAACATTTTAAAAGAGTGAATGTAAGATTTTTTCCCCATTTTTTTGCCTTTTTTGGTCTGGTATACAAATTCACCACAAAAAATATGGAAGGTATGATAACTAGCTCTTTAATATAAAAAACAGGACACACACAAAATTCAACACCAACGGTTGACTAACAGAAAGCTGAGCAGTGGTATTTTATTGTACTAATTTTTGACAAATGTTAGTCAGTTAGTTACAGTTAGTTCATCTATAATGATCACACACAAAAACGACACATAAGAAAGAAATGAATAAACTCTTCATGTTTGATAATTTGCTGTGAATGTCCTTCCACTAACATAATATAACATAACATAACATATCATATTATAATATAACATAACATAATGTAACATAATATAATGTAATATAACATAAAACATCACAACACCATAATATAAACATTAACATTTTGCTTAATATAAAAATGCATATTAATAAAATATATGAACATGCATTCGCATCCTCTTTGCAAGGTCAATATATTGCTACTGATAAAACAACCTAACTGATTGGATGTTTGCTGATGATTTTTTTCCTCCTTCCATGTTAAACACTAAAACTTATTATATATCTTCTCTGACAAATCTAACACTCAGTATACCACTGGGAGTAGTAATTATATATCTTCTCTGACAAATCTAACACTCAGTATACCACTGGGAGTAGTAATTATATATCTTCTCTGACAAATCTAACACTCAGAAGACCACTAGTAGTAATTAGGAAGATACATAGAGTGTGGGTGGGGATGTGTGTGTGTCTGACCAAACTGACAAATTTTGAAGAATTTGTGTTTTGATTTGGTAATGTTTGTGACAGTACCATAATCTAGGGTTAACTTACTGGATCCAGGATTGCATTTCCCTTCAATGTAGTATTTAAATCTTGAAGGGAACGTCTTGTGTCATTTTCAAGTCTGATGAACAAAATTGAAAAAAATTAGAAAAAAAAAGGAGCATGCAAAGAATGAAACAACAGTATTTCTAATAAAATACAATTAGCTAGATAAAATGAAGCTTTTAATAATTAAAATATATATATATATATTGCCTCAGTGCAGAAAAAGACAAATGGAACAATATTAAAACAGGTAAATGAATTTAAATATTTGGGAACTTTGTTAACCTCAGACGGAAGATAAACAAAAGAGGTGAGATGCAGAATGGCTCAGGCAAAAGCAGCTTTCCAGAAAATGAGGAAGATACTATGTAATCCATTTTTGACAATAGAAACAAGAAAAAGAGTTCTTAAATGTTATGTAGAGCCAGTCTTAACATATGGATATGAATCATGGACAATAGGACAACAGACAAGAAAATCACTGGAGTTTGTAATAATTTGTGGTTTTACAGAAGAATGTTGAGAATACCATGGACAGCTAAGAAGAGTAATGAAAATTTTCTGAAAGAGGTCAAAGCAAAAAGAGAAATTTTTCCAATATTAGGAAGAAACAATCATCATTTTTTGGCCATGTAATGAGAACAGAACAACTGGAATATATTGTAACAACTGGAAAAATTGAGGGACGAAGAGATAGAGGGAAGCAAAAAGAGAAAATATCAGATAGCTTAAGAGAATGGCTTGGCAGAAGGTCAACAACAGAAATGATAAAGAACTGTCGAGATTGAAAGTTGTGGAGAGACATGATCACCTACGCCAGTAGACCCGGTACTCAATGATGATATATATTGCAGCCTAATTTCATTTGTAGATCTGCCACAGCGCATGTGTGTATATGTGCTTGTGCATGTTGAAAAAAATTGAGGTGGGTGAATTGAGGGAGGGAATAGATGCCTAAAGTAGCCACTATTATTAAGATTTTTATTTTTATTTCAGACACCCTCAACCCTCCAAATCCCAAAAAACAAACTTCATCCTATCAAGAATCAGACCCGGATGGAAAACTACCAGTTTATTTAGTCTCACATTTTCTTAAAACTCGAACTTATATACCAGAAACCTCAGAAAGATGGAAACCCAGAAGTTTTCCACATATTGAAGTTGATAAATGAAAGAACAGAATACAAAATATTTTTCCCAAAAGAAAAATGATTACTGACCAAAGCAATTATGTCAAAACAAAACTCCAGTCTTAATTGTTAATCTGAGATATGGTGAATGGTCAATAGTTCAAGAATTGACAATATTTGATGTAACATTTTAAGGTAAAGAGTACTGTTAATACAAATAAACTGAAATTCTGAAGATCAATTACACAAATGTCTGAAGAAAGCACTTAATTCATCTAATGTCTTGCATTTATCCTTCTTTTTACCTTCCTCACTTGCTTTTGAGCATAGAGTACAGATATAATTTGCAGTCTTTTGCTCTTCCATTGGCTGTGCTTCTGATATGTTTTCTAGTGTTTCTAATATTCCATCGATCCATTTTTTTGGTGGTCAGCCTTTGAGTCTAGTGTTCTCATATATTCATTAGAGGTTTGTGTTGTGTTTATGTGTACTCTATCTTCTTCTTCTTTCCTTCCTCATTTGCCTTTCAGCATCGAGGGGAGATATAATTTGTAGTCTTTTACTCTTATTTTCGCTTCTGCTGCTGTTATGTTTCCTAGTGCTTCTAATCTTCCATCGATCTATCTTTTTTGTGGTCGACCCTTGGATCTGGTATTCTCACAATGTTTATTGAGGGCTCGTTGTGTTGTGTTTTGATCACTCTGCCTTGTCACGTGGCCAAACCATTTTATCTGTTGTTTCTTTATATATTCTATGGCAGGGGCTATTCCTAGCTTTTTTTCTCAGTTCTTCATTTCTGATCTTATCTCTCAGGTTGTTTCCTGTCATTCGTCTGACACATTTCATCTCAGTAGAGGGTATTTTCTTTTTGTTCTTGCATCTAGGGTCCAGGACTGGCATTGGTAGCACAATGTTGGGATGAAGATTGTACTGTACAGTGCCCTTTTACCATACCATTTTTTCTATATTTCTTTTCAATTCTCCCTCACATTTAGCTTTACTGCAACTTCACATTTTTATGCATTCATTTGCATTTCTTTAACTTGACCCTGTTTTGCCTCTAATGTATTCTATGGCAGGAGTTATTTATTCTAAGCTATTTTCTCATTTCTTTTTTCTGATCTAACCTCTCAGGCTATTTCCTGTCTTTCATAAAACACAGCTGACCTCTTTCTTCTTTCAGCTCCCTGTGGAACATAGGTCTTCAACAAACACTTTCCAAGCCATTCTGTTTCTTGTAATTTTTTAAAGATCATTCCATGTCTTTCCATAATCTTTATCTCTGCTTCCATGTGTCTTCTCCAAGAATATTTTGGTCTTCCTCTTTGTCTTTTCCCCTGGGGATTTCAAAAAAGGGCCTGCCGACAGTTCACCTCAGTAGTGGTTATTTTTTGTGCATTTATTGAAGAGAATAAAACTCCAACAGGAGGCATAGTTCTATGATTGTACAAGAATAAAAATATAATTTAAAATGTTATTACTTTAATCAAATTTATAAAAAAATTTTTCTGTTCACCAGTTTCACCTTTGGTGAATTCCCTAATGACTAGGAACTGGATTTTGCGTGTTAATACATAAATCAGTCTTCAAAGATAGTATTAATTTATCTGTTGATGAGTAATTGATGTTTCAAGTTAGGCTTCGCTGATGAGATCAAGGGTGGTTGCTACAGAGAGAAATCGCCAAAAAAAATACCAAATGGTGGAGTTGGGATTTGAACTCGCAACCTCTCTGTCTCAAGACTGGCAACTTGCCTCGAGACCAACCAGACCCCTATTTTTGTACATAAATCAATGTAATAAATTATCCTAACTTGATGCAAATCTTTCAATCTCATAATCCTCAGGGTTATTGGGACAATACTTATTGCTGAAAACAACTTCCTCCATTTGCCTCTTTTGCTGCTCATTGAGTAGCTGGAAAAGTCCAGGTCTTACTACTCCTTTGATGCTCTCTTCCATCTTTTCCTCTGTCTTCCATGTTTTTTATTCACCTATTCATTGTTTCCTGCCATGTGCTTTTTGAATGTTTGAGTTATATAACTATGTCAAATACATCAATCCTCACTTTTGCTAAATACTGCCCTCTTTTTGTGACAGTAAATATTTCTGTTAGGAATTTCATTTCAGCAGTTATCTTCCTTTTGTCTTGTTATGTCATTATTCATGCTGGACAATGATAACATATTGCTGGTAGGTGACTGTGTTGTACTGACTTTTTTCTTTATCATCACTTATTTGTTAATAATTTGTGCTAATTGTTCAAGTATTTGGTTTGTGTTATTGCTTATGTTCTTTATATCAACCTTCATTTTCTTGTTTGATGATACTTAAATTTCCAAATCCTTTAAATTTATATATGCCAGTGTACTTCTGGAAGAATTATTTTTCTCCGACTTGGTATAGAACCGTTGATCAGAGGTTTAACAAGCCACTATCGTAAAAATGATTTTGTTAATGAAATGTAGACCTGATATTGATGAGAGAGGCAAGAGCAGCAGGAATTGGCTCCCTCAATGAGATAGAGCTGCTTGCACAGAACAGAGACAAATGGCAAGATTTGATAAAATATCTTTAAAAAAATTGAAAACTGCTAGAACAAAAATTCAGATAAGAGAGGGAGTATCTTGGTCTACTGGGCTGGTTACAGCTCTCTCTCTCTCTCTCTCTGCGTTCAGGACTCAATCAGAGTAAGGATTCCAGACTCTCATGTGAAGTCAGCTGTCAGGCTAAGTGTGTTGATCGCCCCCACAGACAGAACATCACAATTAGAGTCTGTCAGATCCACTCTGACTGAACACCCGTTAATACGTTGCACTGTGTTCTGCGCCAGTGGCCCAGTGCATCCGATTTCAGCCAGCATTTTATTCGGGTTTGCTTTCACCTAGCCTTTGATTGTCCCCAATCTTCCTGCAAGGCAGCAGATGATCTTTTCTGTAGGGGGATTCTGCCCTTAGATGGTAGGCCCTCCCAGGTTTACGAGCACCATCTGCCCGAGTCACTAGAGGTGACTAATACAGACACGGACACACAAAGATGTGAGATGTGACTAACACAGACATACACACACAAAGATGTGAGATGTGACTAACACAGACACGCACACACAAAGATATGAGGTGTGACTAATGCAGACATGCACACAGCGATACGAGGCATGACTAACACTGACACACATCAAGATATATGACACATGACTAACATAAACATGCACATAAAGATATGAGATATAACTGGCATTGACATGCACACACAAAGATATGACACATGCCTAACATAGACATGCACACAAAGATAAGAGATATGACTAACATAGATATGCACACACAAAGATATGAGATGGGACTAACATAGCCATGCACACACAAGGATAATAGATGTGACAAACACAGACATGCACACACAAAGATATGAGACATGACTAACATAAACATGCACACAAAGATATGAGATATCACTAACCCAGACATGCACACACAAAGATATGACATATGACTAACACTGGTACACACTAAGATATGAGATATGACTACACAGACACACATAAAGATATGAGACATGATTAACACGGACACACCGAGATATGAGACATGACTAACATGACACACACCAAGATATGAGCCATGGCCAGCACACACAAGCTAAGATATGAGCCATGGCTAGGACAGAAGCACAGCAAGATATGAGCCATGGCTTCACTAAAAAACACCAAAAAATGAACCATGTCTAGCACAGAAACACATTAAAGTGTCCATATGCTTGGGCTTGTTGTAGTCGGCAGATTCTTCTGAACGTGGGAATCACAGGTTTCGTTAAACAGTTGTCCGGAGATTTGAGAGTGCAGTCTGACGCATAGAACGTTCTCTTGCATGTACAGATTCCCGATTGACTGTTGACAGGTGTCGTTGAAACAGTTGTCCGGACATTTGAGAGTACATATGATGTCACAGCCATCAGAACACATCTGTTCGCACTGTAGCCCAAAATTACCATCTGGACAAGTGTCATTACAGGTATAGCCAAGATGTTTACATTGTAGGCATTTTCCAGATTTTTCCTCAAATAAAGGACAGACACTGAGACAAGACCCGGAACAGTCGTGTCCATAGATCTCATGTGAACAGTAGCCGTGACAAGTACCGATGATGACATTGCAGCCTTTACTACACCCACTACACACTGCACAAAACGACAAGAATGCTCGTCGAGACAATAGGTGTCTGTAAATGTTTGCACCTCACATACTGTCAGTGCACTGTCGGTCTGCGAAATGGTCGGTGAGAACTCAATCTTAATGTGTGTCATTGACGTTTGTGTTTTGACTACAATAGTGTTGACAGATAAATTAGGGTAGGATATATCATTATACTGGAACACTACTCCGCCACTGTCAGAGAAAGCCTTTAGAGTGGCATTCTTTATCCGAATCATAGTGCTAGGTCGATGATAGATTCGAATGATGTGAGTCTTCTGGGGCGTTGCAAAGTTCAGATACCAGTAAACAGAATTGATTCCACTTCTACATTGTGTGTGTGTGCAGTCATTGTCATAGAGATTGGTCTTTCTTTTGCTATTAACTGCGGCCTCTGGTCCACATCCGTCTCCTGTATAACAAGCATCAAATGTTTTGTGCATTAAATCGGTCTGGTTTGTGTTCTGTTTGAGAGCCAGTTTCCGACCCCCGCCAATGTAGTTGGAGCAGATATTTGCAACTATCGCCCTTTCAATCCGTAATTTGTTGATCAGACCAGCCCCAGGGCAGAAGGCATCAATCTCGTGCGGACTAACTACAAACCTTGATACATTGTTACATGAGGCAGAACCATTCAGTTTTACCGTGAAGCTGTCCGGATATTTTAAGTCATTCGCATAAATCCTAAACCAGGAGCACGGCAAAGATTGATTGAGAGTTGCCTCAACTGATGTAGAATCTGTGTCCGGATTACATGAGGTGTCGTTGCCATCAAACAGGAAAGTAGGTTCAGATTTTTGGGCATATTTGCAAATAAAATCCAAGTACTGACACTGGGGTCCAAAAATTGTGTGCTGACAACTGTCATTGTTTGGGCATGTCCCTGTAGTTTTGTCACAAACTAAGCCATTATAGCAGTGACATTGTAACGTACAATTTGTCCCAAACCAACCGGCTGCACAAGTAAGGTCATTAGCTTTCATTGTTGCTAACGAAGCCAGCGAATAAAGACTTGAACTGCAGCGATGGTTAACGAACTGTGTACACACATTTATTATCAAACCCGTGTTTACTTTGCAAAAAAATCCGCCATCTCACTGTGGTAACAGATAGCGTGAAATTCTCTAATAGAATGAGATAAACTGTTGGAGACAAGGAAAGTCAACATTGTTTACATGGCTTGGACGCAAGAAGCCGGTTACAGCTCAAAAGGTCAATAGATAGACAGATAGATAGTGTACTTCTGGCACCTGAAAGGGGAGCAAATAATTGTGGCACTATTCCCAACCAGGCATGTTCATAAGAGGTGACTAAGTAGGGTTGGGCATGGGACTAGCTATCCTGTACTGTAAAAAAATAAGCTGCAAAAAGTTAACAAATATAGAATGAAAATGGCAAGACAAAATCACTAATGTAGAATTATGGAAAAGTACCATCAAACACGAAAGGAAAAAGGGATACAACGAAGATGATGGTGCTGAATAGGACATAGACTGTGGAAGCCAACTGAGAATATGACATGACATACAACTGGCCTTTTTTTTAAATCCCCAGAGACAAAGAGGAAGACTAAAATATTCTTAGAGAAGACAGGTGGAAGCAGAGATGAAGATAATGGAGAAGAAATAGAATGATTGTAAAAGAATGGCAAGAAACAGAACGGCTTGGAAAGTCTTTGTGCTATGCTCCACAGTGAGCTGAAAGGAAGAAGAAGAAGACTTAAAATTTAAAAGTAGGTGTAATACCACTTTTAAATCCATTCAAAAGCAACAAATTAAATTGCGTATGACATACAACAAAACTACCTGGAAACAGCATCCTATAGCAAGCACTACTATAACCATATACAATTTTTTAAAGAGACGAGAAGAATGACCTCTAAAAAGATGTAACAACAAAATATAAAATACAGCACAAACTAAGTATGAAGCTGCTGTTGAACTCGGTAAAAAAAATACTCTATTTGTAATTTGAAGCATAAAGCCATAAGATCAAGGTTCAAGAACAGAACAGAGCAGAAGAAATATTCACCTTTCCCTGCGATCCATTTCTTTATTAAAACTCTCTTCTAACTTCATCTGATCAGATGATAAATCTCTCACTGTCTGGTGTATTCCATGCAGCTCTTTGTTCATATCATCAGCAAATCTCACAGCTGATCTACGTCGATAATTTCTACCTCCTGTTGGGGAACTGTAGTTTTCTGAATCACTCTAAAATAAAAGTATGGAAGAAAACAAAAATATGGCTAAATGTATAGTTGCTTAGGAGGTTACAGGGAGCCGCGTTAGCTCAGTGGTTAGTGAACTGGACTACCACGGACAAGGGGTAGGGTTCGATCCCACCCGACGGCTTCCGGGTTCACCCAGCCTTAAATGGGTACCGGATTTTTTTCTGGGAAAGTAAAGCAGCACGGGCGTAATACTGACCACATTACCCCAAAAATCATGTGCTGAAGGTCTGTAAAATATAGGGTCACTAACACCATATTTCCCTATACGCCACTTGGCGTGACGGGGGTACTTTACTTTACTTTACTTTTAGGAGGTTACAACATGGGAGTTCAAGACAAATACATGAGGTATTAGCAATGTTATTACCAGGGAAAGTCTAAATAACAGACATTTTAATTATGAAGTGCATGAAAAAGTATGCATGACCAAAAATCTTTATGAAACAAAATGGCTCCTTAATAATACCGAATATGTAGGAATCTGACAATCAAATAGCGGGTGGTAATTTAGCCACTCCATTGTACAATATAGCCACTCCATTTTACACCCTAGTCACTCCATTGTACACCCTAACCCCTCCATTGTACAACCTAGCGACTCCATTATATAACCTAGCCACTCCATTGTACAACCTAACCACTCCATTGTACAACCTAACCACTCCATTGTACAAACTAACCACTCCATTGTACAACCTAACCACTCCATTGTACAACCTAACCACTCCATTGTAAAACCTAACCACTCCATTATACAACCTAGCCACTCCATTGTACAACCTAACCACTCCATTGTACAACCTAGCCACTCCATTGTACAACCTAACCACTCCATTGTACAACCTAACCACTCCATTGTACAACCTAACCACTCCATTATACAACCTAACCACTCCATTGTACAACCTAGCCACTCCATTGTACAACCTAGCCACTCCATTGTACAACCTAACCACACCATTGTACAACTTAGCCACTCCATTATCAACCCACGGAAGAGTGATGAGTTCTTCAGGCATTATTCAGTTTTGGTATCCAGAGCTAGCAGGGTATGAAACCTTTCTGCCCACTTATACATTCCTCCTTGACTCAAAGAGCTGTCTCCATACATTTGTTCTGCAAATTTCAGTAGGTTACACACCATACAATCACAGAAAAAAAAGCCTTACTGTATTTCCACAGTGCAGGGCGACAGTGGGACGAACCATTTCGTGTGAGCTATTCTGCTACCACATAATGCTTAACCATCACAGCCCCTCATGATGTACTGCTAAGGAGCCATTTCATGTCCTGAGATAAGACTTATCATTATGTATCCTTCTTTTTTCATTCAATTTAGAATAGATTTCCTGTTATTTAATTACTACTCATTCGAGCATTAGAATCAGTAATACCAAAATTATAATTGTAAGTGCTCAGACACTAGTTTCATACAATAAGCAAATATAATAATAAACTACATTTAACTTTCACCATCATCATTATCGTGTGCCATACCAGTTGGCGTAGGCGATTATGTCCTTCCACAATCTTCTATCTACAGTGCATTGTATCAGTTCTGTTGTTGACGTTTGCCATGTCATAACACCAAGTTATCTAGTATTTTCTCTCTTTGTTGTCCGCAATCTCTCTTTCCTTGTATTTTGCCTGTTGTAACCAAGTATTCCAACTTTCCTCTTCTTATGATGTGCCTGAAAAATGTTGATTGTTTCTTTCTGATGTTTTTTAGGAGCTCCCTTTTTGTGTTGGCCTCTCATTTAACTTTACTTTCTCTAAAAAGTGCATTTGTTGTGTTTTAGTATACAATAGAGCTGGTTATCTTTGATTTTCAGTTTGAGTATATCTGACTTCACAATATGTTACTGGTGCCAGGTTTCCCTTCCCTCTACAGTCTCTGTTCTCAAAACCAGGCTGAGTAGTCTGGTTCTGAGACAATTTCAGTTATGTGGAAAAGGGTCTTTACCAGCTTTGGTTCAGTCACTCTGATACTACCATTTAATTAATAATCACTAACTGGTTCTCACTGGCTGCATCTTAATTCATAACAGTTTTTTTTAATTTCAAGGTCTGCTTTCTCATGGAACCATTTTCTACATTCTCTCTTCTTCCTCTTTCCTTCCTCATCTGCCTCTCAGCGTCGAGGGGAGATATAATGTGTGGTCTTTTGCTCTTCTGTTCACCTCTGCTGCTGTTATGTTTCCTAGTGCTTCTAATATTCCATCGATCCATCTTTTTTGTGGTTGACCCTTGGGCCTGGTGTTCTCACAACGTTTGTTGAAGGCTCATTGTGTTGTGTTTTGATCTTTCTGCTTTGTCATGTGGCCAAACCATTTTATCTGTTGTTTCTTTATATATTCTATGGCGGGGGCTATTCCTAGCTTTTTTCTCACTTCTTCATTTCTGATCTTATCTCTCAGACTGTTTCCTGTCATTCGTCTAACACATTTCATCTCTGTAGAGATTATTTTTCTTATTGTTCTTGCATCTAGGGTCCAGGTCTGGCATTGGTAGCACAACGTTGGGATGAAGATTGTATTGTATAGTGCTTGTTTTGTCTCCAGAGTTATTTCCTTGTTGGACAATAGTGGTGATAACTGTCCAATGATTTGACAAGCTTTGTTGCATCTTGATTCTATCTCTGCTGTTTGAGAATTATTGTTTGTCATTAGACTTCCTAGGTATTTGAATTTCTCTACTTGTTTTAGTTGTCTGCCTTCTATAGTTATGTTGATGTTCTGTTTATTTCATTCTCTGTCCTCTGTAATTAAGAGAAAATAATGAAAAAAGGGACTAATAGAAAGAAACCATTACAACTGTATACAAAGAAATAATCAAAACTACATTACTATCAGACAAATGTTACACACAACAGAACACTATTTTACTTACACCATAGTCTCGGTCTATAACGTGGTTTCGATGTTTTTCATAACGAATATCATCCTGGGTTCTGTCTAGATCTCCTCGAATCTGAAGATAAAGAAAGACTGATAATTTGACAAAGAAAAAGTACAAAATTGGCACACTGAATAAAATTATATAACTAGTGTAGGAGCCAAGAAACTTATTAGGCATAGATGACATAGAACAAAGAGTGTATAAAACACCAGGACTAACAAAAACAATAATACATGTTCAATGCAAAATAGCATGTGCTAATATTCAGATACTATATATATACAAATTAATTAAATATCTGTTAAAAACACATTAAGTTCTAAACTTAAGATTGGTGTATATTAATGAAGACACATTTGAACATGCATTACATATATATGGCTTTTGGTGTCTTCACAGATGGTTGGTAGAAGCAATCATGATAAGTCAGTAGTTAGGTAGAGATATTGGGTGTCTTACACTGAAAGCTGCTTTGTTGAACAGCATCTCTCATGGCTGAAACTGCCAATATTGGACAGACAGCTCCATCTGCAGAACGAACAAGATGTATTTGTGGCCTGGCCTCGTCTCTTTTCTCCTGCGCATTTTGTCTTCTGAATTTGATATCAGCATTGCCTCGAAAGTTGCTGTGCCATTTTTTATTTGTTGTTCTCCATGTGCTACGATCTGCAGCCAGATTTTCCCAGTTTCTTTCACTGATAAAGAGTTCACTCAAGGAAGTCCTACCAAGCATCCTTATATCTCATCACTGGTCTGCTCTTTGGTCTCTTTCCATCCTTAAGTTTGCCAAACAATATTTGTTTGGGAATACAAATGTTTGGCATTCTTCTTACATGACCCTGCCATCTAAGTCTATGACTCCTAAGTGTTGCCAGGATGGATGGGAGTTTGGCTCTTTGTAAGACATTATAGTTGGTTACTTTGTCCTGCCATGATGGATGGGAGTTTGGCTCATTGTAAGACATTATAGTTGGTTACTTTGTCCTGCCATGATGGATGGGAGTTTGGCTCATTGTAAGACATTATAGTTGGTTACTTTGTCCTGCCATTTGGCATTCATAATCTTTCGAAGGCTAATCTTTCGAACTAAAGAACTATCTCTTATCTACTTATCTAATAAGACTGAACACCAACACTCTACAAAGATTAGATGTACATGTATAAATATATAAAGCACCAACGTTTTGTGCTTGCAAATAATGAATAAATGGCATGAAAAACAGAACTAACTCTGTCAATGGCAGATCTTTGATTACGCCCTACTGATGTGTAATCATCTAGCATTGCATCAAGATCCTTAAGGTTCCTAGTGGTATCCTGTAATAATGAGAGAGTTTGAAAAATGTATTCCAAGCTATAAATGTGTTAACATCACAATACATAAATCATAACCTCTCATTTAGACTTTAAGATAATATGAAGCCATAATGATCAACTGTGTCAAAATAAAATAGAAAAACTAATTATTTCTGTTATTAACATTACTATCATCATCATCATCATCCTTATCACCATCATAATCATTACA
The DNA here is from genome assembly GCA_032433765.1 of Megaustenia siamemsis. Classification (NCBI taxonomy): domain Eukaryota; kingdom Metazoa; phylum Mollusca; class Gastropoda; order Stylommatophora; family Ariophantidae; genus Megaustenia; species Megaustenia siamemsis. Next base: position 61,955,083 of record JAVIAB010000050.1, on the reverse strand, counting down.
CTTAAAAGGCTTGGTTAGAGCATATCCTAAAACATTGACCAAAACATCTGGAAGTAAATCATCATCGTTCCTTCTCTCATTGTACCAGATTTAATCGACATGTTTCCTCCCTTCCTCTCCAGTGCCGAGGTAGCCTGAGCATTTTCTTTCTGGCTTGACATGTGGCTTCTTGGATAGTCAAATTATGTTGTTGCAAGGTATCTTTAACTCTTTCTGTACGTTTCGACGCACCATGCCAATTTTGGTCACATATGTTTAGTCGCATAGTGCGTCACTCTCAATTTGATTAGTGTAAATTGTCATCAAACCATATTCTTTTTACATGTCTTGTATCATCTTGGTATTGGTGAAATCTAATTCCTTGTTCAGTTATCTAAAAATTCATATATAATATGTTATATAAATATGTATATTGATTTTTAAAACCATGAACAATTTTGTCTCTGAAATCTCTTCCATTGCTTTGATAAAAAGTTTCCATACAGAAAGAGTTAATATCATCCTGCAATCTTTATCTTGGTCTTCCTCATGGACTATATACACTTAATAACTTGGTGTATGCTCTGCAGGTAGGATTATTTTGAGGTATTTTCTAGAGGTGGTCAAATTATTTCAAATGTTGTCTTTGTACATAGTGCAAGATCGGTTCCATTACCCATGTGTTTACAATCAAATAACTATTGTGAATAAAAAGGTTGCTTTATATAATGTTTAAAAAAACATCAGGCATAAGATCACAACTAATCCTCTAAAAACCTACGGTGAGTATTCTAATGTTTAAGAAATACAGAAAATGAAACCAAAATTTTAGGATATACCTGCAAATTTGCAGTGAGACGATAAACTCTGTCATCATTTGTCTGAGAATGGTGTTGCTGTCTTGGTGGCATTGAGTAGTACTCATCACTTTCACTTGACATGTACTGTGCCATGGTTCCAACAAAAGTAGCACTCAGGCAGACAGGTGACAAATAAGTAGATCACATGCTGTGATTTAGGCCAAAAGTACATAATAATTTGTAATGACTTTACAAAGAAGCAAAATATATGCAAATTAATTCATAAATTTGAATTCTTCATACCCTTGAAGAGGTATTCTAACTTGAGTAGCCACAAGTACATAAATTCCTGTTTATCTCCTTCTTTGCTTCCTTGAATATCCCTTCAGGTTTTGAAGAAGAAACAAAGTTCTACCTACTCGTCATTTGGAGGGAAGGGATTCATATTATTTTAGTCTTAATTATTTTTTTCAGATTTATGAGGTGCTGAAAGACCAAATTGCGCTAGTAAGATTACTTAATGGGAGAAATATTCATTATACGGTTGTGGTGAAATCCAGTAAGTCTCTGTGGCTACCTAAAATTTTGTGTGGTTTTGTAAGTAGAGAACAGTCTATCTATCTATCTATCTATCGTCCTTTCGAGCCGAAGACGGCACATAGGGCAGCACCACAATCTCAAAAACAGAAACCTTGCGTGCCAAAATGGCACATGTTGCAGACATCACTGCTTCCAAAACTTATGGGTCTGTTTCCATAACAATACTCTTTACAATGACAGCTTGTCAAGCCATCGATCAATCTCCTTAGTCGCCTCTTACGACATGCCAGGAAGGTCACAGTGTCACTATTCTTTACTTCCCTCATAATGAGGCCCCGGTAACACACAGGAGAGAGAACAATGGTCAGCTCAATATGTTTATGTGATTAAACTTTATTTAATCCTCATATTTTTTCATAAATATTACATAAAAACCCCTGTCCCGCTTTTGTTGTCCCAATGTCCCATTTTTTTTCTCAAACAAATATAATCACCATATAATTATATGTTACAAGGTATTTGTCACACCGTGACACTAGTGTCATTTGTTCTTATATCATCTACTTATCTAACATTCAATTCATCATTAACAGAAATATTTGCCTCTCACTTTTAATATGGCAACATGAATATTTATTCTTCCTCACTCTGTTGTCACTGTTCTTATTTATATTATCGATAATTATGATTGATATTATTTTATTAGCCGTATTAAGATACTTTAAATTGGGAAACATAATCATAAATGTACAATTCTTGTTCATTTTTAGCCTGGTTATCTATTGTCCTTTCAAGCCGAAGATGGCACATTGGACAGAAAATCTAGACCCTTGTGTCCGACGATTTTAGTTATCATGTGCCAGACCCAGCACTGGACCTGCATTATGTCTCACATGAATCTGTTCTGGATGAGTTGCTCAATCTCAGTGAGGGAGCTGATGCCTGCTGTTGTTGCCTCTCCCCCATCTCAATGTTCTCTTTAGTGTTTCTCTTATGTTGGCCTCTTTTTCTTTTACCGTGTAGTTCCCATTTGAGGGCTTGCTGCCAGATTATCTTGTTGTCTCTTCTGATCACATTGCCAACATATGACCACCTTCTTCTCTTGATTATAAATGAAGTTGGAAGATTTGTCATTTCTCTCATTTCTGCACTAGTCTTGAATTCATTCCATGTTATACAAAGTATTTTCCTGAGGCATTTGTTTTCAAATGTATTCAGTTCATTTTCTATTTCTTTAGTTGTTCTCCAGCTCTCACGTGTATCAATAAGGGTGGACAATTCATTTGATTTGAAAATCCTGAGCTTTGTTTTTGCACTTAGTAATTTTGATTTCCATATTTTATCAAGGTTCTGAAAGTCATTACTGCTATTGCTATTCTGATTCTAATGTCTTTCTTTATGTCTTCTTCTAGATCTATGCAGCTTCCAAGATATACAAAGGGATCTTTCACTGTTTTTTCTTCAAAATACATTTTGACTTTTGGGTGAATTTTATTTTTCATGATGTTTTTTTGTCTTTTCTTGGTTGATCTCAAATGTTATTTTTCTAGCCTTTGATAACAGGGCATTTGTTTTTTCTTGCATCCTGTTCACAATGCTGTTGACAAAGACTATGTCGTCCGCAAAATTGAGGTCTTCCAAATAAGATCTAAGTGCCCATCCAATGTCTTTGTTACCTGTACTGCATTTTTGCACTATGAAGTCGATGGCATGGCAATTCCAAATAACAAGGGAGGTCAAATGCATCCTTGTTCCACTCCGATATCAACCTGGAACCATCCACTCAATCCTGCTTCTGTGCAAACTGCAAATGATTAACCGTCAAATAGATCTTTGATGTGAATAATTTATGGCGGTATTTCATATTGTCTGAGGATGTTTCACAATGAGTGTCCATGTAAGCTGTCGAAATCCTTTCTATAATCAATTAGATTTAGAAGAAGTGGTTTCTGGTTTTTTTTTTTCTACTTTCTTCTAATACAATTCTTAGGGTGAAAATATGATTTTATACCAAAATTATTAGTACAGTATGAGCAGTATACTACTATTATTCTATAGCAGTGCTGTGCTTACTGTTGTTGTGTTGTGAGTCACAGAGTACACTGAATTAATATAATTATTTTACTATAAATAATTATATCCTTAATTATAATATATCAATGTGCATGTGGTAACTAGTCAGTTGTGTAAAAAAAACAACAACTTGAAACAACAAGTGGTATAGTCAGAGAGTGATTGTTTATGGTGTTCTTCTGTAAAGTAGTAAAAAAGTTTAAAGTCAGTGAGTAATTATATATTATATCAAAAACATCAAGTTACTTTGTTAGAACGGGACACCTTCTAAATAAAATATCTGAAAATGCACAATTCAATATAAGTATAAGCAATTAAATGCCACTGATCTATTATAACTGTTTATTACAATTAACACTCAATCACTCAGTAGTGAGAGTAGTGCTTATTACTTACAAAATTAATAACAAAATTTGATGAGCCGCCATATTTAATAGGCACCTGTTGCCAAAATGTTCTCTATCGGAATTCACTGCAGTACAGCCTGCAAGAAAGTCTAAACATTGATTTCCCCGCAGCTGAGCCTAGGGTCTGAAAAGAAGTGAATATGCTACTGATACTTCGAGATCGTGATTGTTTAACGTTTAACGTGAAATATTAACAAAATGCAAGTTCTGACATGCCTTTCCACTGACGAATATTTGTGCACATATGTTTACATATGCTAAAGAAGCAAATATAAATTATTTTTCAACTACGGCCAGCATATATTATATTAAAGACGCAAGGAGCCGAATTTTAATACAATTATTAGATTTTTCAAAATACAGCAGACAGTTTTGTTTACATTGACAACCGCCGTGTCCGGAAGTTAGATGGCAGACGCTCTCAATATAGTTTGCTATTTAAATCATTTATATTCAAATTAAGAAATCAACTCAATTTCAAAAATCAAAGTAAACCCTTCATAAATTGGATTGTTGCCCTGAAATTATGAATTTTATATATTTTTTCCTCTTAAGATCTATTAGTATTAGTGTTCTCATAGTGACAGTAATAGCTTTGAGGCAGGGGCGTAGCACCGTCGCTGCAGCTATGGTTTTCAGCGCCCGGGAACAAAGTAAGTCTAGCCCACACCTGGCTTCCTCCTGACAATATGTGAGCATAAGGGGGGAACTGAGATGTTTTCTCTGAATTTTTTTAGTTTCTGAACATGAAAACCTGCATTCCTGGCATATTTTAGGGTATGAAGAGAATTTAAAAAGTACAATAACAATGCTACTTTGAAGATGTAATTGAATAAGAGAAGGACAGAATCAAGAAAAAAGAATGCATATACAAATTAATGCAGAATTATTTTATACTAAAATAGTAGTCAAATATAACATTGTGAAAACTTAAAACATTTCTTTGGTTATAATGACCAGAAAAGCTAACATAAAGTAAAAAAAAATAATTGTTTGATGTAATGCTTTATATGTCATTGGGAGCCGCGATAGCTCAGTGGTTAGTGAACTGGACTACAAAGGACAAGAGGTAGGGTTCAATCCTAACCGACGGCTTCCAGGTTCACCCAACCTTTAATGGGTACCATATTTTTTTTTCTGAGAAAGTAAAGCGACACGGGCGTAATACCGACCACATTACCCAAAAAGCATGTGCCGAATGTCTGTACAATTTATGGTCACTAACACCATATTCTCTATACGCCACTTGACGTGGCGGGGGTAGTTACTTTTTTTCTGTATATGTCATTATGTAACTTCATAGAGAAAGTGAAGCCTTTGCTGCTGCAAATTTATCAATTAGTTCCTCAAAATGTCTGCTGTTGATAACCTCCCGCTCAACACTCAGAAAAGTCAAGTCTGACAATCTTTCCTGTACACTGCATGATATCGGATAGGACAATTAACGATGTAACTATCTCAATCAAATCTTCAAATGAATTGTTTCATTTCGGTATTAGACCATGGAAGAACAATGCGCGATGTAATTATCACACACACACACACACACACGTAAAAGTCGCTGGCCAAGCGATTAAAATATATCTATAATTCCCGCTTAGCGGGATATAATATTTTAAACCGCTAAATGGGGTGCCTAACCCTCAAGATCTAGCATCCGCTAAATTGGCAACACTAAGGGCCGTAACAAAAAGTACGAATCAGTCTAATCTTTTTCAAAGCGGATAACAATTATTTTTTAATCAAAGCCGTTGACAATTTTAGCGGGTCTAAAAAGTAGGTCTTCCAGGCATGTCGTAAGAGGCGACTAAGGAGGTTGATCGATGGCTTGACAAGCTGTCATTGTAAAAAGTATTGTTATGGAAACAGTCCATAGATTTTAGAAGCAGTGATCTCTGTAATATGTGCCATTTTGGCACGCAAGGTTTCTGTTTTTGAGAGTGTGGTTCTGCCCTATGTGCCGTCTTCGGCTCGAAAGGACAATAGAAAAAGTAGGTCTATATAAGTTTTTAAACCCTTTCAGTGATGACTGTCCCGATTATTTAAAATGGTGAATGTTTGAGATTCTGCTCACTAATGATTATCCTCTCCTTGAGATTTTGTTTTCTCTCACGTATTTAATCATTTGCTTTGTCGTTTCTTCATTCATCTCCAAGCCATTCAAAAAGTGAACAACTCGCAGCACAAGATTGATAAATCACTGTGCAATAAACAGTTCGTTTTGTCTTATATGATCAACTATATCTTGTTCGTCTTCTGAGAACCATCAATATCGTCGGTAAAACGTGGATTAATAGGCCCTGATCTCTCCAGGTGATAACAGTTCCAATGCTTTCTGGTGAAACATTTGTCATGATTTCTTCCTAAGAAAATGTTAAGAGAGCAGTGGCGTGTCGTGGATTGCCTGAGCCCGGGGCAAGACAAGTATGTGAGCGTTAGCCCTCTGAGTAAGACAGTTATTGGGCTCCACTAATCTGCCATATTTGAGAGTATTAAAGTAAAGTAAGCAACGGTTCCCCCCACGCCTTGCTAGAGGTATGGGGAATATTGTGTTAGTGACCATATTTTTGTATGACAACGGCACATTTTTGGTTGATGTGATCGATATCACGCCAGGCCGCCATTACTTCCCAGAAAATTCTCTGGTACCCATTTTTTAAAGTCTGGGTGAACCCTGCCTAGTCGGTCAGAAATAAAAATCAGCCACTTCCGGGAATTGAACCAGGATCCTTCTGATCGGGAAGCGATCGAACTAACCACTTAGTTACCGAAGCTCCTTATATGTATCAGTACTACATTTTTTCTTTTGAATTTTGTGTTATGTAGGATATTGCGCCCGGCACAATGGTCGCTCAGGCCCTCTCGCCCTACGCCACTGCAAAAGAGGTAACATAGACTCCACTTTTAGCACATATAACGATGTATTACTTAATTCTGTAATCATTTTAGCGTGAATTTATAATAAAATAAAAGACTTTGCTGTTTGGGATGAACGACTTTCAAACATAGAACACATAAACGCGTCCTGTTTTGCTGCTATAATAAAATACAACAAACGTTGTATTAAAATGTTATATATATATATATATATACATGTATATATATATATATATATATATATATATATATATAACAAGAATAATATATGCATGGTTAGTATCATGTTCACAGATGTTTATCATTGGTATTTTAGTTCTCTTGTTCATTCATAAATGTAGCCTGTATATGATCATCCTATAGTACATGACTGTTGATTGCAAGGAGTTATAGCAACATTTGTAGTAGAAAGTTAAATATTTCACTGAAAGTCTAGATTCGTGTGCACTCACTCAGTCGCACGGCCCAGCACCCGTTTCCACGTTATAGACTGGCCAACCCCTATCATTCATCTATTTGGCAGGCGGATACATCGTAGAGTTCTTTCTTTTCTTCATTAAGAATCACACAGCAATGTAATCCCACTTCCTTGCCGACGAACCTTCGAAAAGACACCACCAGCTTGAGTCTCATATGAAGCTCAGTCTTGGATGAAAGAGATGGGAGTTAAGATGGTCACAGCCATAAACGAGAAACTTAGTGGGATAACTTAGCTGAAACCATGACCAATATCATAGTTCTTAGCTGAAACAATGAGTAATATCATATTTCTGAGCTAAAACCATGACCAATAGCATATTTTTTTCAGACCTGTAACCGGAACAAATGGACGGAGTATGGAAGTTATGCTTCAATGTAACTTCCTGAATATGACCTCTCTCTTCTAGCTACATTTTGTTTATTACAGAAAGCACTCCTTCAACTGGTGCAGAAGTACCAGGGAAACAAAGAATGTATTAAGAAATAGAAATTAAGGAGTAAACGGCAGGATGTACAAATGGGTGAAAGCATACCTGCATAACAGGAGAGCCAGAGTGCAACTGGATGGCCTTAAAAGGAAGAAAGTCCTTCTGCATCAGGGCGTCCCACAGGTAGGAGGGAGGATTACTATCTCCAATACTTTTTCTAGTCTACATCAACGACCTAGTTACTGAACTACCACATGATATTAAAGTGGTAATGTATACAGATGATCTGGGGATGTGGTGCACAGAGGAACATGCAACAGTGGCCTCCAAATTGTTGCAAAGAACAATGAATGCACTGAACTTTTGGACTATTAACAAATATACAGACAAATACAGTACTACACTTTTCACTCTCTCCCCAAAACAAAAAGCAAAACCCATCTACATAAACTATGAGCCTGTGAAAGAAGACAAACAAGCTACGTGTCTCAGAGTTACATTTGACAACAGTCTTGGAAACAGCAGATAAATAAGACAATCCAAAAAGCAAGGAGGAAGTTGGCTATTCTAAGAAAGCTGTGTGGGACCACGTGGGTGTGAGTGTGGAAATACTTAGTAAAGTTTACCAACAGAGTATACGTCCACATCTAGATTATAGATCATCTGCATGGTGCTCAGCATCAAACACCACACTGCAAAAGCTGGATAAAATACAAAACTAGGCAATTTGGGTCATCACAGGAGCAATGAAATCATGATGCAGAAATACAAGCAATAAAGTTGGCAATAGAAAAACTGCTGAACAGTAATCTTAGCCCACAGCCTGTAGTGTTTTTGACAGATGCAAGATCAGTACTCAAGGCACTACAATCCAGAAAATTACCACATCTGCAGACCTTATTGACTGAACTCTGCAAGCACCACAGGGTTGCCCTGCAGTGGATCCCGTCTCACTGTGGAATACCAGGAAATGAGAAAGCAGATCAGTTGGCAAAGGAAGGTTCAACAGGCACACAACTAGATACACCAGTTACATACCATCATAAGAAACAGATAATCAAATCAATCAGAGGACCACAAGCCCCAAATCAGGATGCCTTTCATAATATGAATAGATATGAACACGTTATCATTATACGCCTAAGAACAGGACACAGTCGACTCCATAGTCACATGTATACAAAATTCAAGATCGGCACATCAACTACTTGTACATGTGGACAGGCACCCCAGACTGCTGAACACATACTTCAAGACTGCACTGAATATAGTAGACTGAGGATAATCCATTGGCCCATAGATACAACACTACAGACAAAACTATATGGGCCACTGCAAGAATTACAAAAGACAGTAAAATTTATACAGTAAACGACATTGCAGATATAGACAATACTTCAGGCGAACGAAAGATAGATAGATCACCAATACGGAGATGGAGAAATTGTGGAGGATACCAGCACTGAGAGAACGGAGGGACACAAAGGTGCTGATACAGGTAGAAAAATTCTCATGCATGCCGAGACATCCAATGAAGGACCGATTCCAAAATCTTGTATTCGGATGGCTTAAGAGAAGTAGTCTTATCCACCAAGCCAAACGAATTTGTAGACAAACACCAGACATGCCAAGTGCTGTTAACCCCCTACTGCCCGTACCAGAACAGACTCTCTGGATAGAGGAATGCAGATTGTCGATACAAATACGGACAGAAGTGAAAGGCATACTAAATAAGGATGAACAAAATAGTATACAGCGTAAAACAACCACTCTCGGTTTCTCGAATGAAGAAAACCTACAAGATCTATAGGTTCGCGTATACACAGATGGATCAGCAAAGAATGCAGTAAAGAATTGGGGAGCAGAAGCGTACATAGAGTACCCAAAATAACACTGGAGATACTGTCACAATTATGATGCAGAAATACAAGAAATGAAGTTGGCAATAGAAAAAAAAAACTGCTGAACAGTAATCTTGGCCCCCAGCCTGTAGTGTTTTTGACAGATGCAAGATCAGTACTCCAGGCACTACAATCCAGAAAATTACTACATCTGCAGACATTATTGAATGAACTCTGCAAGCACCACAAGGTCGCCTTGTAGTGGATCCCATCTCACTGTGAAATACCGGGAAACGAGAAAACAGTTCATCTGGCAAAGGAAGGCGTAACAGATACACAACCAGCTGCACCAGTTACATACCATCAGAAGAAACAGATAATCAAATCAATCAGAAAACTACAGGCTTCAAATCAAGATGCATTTTATCATACGAATAGATGGGAACACGTTTTCATTATGGTTATGGTTAGTCGAAGGCCCATGTATTAATGCAAACGAATTAAAATTGCAGCTAATCGCCCGTGCCAGTGGATTCATCCGAATTAAAATTCATCTCATTGAAGGATCCAAACAAAAAAAAAGGCAGCTGCAGTCCCCATCATAGCAGTTACAGCACACAAGTTATCATTATACGCCTCAGAACAGGACACCAATCGACTCCACAGTCACATGTATACAAAATTCAAGATCGGCATCTCAGACACATGTACAACGTGGGCAGGCGCCCCAGACTGCTAAACATATATTTAAGACTACTAAATATAGTAGAATGCGGAAAACCAGTGGTCCATAGATACTACACTACAGACAAAACTATATGGGAATCTGCAACAGTTAGAAGGGTCAAATTTCGATAGTGATGGTGTCTAAAATAAAGTTAGCCAGTAATTCTAGACATAGTCCAGGAAATATCAGATAGTGATGGTGTCTAAAATAAAGTTAGCCAGTAATTCTAGACATAGTCCAGGAAATTTCAGATAGTGATGGTGTCTAAAATAAAGTTAGCCAGTAATTCTAGACATAGTCCAGGAAATTTCAGATAGTGATGGTGTCTAAAATAAAGTTAGCCAGTAATTCTAGACATAGTCCAGGAAATTTCAGATAGTGATGGTGTCTAAAATAAAGTTAGCCAGTAATTCTAGACATAGTCCAGGAAATTTCAGATAGTGATGGTGTCTAAAATAAAGTTAGCCAGTAATTCTAGACATAGTCCAGGAAATTTCAGATAGTGATGGTGTCTAAAATAAAGTTAGCCAGTAATTCTAGACATAGTCCAGGAAATTTCAGATAGTGATGGTGTCTAAAATAAAGTTAGCCAGTAATTCTAGACATAGTCCAGGAAATTTCAGATAGTGATGGTGTCTAAAATAAAGTTAGCCAGTAATTCTAGACATAGTCCAGGAAATTTCAGATAGTGATGGTGTCTAAAATAAAGTTAGCCAGTAATTCTAGACATAGTCCAGGAAATTTCAGATAGTGATGGTGTCTAAAATAAAGTTAGCCAGTAATTCTAGACATAGTCCAGGAAATATCAGATAGTGATGGTGTCTAAAATAAAGTTAGCCAGTAATTCTAGACATAGTCCAGGAAATTTCAGATAGTGATGGTGTCTAAAATAAAGTTAGCCAGTAATTCTAGACATAGTCCAGGAAATATCAGATAGTGATGGTGTCTAAAATAAAGTTAGCCAGTAATTCTAGACATAGTCCAGGAAATATCAGATAGTGATGGTGTCTAAAATAAAGTTAGCCAGTAATTCTAGACATAGTCCAGGAAATATCAGATAGTGATGGTGTCTAAAATAAAGTTAGCCAGTAATTCTAGACATAGTCCAGGAAATATCAGATAGTGATGGTGTCTAAAATAAAGTTAGCCAGTAATTCTAGACATAGTCCAGGAAATTTCGATAGTGATGGTGTCTAAAATAAAGTTAGCCAGTAATTCTAGACATAGTCCAGGAAATATCAGATAGTGATGGTGTCTAAAATAAAGTTAGCCAGTAATTCTAGACATAGTCCAGGAAATATCAGATAGTGATGGTGTCTAAAATAAAGTTAGCCAGTAATTCTAGACATAGTCCAGGAAATATCAGATAGTGATGGTGTCTAAAATAAAGTTAGCCAGTAATTCTAGACATAGTCCAGGAAATTTCGATAGTGATGGTGTCTAAAATAAAGTTAGCCAGTAATTCTAGACATAGTCCAGGAAATATCAGATAGTGATGGTGTCTAAAATAAAGTTAGCCAGTAATTCTAGACATAGTCCAGGAAATATCAGATAGTGATGGTGTCTAAAATAAAGTTAGCCAGTAATTCTAGACATAGTCCAGGAAATATCAGATAGTGATGGTGTCTAAAATAAAGTTAGCCAGTAATTCTAGACATAGTCCAGGAAATTTCGATAGTGATGGTGTCTAAAATAAAGTTAGCCAGTAATTCTAGACATAGTCCAGGAAATATCAGATAGTGATGGTGTCTAAAATAAAGTTAGCCAGTAATTCTAGACATAGTCCAGGAAATATCAGATAGTGATGGTGTCTAAAATAAAGTTAGCCAGTAATTCTAGACATAGTCCAGGAAATATCAGATAGTGATGGTGTCTAAAATAAAGTTAGCCAGTAATTCTAGACATAGTCCAGGAAATATCAGATAGTGATGGTGTCTAAAATAAAGTTAGCCAGTAATTCTAGACATAGTCCAGGAAATTTCAGATAGTGATGGTGTCTAAAATAAAGTTAGCCAGTAATTCTAGACATAGTCCAGGAAATTTCAGATAGTGATGGTGTCTAAAATAAAGTTAGCCAGTAATTCTAGACATAGTCCAGGAAATTTCAGATAGTGATGGTGTCTAAAATAAAGTTAGCCAGTAATTCTAGACATAGTCCAGGAAATTTCAGATAGTGATGGTGTCTAAAATAAAGTTAGCCAGTAATTCTAGACATAGTCCAGAAAATTTCAGATAGTGATGGTGTCTAAAATAAAGTTAGCCAGTAATTCTAGACATAGTCCAGGAAATTTCAGATAGTGATGGTGTCTAAAATAAAGTTAGCCAGTAATTCTAGACATAGTCCAGGAAATTTCAGATAGTGATGGTGTCTAAAATAAAGTTAGCCAGTAATTCTAGACATAGTCCAGGAAATTTCAGATAGTGATGGTGTCTAAAATAAAGTTAGCCAGTAATTCTAGACATAGTCCAGGAAATTTCAGATAGTGATGGTGTCTAAAATAAAGTTAGCCAGTAATTCTAGACATAGTCCAGGAAATATCAGATAGTGATGGTGTCTAAAATAAAGTTAGCCAGTAATTCTAGACATAGTCCAGGAAATTTCAGATAGTGATGGTGTCTAAAATAAAGTTAGCCAGTAATTCTAGACATAGTCCAGGAAATATCAGATAGTGATGGTGTCTAAAATAAAGTTAGCCAGTAATTCTAGACATAGTCCAGGAAATATCAGATAGTGATGGTGTCTAAAATAAAGTTAGCCAGTAATTCTAGACATAGTCCAGGAAATATCAGATAGTGATGGTGTCTAAAATAAAGTTAGCCAGTAATTCTAGACATAGTCCAGGAAATATCAGATAGTGATGGTGTCTAAAATAAAGTTAGCCAGTAATTCTAGACATAGTCCAGGAAATATCAGATAGTGATGGTGTCTAAAATAAAGTTAGCCAGTAATTCTAGACATAGTCCAGGAAATATCAGATAGTGATGGTGTCTAAAATAAAGTTAGCCAGTAATTCTAGACATAGTCCAGGAAATTTCGATAGTGATGGTGTCTAAAATAAAGTTAGCCAGTAATTCTAGACATAGTCCAGGAAATATCAGATAGTGATGGTGTCTAAAATAAAGTTAGCCAGTAATTCTAGACATAGTCCAGGAAATATCAGATAGTGATGGTGTCTAAAATAAAGTTAGCCAGTAATTCTAGACATAGTCCAGGAAATATCAGATAGTGATGGTGTCTAAAATAAAGTTAGCCAGTAATTCTAGACATAGTCCAGGAAATTTCGATAGTGATGGTGTCTAAAATAAAGTTAGCCAGTAATTCTAGACATAGTCCAGGAAATATCAGATAGTGATGGTGTCTAAAATAAAGTTAGCCAGTAATTCTAGACATAGTCCAGGAAATATCAGATAGTGATGGTGTCTAAAATAAAGTTAGCCAGTAATTCTAGACATAGTCCAGGAAATATCAGATAGTGATGGTGTCTAAAATAAAGTTAGCCAGTAATTCTAGACATAGTCCAGGAAATTTCGATAGTGATGGTGTCTAAAATAAAGTTAGCCAGTAATTCTAGACATAGTCCAGGAAATTTCAGATAGTGATGGTGTCTAAAATAAAGTTAGCCAGTAATTCTAGACATAGTCCAGGAAATTTCAGATAGTGATGGTGTCTAAAATAAAGTTAGCCAGTAATTCTAGACATAGTCCAGGAAATTTCAGATAGTGATGGTGTCTAAAATAAAGTTAGCCAGTAATTCTAGACATAGTCCAGGAAATTTCAGATAGTTATGGTGTCTAAAATAAAGTTAGCCAGTAATTCTAGACATAGTCCAGGAAATTTCAGATAGTGATGGTGTCTAAAATAAAGTTAGCCAGTAATTCTAGACATAGTCCAGGAAATTTCAGATAGTGATGGTGTCTAAAATAAAGTTAGCCAGTAATTCTAGACATAGTCCAGGAAATTTCAGATAGTGATGGTGTCTAAAATAAAGTTAGCCAGTAATTCTAGACATAGTCCAGGAAATATCAGATAGTGATGGTGTCTAAAATAAAGTTAGCCAGTAATTCTAGACATAGTCCAGGAAATTTCAGATAGTGATGGTGTCTAAAATAAAGTTAGCCAGTAATTCTAGACATAGTCCAGGAAATATCAGATAGTGATGGTGTCTAAAATAAAGTTAGCCAGTAATTCTAGACATAGTCCAGGAAATATCAGATAGTGATGGTGTCTAAAATAAAGTTAGCCAGTAATTCTAGACATAGTCCAGGAAATATCAGATAGTGATGGTGTCTAAAATAAAGTTAGCCAGTAATTCTAGACATAGTCCAGGAAATATCAGATAGTGATGGTGTCTAAAATAAAGTTAGCCAGTAATTCTAGACATAGTCCAGGAAATTTCGATAGTGATGGTGTCTAAAATAAAGTTAGCCAGTAATTCTAGACATAGTCCAGGAAATATCAGATAGTGATGGTGTCTAAAATAAAGTTAGCCAGTAATTCTAGACATAGTCCAGGAAATATCAGATAGTGATGGTGTCTAAAATAAAGTTAGCCAGTAATTCTAGACATAGTCCAGGAAATATCAGATAGTGATGGTGTCTAAAATAAAGTTAGCCAGTAATTCTAGACATAGTCCAGGAAATTTCGATAGTGATGGTGTCTAAAATAAAGTTAGCCAGTAATTCTAGACATAGTCCAGGAAATATCAGATAGTGATGGTGTCTAAAATAAAGTTAGCCAGTAATTCTAGACATAGTCCAGGAAATTTCAGATAGTGATGGTGTCTAAAATAAAGTTAGCCAGTAATTCTAGACATAGTCCAGGAAATATCAGATAGTGATGGTGTCTAAAATAAAGTTAGCCAGTAATTCTAGACATAGTCCAGGAAATTTCGATAGTGATGGTGTCTAAAATAAAGTTAGCCAGTAATTCTAGACATAGTCCAGGAAATATCAGATAGTGATGGTGTCTAAAATAAAGTTAGCCAGTAATTCTAGACATAGTCCAGGAAATATCAGATAGTGATGGTGTCTAAAATAAAGTTAGCCAGTAATTCTAGACATAGTCCAGGAAATATCAGATAGTGATGGTGTCTAAAATAAAGTTAGCCAGTAATTCTAGACATAGTCCAGGAAATTTCGATAGTGATGGTGTCTAAAATAAAGTTAGCCAGTAATTCTAGACATAGTCCAGGAAATATCAGATAGTGATGGTGTCTAAAATAAAGTTAGCCAGTAATTCTAGACATAGTCCAGGAAATATCAGATAGTGATGGTGTCTAAAATAAAGTTAGCCAGTAATTCTAGACATAGTCCAGGAAATATCAGATAGTGATGGTGTCTAAAATAAAGTTAGCCAGTAATTCTAGACATAGTCCAGGAAATTTCGATAGTGATGGTGTCTAAAATAAAGTTAGCCAGTAATTCTAGACATAGTCCAGGAAATATCAGATAGTGATGGTGTCTAAAATAAAGTTAGCCAGTAATTCTAGACATAGTCCAGGAAATATCAGATAGTGATGGTGTCTAAAATAAAGTTAGCCAGTAATTCTAGACATAGTCCAGGAAATATCAGATAGTGATGGTGTCTAAAATAAAGTTAGCCAGTAATTCTAGACATAGTCCAGGAAATTTCGATAGTGATGGTGTCTAAAATAAAGTTAGCCAGTAATTCTAGACATAGTCCAGGAAATATCAGATAGTGATGGTGTCTAAAATAAAGTTAGCCAGTAATTCTAGACATAGTCCAGGAAATATCAGATAGTGATGGTGTCTAAAATAAAGTTAGCCAGTAATTCTAGACATAGTCCAGGAAATATCAGATAGTGATGGTGTCTAAAATAAAGTTAGCCAGTAATTCTAGACATAGTCCAGGAAATATCAGATAGTGATGGTGTCTAAAATAAAGTTAGCCAGTAATTCTAGACATAGTCCAGGAAATTTCGATAGTGATGGTGTCTAAAATAAAGTTAGCCAGTAATTCTAGACATAGTCCAGGAAATATCAGATAGTGATGGTGTCTAAAATAAAGTTAGCCAGTAATTCTAGACATAGTCCAGGAAATATCAGATAGTGATGGTGTCTAAAATAAAGTTAGCCAGTAATTCTAGACATAGTCCAGGAAATATCAGATAGTGATGGTGTCTAAAATAAAGTTAGCCAGTAATTCTAGACATAGTCCAGGAAATTTCGATAGTGATGGTGTCTAAAATAAAGTTAGCCAGTAATTCTAGACATAGTCCAGGAAATATCAGATAGTGATGGTGTCTAAAATAAAGTTAGCCAGTAATTCTAGACATAGTCCAGGAAATATCAGATAGTGATGGTGTCTAAAATAAAGTTAGCCAGTAATTCTAGACATAGTCCAGGAAATATCAGATAGTGATGGTGTCTAAAATAAAGTTAGCCAGTAATTCTAGACATAGTCCAGGAAATTTCGATAGTGATGGTGTCTAAAATAAAGTTAGCCAGTAATTCTAGACATAGTCCAGGAAATATCAGATAGTGATGGTGTCTAAAATAAAGTTAGCCAGTAATTCTAGACATAGTCCAGGAAATATCAGATAGTGATGGTGTCTAAAATAAAGTTAGCCAGTAATTCTAGACATAGTCCAGGAAATTTCAGATAGTGATGGTGTCTAAAATAAAGTTAGCCAGTAATTCTAGACATAGTCCAGGAAATTTCAGATAGTGATGGTGTCTAAAATAAAGTTAGCCAGTAATTCTAGACATAGTCCAGGAAATATCAGATAGTGATGGTGTCTAAAATAAAGTTAGCCAGTAATTCTAGACATAGTCCAGGAAATATCAGATAGTGATGGTGTCTAAAATAAAGTTAGCCAGTAATTCTAGACATAGTCCAGGAAATTTCGATAGTGATGGTGTCTAAAATAAAGTTAGCCAGTAATTCTAGACATAGTCCAGGAAATTTCAGATAGTGATGGTGTCTAAAATAAAGTTAGCCAGTAATTCTAGACATAGTCCAGGAAATATCAGATAGTGATGGTGTCTAAAATAAAGTTAGCCAGTAATTCTAGACATAGTCCAGGAAATATCAGATAGTGATGGTGTCTAAAATAAAGTTAGCCAGTAATTCTAGACATAGTCCAGGAAATATCAGATAGTGATGGTGTCTAAAATAAAGTTAGCCAGTAATTCTAGACATAGTCCAGGAAATATCAGATAGTGATGGTGTCTAAAATAAAGTTAGCCAGTAATTCTAGACATAGTCCAGGAAATATCAGATAGTGATGGTGTCTAAAATAAAGTTAGCCAGTAATTCTAGACATAGTCCAGGAAATATCAGATAGTGATGGTGTCTAAAATAAAGTTAGCCAGTAATTCTAGACATAGTCCAGGAAATATCAGATAGTGATGGTGTCTAAATAAAGTTAGCCAGTAATTCTAGACATAGTCCAGGAAATATCAGATAGTCACTCTTTATTATAGGACAAAGGGGTCGGGTTCGATCCTGACCGACGGTTTCCGGGTTCACCCAGCCTTAAATGGGTACGGAATTTTTTTTTTCTGGGAAAGTAAGGCGGCACGGATGTAATATCGGCCACATTACCCCAAAAATCATGTCCCGAAGGTCTATAAAAATTATGGTCACTAACATCATATTCCCTATACGCCACTTGGCGTGACGGGGCTTTTTACTTATTACTTACTTTTTATTATTGTCAGTGTATCTTCCATACAGTGTGTTATCTCATGTTACTTATGTGTTTAAAATGTGTCTTGTATGCTGTAGACAGTATATTACTATGCACGAGAGAGAGCGAGAGAGAGAGAGAGAGAGCGAGAGAGAGCGAGAGAGAGAGAGAGCGAGAGAGAGAGAGAGAGAGAGAGAGAGAGCGAGAGCGAGAGAGCGAGAGCGAGAGAGCGACAGAGAGAGCGAGAGAGAGCGAAAGAGAAAGAGAGAGAGAGCGAGAGAGAGAGAGCGAGAGAGAGAGAGAGAGAGAGAGAGAGAGCGAGAGAGCGAGAGCGAGAGAGCGAGAGAGCGAGAGCGAGAGAGCGAGAGCGAGAGAGCGAGAGCGAGAGAGCGAGAGCGAGAGAGCGAGAGCGAGAGAGAGAGCGAGAGAGAGAGAGAGAGCGAGAGAGAGGGCCGGGTTGGCAAATTCTGTCGAAGTCAATCCGCTAGACTGGAGCCAAAAATCCGCGATTTGCCGCCAGATTTACCGAAAAATTCCACAAGATTTTACAAAAATATTTCCAGAGTTTATTACTTAGGAAACTGACATTAATTTATTATTTATTTATGTACTTTTATTTTTATTACACATCCCCAAACTAAATGTGAGAGTAAATTTAAATAAAATTAATTATTATTACCATTTGTAACAGTCACAACTACAACTATATTACTACATCTATGTTACTACATGTATATATTAATACATGTGGTAACTAACTTAATTTGGCAACATAATAATAATGTTAAAAACAAAGAAATGACACCCTCATATCAAGTCATCGGCACCATCATCATCAAATAAACAACTCCACTCTGATTGCGAGGTTCTCTGTGTCTGGCTGTCGTCTTCTCCACTTTCAGTTTTATATGCAGCCATTGTTCCTATTTTGGCTAAAACTTCTGACGGTATTTTATAATCCTTACAGCATCTATTAATACGGCCTAGACCTTCCCTAATTCTAAGGATTGCATTGACCAGTCCCGTTCCCATCTCCTGCTTCGTTGTCTAGACTTCACAATGTTCATCAAGCTGAAGCTTCTTTCTACCTGAGCATTAGATCACGAAAGAACAAGGAGTGATGTCATTATTTCAACCAAATCTTGAAACGGATTGATATCAGAAGCATCCTTATAAGAAGCCACTTCACTCCAAAATGCAGTTGTACTGGCAGTTCTTTCCCACTTGACACTCTGTTCAATTGTACTGGCGGTTCTTTCCCACTTGACACTTTGTTCAATTGTACTGGCGGTTCTTTCCCACTTGACACTTTGTTCAATTGTACTGGCGGTTCTTTCCCACTTGACACTTTGTTCAATTGTACTGGTAGTTCTTTCCCAATTGACACTTTGTTCAATTGTACTGGCAGTTCTTTCCCACTTGACACTTTGTTCAATTGTACTGGTAGTTCTTTCCCACTTGACACTTGGTTCAATTGGACTGGTAGTTCTTTCCCACTTGACACGTTGTTCAATTGTACTGGTAGTTCTTTCCCACTTGACACTTTGTTCAATTGTACTGGCGGTTCTTTCCCACTTGACACTTGGTTCAATTGTACTGGCGGTTCTTTCCCACTTGACACTTGGTTCAATTGTACTGGCGGTTCTTTCCCACTTGACACTTGGTTCAATTGTACTGGCGGTTCTTTACCACTTGACACTTGGTTCAATTGTACTGGCGGTTCTTTCCCACTTGACACTTGGTTCAATTGTACTGGCGGTTCTTTCCCACTTGACCACTTGGTTCAATTGTACTGGCAGTTCTTTCCCACTTGACACTTGGTTCAATTGTACTGGCGGTTCTTTCCCACTTGACACTTGGTTCAATTGTACTGGCGGTTCTTTCCCACTTGACACTTGGTTCAATTGTACTGGCGGTTCTTTCCCACTTGACACTTTGTTCAATTGTACTGGCGGTTCTTTCCCACTTGACACTTGGTTCAATTGTACTGGCGGTTCTTTCCCACTTGACACTTGGTTCAATTGTACTGGCGGTTCTTTCCCACTTGACACTTTGTTCAATTGTACTGGCGGTTCTTTCCCACTTGACACTTTGTTCAATTGTACTGGCGGTTCTTTACCACTTGACACTTTGTTCAATTGTACTGGCGGTTCTTTCCCACTTGACACTTTGTTCAATTGTTTCATTGAAAATCTGCTTTTGCTATCTTGTCAGATGGAACCTGAAGATAGTGCATTAGTGGGTCCTTGACAACACTAAGAGCACGAACCACAGAAATTATTGAGATTGTTCTATTGATATTATCAGGCAAACTTGCTTGAAGTTCTTTATGCAACTTAATAAAGAAAACAATACAGCGTTTTCTCAAGTTGGGTTCTTCTTCTGGTGGCACTTTCGGTTAATGTAGTTTTTCCTCAACTTCATAGGGGGGTCCTCAAACATTTTGGCAATATTCTCAACCAAACCAGCCAAAACGCCCAACAGCTATGTGCTGTCAGCATTAACTGTCTCAAACCAAACCAGCCAAAACGCCCAACAGCTATGTGCTGTCAGCATTAACTGTCTCAAACCAAACCAGCCAAAACGCCCAACAGCTATGTGCTGTCAGCATTAACTGTCTCAAACCAAACCAGCCAAAACGCCCAACAGCTATGTGCTGTCAGCATTAACTGTCTCAAACCAAACCAGCCAAAACGCCCAACAGCTATGTGCTGTCAGCATTAACTGTCTCAAACCAAACCAGCCAAAACGCCCAACAGCTATGTGCTGTCAGCATTAACTGTCTCAAACCAAACCAGCCAAAACGCCCAACAGCTTTCTGCTGTCAGCATTAACTGTCTCAAACCAAACCAGCCAAAACGCCCAACAGCTATGTTCTGTCAGCATTAACTGTCTCAAACCAAACCAGCCAAAACGCCCAACAGCTATGTTCTGTCAGCATTAACTGTCTCAAACCAAACCAGCCAAAACGCCCAACAGCTATGTTCTGTCAGCATTAACTGTCTCAAACCAAACCAGCCAAAACGCCCAACAGCTATGTTCTGTCAGCATTAACTGTCTCAAACCAAACCAGCCAAAACGCCCAACAGCTATGTGCTGTCAGCATTAACTGTCTCAAACCAAACCAGCCAAAACGCCCAACAGCTATGTGCTGTCAGCATTAACTGTCTCAAACCAAACCAGCCAAAACGCCCAACAGCTATGTGCTGTCAGCATTAACTGTCTCAAACCAAACCAGCCAAAACGTCCAACAGCTATGTGCTGTCAGCATTAACTGTCTCAAACCAAACCAGCCAAAACGCCCAACAGCTATGTTCTGTCAGCATTAACTGTCTCAAACCAAACCAGCCAAAACGCCCAACAGCTATGTTCTGTCAGCATTAACTGTCTCAAACCAAACCAGCCAAAACGCCCAACAGCTATGTTCTGTCAGCATTAACTGTCTCAAACCAAACCAGCCAAAACGCCCAACAGCTATGTTCTGTCAGCATTAACTGCCTCAAACTATTTATTTACTCTCTAGACATCATCTAGAACAGGTCTAAGGAAGAGGAGATATACATGGGTTTTTTCGTCAATCAGGCCATACTGTCAATGAGGGACGTTGTGTTGCCTCTCTCCTTTGTACTTGCTATTTTAAACATAGTACAAAGTTCCAACCATTGTTCCAATATTCTCTTTACTGCGGTCTCATTTGACAGCCAGCGAGTCTGACACTTCTGGATAATGTTTCTAGAAGTGTGCCCATCATTCATTGCAGGATAAAAAGCTCTATAATTATTTCGTCGCAAGGATTGTGAAAACCAGTTATATATTTTCTCTTACTAAAAAGTCAAGATTAGTTGGAAGAAATCCTGAGGCTGTAGAGACAACCAACTGGATAGAGTGACACACGCAACGTATCATAGTAAGTCCTGGGCAAACACAGTGAAGTTTAGCACACACACCATTGCCAGTCATGATGCTTGCATTGTCAACTTCAATTCCTTTAATATTTTTAATGTTGAATCCTTGACACTGAAGCGTTGTCCTTACATCAGTAGCAATGGTCTCAGCGTCACATTCGTCTAGTTCAACCAATTCCAGAAATGTTGACTGTACTTTTCTGGCCGCCATACTGAAATATAAAACAACAATTCCTAGGAATTTCGTCACACTAATATCGTTGGATTCGTCAATGATAATGCTGAAAGGACCTGTCATCAAGGAGAGACCTTTCAAAGTGAGGTGCCAATACGAACTTTATTATACCGGTGCACTTAAAACGATATAATTGAACTTTGTTTACAACTTGGCTGTCAGAGAATGCATGCTTGCATAATTCACCAAGATAAACTATTGTTCTATTTGCTGCATGACATGCTACGAATAAGCTTAGAGACACTAACCTTGTCAGTCTTTGTTTGTTGGAACAAAAGTGTCCAAAGAGGAAAATGCAACGCTGGCCAACTGATGCTTCTTTTATTTGCAGTGAGGAAGAAGATCACAATGTTTCGATGTCAATACACATTTACAAAACTTGTATCTAGCTTTGTCAGCACTACCCGGAATTTCTAAGATCCAATCTTTAAGGTCCACTTCATTTAGCCACTCTTTACGAAATCGTTGCTGATACTGAAGTGTCATATCTTTATGTTGTAATGTGAATGTACGTTGCTGATAGTTAGAGCCACATGTATAATATAGAATTTAAAAAAAAACTGTAACTATCTTATAGCGGTAATGCCTAATACCTACATAATTTGAAATAAATATGGACTTGATACTTACGTAGAAAGAAACGCATTACTGAACACTCATACTGACTCTAAATAAATCCTCAGTTTGAAATATTAAACTTGCTTATTAATGATGACATACTTACCACTGCGACTATAAATCCTCAGTTTTAATACAATTTATTTCCAAAGTAGAAAAGTTTCAAGTTTAAAACCAAAAGTCTCCACTACTATCTATCTATTGTCCTTTCGAGCCAAAGACGGCACATAGGGCAGAACCACAATCTCAAAAACAGAAACCTTGCATGCCAAAATGGCACATATTGCAGAGATCACTGCTCTAAAATCTATGGCGCTGTTTCCATAACAATACTTTTTATAATGACAGCTTGTCAAGCCATCGATCAACCTCCGTAGTCGCCTCTTACGACATGCCTGGAAGGTCACAGTGTTACTATTCTTTACCTCCCTCATAATGAGGCCCCGGTAACACACGGGAAATTACTATAGTCAGTTTCAAAATGGTTTGTCCACGCTTGACTTCAAATATCTCATTAACCTGTACACACATAAACATGATTTTTTTACTTTTGGTCTTATTTTTTCAATGTCCCAAAAGTTTTCTAAAATGCAATATTGCAGACAGTGTCACTCACCTGTAACGGCTAATTCCTTTGATCTTTTCGATAGATGCAGTTATTTTGTGGTTGAAGAAAATAGTTTACCGTAAGTGAAGCAACTGGCCTATTCAGGCATAGGCGTAACATAATTCGAATGTTAATAATAACACGCATTTCAATAAATAATCTATACTGGGAGCAAACAGCAATAATAAGATATAACAAAGAGAACTCTACACCCATTGATATAAAAAGAGGAGTAAGACAGGGATGCATCCTATCACCAAGCTTGTTCAATCTATACACTGAGCAAATCTTTAAAAACATCACAGAGATGCCAGGCCTACAAATTAATGGAAAGATAATCAATAACCTAAGATATGCTGATAATACTGTACTGCTAGCAGAAAATCCTAACGATCTACAACAATTACATAATGAAATAAACATGACAAGTAAAAAATATGGACTAGATGTGAATATCAAAAAGACTAAAACTATGATCATAAACAAAGAAAATACTCAAAACCCACAAGTGGATATCAAAATTGAAGGAATAGATCTGGAGACAGTTCAGAGCTACAACTACCTTGGACATACTATAACCAGTGATGGAAGATGTACAACTGAAATAAACAAAAGAATGGGAATGGCAAAAGGTAATTTTAATGTCATGAAGAACATACTAACATCAAAACAAATAACACCAGGGCTAAAACTAAGAATAGCAAAATGTTATGTCTTCTCAATATTCCTATATGGTGCAGAAACATGGACATTAGACAAGAAAACAAAACAGAGAATTCAAGCCTTTGAAATGTGGATATATAGAAGAATAGGTAGAATATGATGGAAGGAAAAGACAAAAACGATGAAGTCTTAAAATAACTAAAAATGAAAAGAAACTAAACACAATTCAAACAAGACAAATGCGATTTTTGGGCCATGTTAAAAGACACAACAGCCTACTAAAAGTAATCCTGGAGGGGAAATACAAGGTAAAAGAGGCAGAGGCAGACCAAGACTAACATGAATGAGTAATTTCAAAAGATGGACAAACCAGCCTATGACAACCTGCACCATCAAAGCAAGAGACAGAGCAGAATGGTACTCCATTGTAGCCAACCTTCGTTGCGGAGACGGCACTCAATGATGATGAAGAATAGGTGTAATAAACCTAGGTATTAAATGCAAAACATAGTATAAGTTTTCGTGTTCGGAGCAGGAGAAGGCCAATGCATGGGAATCATGACCCTGGTGGGCCCCACCTCCCCAAAAATGTCACCAGTAAATTTTAAGAGAATAGTTTGGTGGGTCAACAACAGAAATTACAAACATCTGCAGTGATAGCAAGTTGTTGAGAGACAAGATCTCCTAAGTCAGCAGGTCCTGTACTTTAATAATGACGACTTTTCCTTCACATTCAGACTTTCATGTTAATTACTTACAGAAAAGCCATCAAGCAGTCAGGTCATACTCTGACATCAAATCAGTTGTTTACATTTTTTAGATAAGTGGAACATATCTGAATCAGATACTTGATTCTGATATGGGCACATTGGTTAGTTGAGCTAATCCTGTATACATACATGTATGTGTATATGTAAAAAAAATGCTGGCTGAAATCGGATGCACTGGGCCACTGGCGCAGAACACAGTGCAACGTTTTCAACGGGTGTTCAATCAGAGTCGATCTGACAGACTCTAATTGTGATGTTCCGTCTGTGGGGGCGATCAACACACTTAACCTGATAGCTGACTTCATGCCCATGTGAGAGTCTGGAATCCTACTCTGATTGAGTCCTGATCGCAGAGAGAGAGAGAGAGAGAGAGAGAGAGAGAGAGAGAGAGAGAGAGAGAGAGAGTATATGTAAAAGTAAAGGTAAAGTACGAGACTTGAATCAGCGTCTTAGCACACGAGTTTCACCCTTATGTGCTTAGCCACCTATCCAGAAGTGTTCGGAGACTTCTGGATGGTGTTGCTTCAAGAATCAAAACTCACGATGCAAGGCTGCATTCCTCACCTTCCCAGAGTAATACCCCGGTACCCATTTCTCGGCTGGACCGACCACGGAGGTATTTTTTTTTCTAACCATAAGTACAACACTGCTCGCAGCGGGAATCGAACACGGGTTGTCCGAACGTCGGTAGTCCAGTCGGGAAGTATCTATCTATCTATCTATCTATCTATCTATCTATCTATCTATCTATCTATCTATCTATCTATCTATCTATCTATCTATCTATCTATCTATCTATCTATCTATCTATCTATCTATCTATCTATCTATCTATCTATCTATCTATCTATCTATCTATCTATCTATCTATCTATCTATCTAATCTATCTTATCTATCTATCTATCTATCTATCTATCTATCTATCTATCTATCTATCTATCTATCTATCTATCTATCTATCTAATGCCCATAGGGCGTAGACCAATATACTCCCTCTCTTATTTGAATTTTTGTTCTAGCAGTTTTCAATTCTTTTAAAGATATTTTATCAAATCTCGCCATTTGCCTCTGTTCTGTGCAAGCAGCTCTATCTCATTGAGGGAGCCGAATCCTGCTGCTCTTGCCTCTCTCATCAATGTTCGTCTCAGCGTCTCTCTGGGTCTTCCTCTTTTCCTCTTACCTGTTGTTTCCCACATGAGGGCTTGCTTTGCTATTCGGATATTATCTCTTCTCATCACATGTCCAACATATGACCATCGTCTTTTCTTGATTACTGATATTAGTGTGGTTGATTGGTATGTATATATGGTAACAATTATATTAACTTTATTTTGACCTGTGTGTTATCAGATAACAATGGTTGCTTAATTTTTCCTGGACAGTATATCAAGGTATCATTGTTTCTGTGAAATGGTTGTTTCTTTTCTGTTGTAATCTTATGATGATATCCCCATTTGTTTTGTACCTTTGTATGCTGTTTCTATTTTATTATGTTATTGGCTGGCATCTTCTTTGGCAAGTGGAATTGCCCTTTTCTTGCCTGGGATGTTGATTGGGCTACAATATAATGAATTCTGGGCTTTACAATGTTGAGATAGACGAGAGGTTCTCAGCCTGTCCCTCTGTGGGCACATTTGGTTAAAGAAGATTCTTATACAGTTCATCTGACACTACATTGAAGTACATAGAACATAACAAAACAAAGCGAATTAATAGCAAGTATTATGTTTTTAATCAAAAAGGAATACATTGTTTATACATATTTACAAATGTACTTTCCTTTACAATTATGTCTCCTCTGTGTCTGAAATAAAATATTTTGGCATTTGGAGCTTAATGTGCTAACTTGTCACAATTTGAATGGACACACACTTCTGATATTAACAATTAAGAATTAATTGGGTCATTCCACTGACTCAAGTATCATCCTTAATCTGTGAATTGGCAGCTGTGCTGATTTCAGTATCAAATCATTCTCCATGTTGCTGTTTTGACAGAGCTGAAACTTCAATTTCTCTTTTAAGAGGTCATATTTGAGGTCTGTTATGGTCAAATGAAATACTTTTTCACCCATGTGTTTTTCACCCATGTCAGACTTGACAGTCTGATTGAACAATCTGTCAACAACTTTAGTAAAGTAAACAAAAATTAAAAGGTTTTCCTATATCTTAGGGTATTTGGGTGTAGAAAATTCTATACTCATTTAAGACTTGCCAAAAATGTGTAATTTTGCCACCCAGGATAAATATCAGATCTCTAAATAGATATATATAGCTCCCGTGTGTTACCGGGGCCTCATTATGTAGGAAGTAAAGAATAGTGACACTGTGACCTTCCAGGCATGTCATAAGAGGCGACTAAGGAGGTTGATCGATGGCTTGACAAGCTGTTATTGTAAAAAACATTGTTATGGAAACAGAACCATAGATTTTAGTAAGCAGTGATCTCTGCAATATGTGCCATTTTGGCATGCAAGGTTTCTGTTTTTGTGATTGTGGTGATATGTGCCGTCTTCGGCTCGAAAGGACAATAGATAGAAATAGATATATATGAACTATGAGTGTTACATGATGGGATCTTTTTGTGGAGTTTCCAGAGGAGGAGACAAAGGGAAAGGTTGAAATATATTTGGATAAGACAGGTGGAAACAAAGTTGAAAGTGTTAGGGAAGACAGATGGAAACAGATACAAGGAAAGGGGAAGTCATGTGGAAATGTAGATAAAAGAGAAGGTGAACACAGGTGGAAACAGAGATGAAAGGGTTGGGGAAGACAGGTGGAAACAGAGATAAAAAGGAAGGGGAACACAGGTGGAAACAGAGATGAAAGGGTTGGGGAAGACAGGTGGAAACAGAGATGAAAGGGTTGGGGAAGACAGGTGGAAACAGAGATAAAAAGGAAGGGGAACACAGGTGGAAACAGAG
The DNA here is from genome assembly GCA_032433765.1 of Megaustenia siamemsis. Taxonomy (NCBI): domain Eukaryota; kingdom Metazoa; phylum Mollusca; class Gastropoda; order Stylommatophora; family Ariophantidae; genus Megaustenia; species Megaustenia siamemsis. Next base: position 61,927,557 of record JAVIAB010000050.1, on the reverse strand, counting down.
ATGAAAGGGTTGGGGAAGACAGGTGGAAACAGAGATGAAAGGGATGGGGTAAACAGGTGGAAACAGAGATGAATGAGATGGGGAAGACTTAGCTTGATCTTAAGAAAAAGGCATAAAACAAAAAAGACTTGGAAAGTGTTTGATAAAGGCCTATGCGCCACTGGGAGTTGAAAAGTAGAAAAATCTAGAGTCTAGGAACTGTTTATCAGTAACAAAACCTGATTGCATGTCCTTAATAGTTCAGTTGACCAACAACCGAGCTACCATGGCTCTCTGTCAACAACTTTAACCTTAGATAACAAAGATCCTGATTCTGATCATTCACACTTCAAGTAAAAGAAACAATCAACATTTTTCAGGCACATCATGCGAAGAGGAAAGTTGGTATACTTTGTTACAACTGGCAAAATACAGGGAAAGAGAGATCGCAGATGACAAAGAGAGAAAATACTGGATAGTTTGGTGTCATGACATGGAACACAGTCAACAACAGAACTGATACGATGCATGGTAGATAGAAGATTATGGAAGGACATGATCGCTTATGCCAACCGGTATGGCACATGATGATGATGACACTTCATTTAAGAACTGAATTCTGGCTCAAAGATAGACAATTTGCAACCTAACGGGTGCTTATGATGACATTCTGTTTTTGACTCATTGTGGTGGCATGTGTTCTGTGAAATATGCTGAGCATATGAAATAGAAGAAGAAACACAAAATGTATCTCTGCAAATAGGAAACATTGCTGCACACAAACTGGGAATTACTGATTAAAATTCAAGTGATCCAACAGTTCACATTAACCTGTGTTGTTGACCCTAGGTTTTTATGAACGTGTGAGTATCTGCGTATGATTTATCTATTGTAAGCTACATTAATTATTACTGGAGAATGGGTATTAATTTGCTATTTCATATACTTGCCCAAGGTGAGTCACTTTCTACTTAAATTTCAAATTAAGCTTTTTAAATGTTGCATTATTCATATTTAACTGGCTGTATCTTAATGGCACCTAAAAGATATTTAACCAACCAATTTATTCACTTGAAGAATAGTGCAATGTAAAATCTCCATTAGCTTGCACATATTTTACTTCAAGTAGTGACTTAAAAGACTATCCACCAAAACACTCAAATTGTTTTCACCTTCTCTCTTTCTCTTGTAAAATTGAATATTCTGGAAACTTTGTAACAGTTTGAACAATGCCTGGCATGTTTGTATAATGAGATCTTTATCTAATTTAGCCCTTTCCTTAAAATATTCCATTTTGTTTGACAAGAAACAGAAAAATACATCACAAATCATGAATGTATTTACTTGTGAAGAGTTTCTATAAAGCAAATTTTAGTAGAAGAAATGTATGGAACAAGTATAAGCTGCATTGATTGAAAATGTATTAAAAGGTAATCAATAAATATTACCTGAAAGTTCACTAAATTGTGTGTAATACTAACCATATTGCATCTTCCTCTTTTGTTTTTTTTTTTCAAAACTGAAAAGTTGGTCAAACAGGTATGTACTCATGTTGGAAGGACAAACTAACAGCGGAACATGTCCTTCAGAACTGTTGATTCCATGAGAGTAGAGTAACAATGTAAAATACTTTATCTCACGTGATAGTCACAGCAATTAGAAAAGCCTGACACTGCCAACTTTTTAAGCGAAAGTAAAGTGGTTTCACGAAAGCGAAACAAGAAGAAGAGTACCTGTTGAAGGTGACATAAGTAGAGAGTAATAATATGACCAATCCTGACTCAGCTGAGTGACACACTTTATAGCGAAGAAAAAAAAAAGCCAAATCAACATATTGACGAGCAACAAAGATGTTATTTGTGTGCACAACAGCAATGTCATAAGAATGGTGTGAGTGAGTGGGAGAGAAAAGAAAAGTCTTATTATGTATGATCAGTGCATTCAGGGGTTTACTCATTTATTATGTTTTCTGATTTTCTCAAAAAAAAAACTGCTTGTTGTATCCATCTACAAATCAAATGTTATCAATATTTAGCATAGCAGTGTAAGCATAATAGGACAGGAAGGCTGTACACAAAAAGGGAACTCTGTTAGCATGCCTTTAGTGATGAAGAAAAATGTAGACAGCACCTTCATATCTGTTCAGTGTTTACTAGAATTAATGGATTAGCAATGTATTTTTGTCCTGCTACTCAAGAAAATAATATTTGTATTCCAATGTGATTTAAACACAATAGAAACATTTATGTTTTTTATTTTAAATTTTTCTCTTTATAAAATGCTATTTATAAAAAAAAATTGCACTTTGTGGTTACCAAGATTAGTGATTTCTGCAATATGTGCCATTTTGGCATGCAAGATTTCTGTTTTTGAGATTGTGGTTCTGCCCTATGTGCGTCTTCGGCTCAAAAGGATAATAGATAGATAGTTACCAAGGCAAATACAGCATGTGTTAATTGAACATGTGAGTATAATGAAACTGCAACAGTAAGAACATAGCATCTCACAACGATTTTCAGTTAAAGGACCAGTTGAGAACTTAGAACTATTCGATAGACCATAAAATTAATGTCATACTTTTGTTGTAGCAACCTTTCCCATCACCATTGACCACAGATGGTTACTGGACTACAGGTCATAAAGAAATGATGGTATAAACAAAAGTCGACGTTTCGGCTACTTGGCCGAAACATTGACTTTTATTTTGTCCATTACCACGTAAAGCTGTCACCATACCACTTTTTTCTTCCTTTTTTTTTTTAGAATTGCTATAATCATCAGCTTTACAGCAGCTTTGCATCTCTATGCATCTTGATGCATTTACTTCTTTGATGGTATAAACACAACATGTCATTTAATAACTGACCATAAAAAAAAAGGGAGCTGCGATGGCTCAGTGATTAGTGAACTGGACTAAAAGGACAAGAGGTAGGGTTTGATCCTGATTGACGGCTGCCAGGTTCACCTAGCCTTAAATTAAATGGGTACCGGATTTTTTTCTGGGAAGGTAAAGCGGCACGGGCATAATACCGACCACATTATCTCAAAAATCATGTGCTGAAAGTCTGTAAAAATTAAGGTCACTAACACTATACGCCACTTGGCATGACGGGGCTCTTTATTTTACTTTATAAATAAAAAGATTTTTTTTAATGCAATATGAAGTAGCTTTAGTCAGATAATGTGTTATGTCTATGTCTTAGTGGTAACAAATCACCATGTTCTGTCTATAGCTTTTATGCTGTGCCATGGCAGACTGTTAAAAATCCACTTAGAGATATTTATTTCCCCTCCATGTTTTGTACTATAAAACAAATCTGTGATAGATATGGGTCTGCTTGTTCTGATACATTCAAAACCTGCATGGTCGATTGAAATGATAAGATTTCTTCATTCTGATAACAAGCTGTTTGTTTAAATGTTGGTTCTGCAGCTGCATTTATAGTTCTTCTTATGTGTTTCTTTAATTGTGTGTTTTTATTGGTTTTTAAAATGTTAAAAGTATTTGTTTGAGCAATTATTCTTGCTGTACGGTTTGCGTTAAATACAAGTTTAATATAGTTCTTTTTATATAGATTTTAGATATATGTATGCTTGTAAATTTATATTTTTACTTAACTGGAATTGTTATATTACATCATATACAATTGAGGTATTGTTGTATCAGATCACATGTCAACTCTTAGAGCATTCATTACATTTATTCAATTGTTACTGATGTAGATTATTTCATTGAACAAGTTCTCTAAGTCCTGTTTTATTTACAGAAAAAAATATTTTAAGAACAATGCAATTAACAAGGCAACAAATTAGCATGCCATTTGTGGTGGCAATGGTAAATTCCATGTATCTTGGTAGAAGTGTGGCGGATTTCCTATACCATTTGTGATGAAGCTATTAAAATGATGAAATATAATGTCTACCTCATATCTCACATCAATTCAACAAAAACTTTGTGTTTTACCAATATGTTGAACTTCACCAGAAAGATGATCACTAAGCAAGAGTTATTGAATTATTGAGTTATTTGTGGGTCATCATCATTGCACTCCGAACATGTCCATATGTGCTCGTATCCCCTCCTCAACCAATCCTGCAGTGTCCAGCGACTGACGACTCCAGTTCTGTGTTGGTTGATTAGTCTTCTTACACGGCCACTAAGTTGCTCATTTCTGGCTGTGCCCATCTTAACTCCCATCTCCATCATCCGAAGAAGTGACGTGGATCTGTGTTTGTCGAAGTCCTGTGCTCTTCCCACATCCTGAAGGGCATGGATGATGTCTGCCCGATCCATTGGTTGCTCGTCCTCAATGACAGCACAGCTAGTCAACCTGTCCGCTCTTCCATTTCCCCATACACATGCATGTCCAGGGACATAGACAGTCACTAAGCAAGAATTAATAGCTAACCCTGAGCTGCATGGTTTTAACATATTTAGTCCATCCCAGTCCACTGATATTTGTTCCATTACTTTTCGATGCGCAATGAGGGGCAAAAGCTGAACAAACCTCTCCATTGCCAATCAGATTTATAGAGCCCCCACCAGTCCCAGGACATGTGGGCGTGTCATATGTCAGAATACAACCAATCAATTCAATGCCATCTTTATTCTTCTTGATTTCCCCTTCTTCCTCTTTGCCCAGTAATTTTCCTATTGACACACGTTTAGATAAACCGTGGGGATGTGAAATCAAAAGAACCATTGGTTCATGATTGACCTCTGCTGCCAGAGAATTCTGCACAAGATGAAGTCGTTCCTGCTGAGCTTTTAACAATCGTTTGTACAAAGTGAGGTCATGTGTTCTGCACTCAAAGACTGACCTATTTTTCTGGACATCTACCTGGATAACTCGTACACCTTTTGCCTTTACCACAGTAGACGTGTCATTTTCATCTTCATAGTAAAATGTAACATCAGTGTTCTGTGCCTCCTCGTCATTAAAGACAATGTGTGATACTGTCATTACTGTAAAACATCCACTGACTTTGTGGGCTCCAGATATTTCTGAGCAGTCACAGTCTTCAGATTTGTCCATGTTCATAATGAAAGCCGTACCACTTCCAGTACGTTTGTTAGTCGTTCCTTTAAAGGCAACAAAACCCAAGTCATCGGGTCTGTCTGGGCTTGTATAATTCACTTCAACAAGAACAGTATCCACTCCCTTCAGTTGGATGAAGTCTACCCAATCCTGGCTCTGGTAAGGCTGTGGCAGATCATGGATTTTCAACTCATGGATTGGAGTGAATTCTTTGTGTCCTGGGTGTTTGGTGCATTCAACTTTCTGCTGGACACTGGGTGCTGAAACATAAATATTAGAAAATAAGCAGCTTTATTAACATAATGAAATATATTGGCATAAATATATTTTTAAAAAAGATTAGTTCTATAGATAAAATTATTTTAAAATATTGTATAAAACCATAAGTTGCAATTAGTTGTTCAATTAGGAAAGAATGTCACTTTAAATAAAATTTAAATTATGAATACGTAAACAAAAGTTTTATTAGAGCAAACCTGAAGATGGTAAATAAAATCTATGTTACGGACACCAGGTGTTCATTATGATTAACAAATAACAAGTTAAAAACACTTAATTAGAATAAATAACACAGAAGAAAAAATAAAATATCTTTTTTGTTTAAATAACAAATTCATCTATTTTACATGCCCAAGAGTTTCCCAGCGAGAGTTTTACTTTTGGTAAGTTCAATCAAACTGGACAGTTCTAATTGGGTTGAGGTCAGACAAAAATTGGCACTCAGGTCCTCCAGGTTGGGGGTTGCGCATGAGGTCAGACAAAAATTGGCACTCAGGTCCTCCAGGTTGGGGGTTGCACATGAGGTCAGACAAAAATTGGCACTCAGGTCCTCCAGGTTGGGGGTTGCACATGAGGTCAGACAAAAATTGGCACTCAAGTCCTCCAGGTTGGGGGTTGCGCATGAGGTCCCGACAAAAATTGGCACTCAGGTCCTCCAGGTTGGGGGTTGCGCATGAGATCAGACAAAAATTGGCACTCAAGTCCTCCAGGTTGGGGGTTGCGCATGAGGTCAGACAAAAATTGGCGCTCAGGTCCTCCAGGTTGCGGGTTGCACATGAGGTCAGATAAAAATTGGCACTCAGATCTTCCAGGTTGGGGGTTGCGCATGGGGTCAGACAAAAATTGGCACTCAGGTCCTCCAGGTTGGGGGTTGTGCATGAGGTCCCGACAAAAATTGGCACTCAGGTCCTCCAGGTTGGGGTTGCGCATGTGGTCAGCAGTCTCATCATGGGAAAAAGCTGCAAGCTAAAAAAAACTGCAAAAACACAAACGCAAGAGAATCTAGATCTTGTTTTTTTCTCAAAAGAGAGCTCATGATGCAGAAAGATGAAATCCCAAATCGGGATCCTGGAATGCTGAGAAATCTTCCATCTCACAAAGATAAAAACTGAGACAGAGACTTGGAACATCACAGCCTTCAGTGAATGTGGGAGATTGACAGAGTTAAAGAAGGAAATGCATAGACACAGTATTGCAGCCTTTGGGCTATGTGAGACAAGATGGAGCAGAGATGAACAATACAGACTCTCATCACAAGAAACTTTAATTTATTTTGTCTATGAAGATCTGCAACACAACAATACGCAAGGGTTGGCTCAATTTATGACAAAAGAAACAGTAAGGAACTCATTAGCTGGGAACCAGAACACTATTCACAGATTTCTCTGTTACAAAAGACCTAGTCTTGTCATAGGAGGAACAATATTTCTCCATAAGAATATCCACAAGGCTAAGTGGAGATCCGCAAAATATCACCTAGAACATCACACAGAAAACCAGATAGATTACATCACTATAGGCAGGAAGTTATTGAGCTATTTGCGGGTCATCATCCCGCATGTCCATAGGTGCTCAGATCCCCTCCTCAGCAATTCCCGCAGTGTCCAGTGACTGACGACTCCAATTCTATGTTGGTTGATAAGTCTTCTTACACGGCCACTAAGTTTCTCATTTCTGGCTGTGCCCATCTTAACTCCCACTTCCATCATCTGAAGAAGTGACGTGAATCTGTGTTTGTCGAAGTCATGTGCTCTTCCCACATCTCGGAGGACATTGATGATGTCCGCCTGATCCATTGGTTGCCCGTCCTCAACGACAGCACAGCTAGCTAACCTGTCCGCTCTTTTATTTCCCCGTACTCCCGCATGTCCAGAGACATAGACAAAGGTGACCTTGCGTATTTTGGATTTCTGCAACGACTCTACCCATTGCATGCATACAGAGCCCGCCTCCACTTTTTTTTATCATGCTCATCGAATCACTCAGTATACATGCGTGGGTGTAGTCTTGTGACTCTAACCATTTGACTGCCTTGGTCACTGCCATCACCTCCATTGTCATGCTACTCGTGGTCATGACGTATGCACCACTGTCTTCGTAGACTATTCTGCCTTCCGAGCGTGCTGTAAATGCCCATGTACTTCTTTTGTGTCGTCTTACAGATCCGTCTGTATAGATGACTGCATTTTTCTCATCGGCCTTCTCAAAGGCAGGAAGTTGTGATGCAGTATGCAAGATGTCAGAGTAAGAAGAGTGGCAGATGCAATATCAGACCACCAGCTACTCACTGCAACCATTGGAGTGAAATTGAAGTCTTTAGGGACAGATTTTTGACAGGCCTCCAAATAAATTTAATATACAATTTATGAAAAACATTAGACAAAACATAATAATTTTGTTGCAAAAATTAAGAACAAGGTTTAAGACTCTTACAGGAATAAAAAAAGATATATCATTTGATAAAACTCTGCCATGAAGCAACGCATGCCTAAAGATCCTGTACATCACCTTTGTAGACTTTGATCAAGCATTTGATAGTGTAGACAGAGATTTAATATGGAAACTTATGCTACACAACAGAATGTCACACAAATTCTCAAACTAACTCAGCAATTGTATGAAAGCTCTACATGCCAGGTTGTCCATAAAGGGAAATTCATAAACCCCATTGCAATACAAAAAAGGAGTAAGTCAAGGATGCCGGATGCCTTTATTCGCCAATGACTTTTCTTCTGCTGATCGATTGGATAGACCATGAAGAGAAACACCTCAAGAAGTAAAACCAGAGGACTCTCAGTAGAAAGGATCGAGACTTTGCTGATGATGTTTGTCTCCTCTCCTATAAAAAAAAACATGCTCAAAGTAAACAAAATAGAATCTCAGAAGAGGCTGAGAGAACTGGAATGAAGATCAACTAACATAAGTCAGAGTTTATAAAAATCAACAGTAAACAACAGATGTCAATCCTACTCCAAGGAGTAAACATCAAAGAGACAGAAAAGTTCACCTATTTAGGCAGTGTAGATTGCATAGATAACAAAGTCATCAAGAGCAGAATTAACAAAGCCAGAAATGCCTTCAATACTTTTTGCCCTGTGTAGAGGTCAAGCACAATCTATCTGTGGAACAAAATCAGCATCTTCAACACAAATGTCAAGGTAGTCCTAGTCTATGGTTCAGAAACATGGAGGGGGAAAAAAGACTAATAGCAATAAATTCCAATCTTTCATAAGATATCTCCAACAGCAGCTTAATATTAGATGAACAAATAAAATGACAAATGGAAACCTCTGAGAACTGCCAATAGAACAGAGATCAAGAAAAGGAAATGAACCACACATTGCAAAGATCACCAAGCAATATTGCAAGACATTTAATGAACTGGAATCCACAAGGAATTACAAGTAGGAAAATTGGAAGGCCCAAGCAGACCTGAAGAAGAACTGTTGAGATAGAAGCAAAGGTTGCAGGATGGACATGGGCTCAGTTTAAGAAGATAGCATATAACCTGATCCGTTTTCAGAGTTTGGTTCCTTTACTCCTCAAGGAGCTTCAAGGCATAAGTAATAAGTCAAGTCCAAATTCATATTATACAAATTCATTTAAATATTTTTCTTTGTGCAATTTGTTCCTGATAAAGTCATTTTAACCCTACAATTATATAAACTTCCTGTCTGATTTCAATCTAGATGACAATCAGCAAAAGACTGTCTCATATAGTCTTTCCATCTTGTTTTAGATCAGAAAATGTGTTGCCCTGTTTTTGGTTTTTCCACTGTTTCTTTGTGACCAAATACATTCTTTCTGCTTATCTGATCTAATCTTTATTGTTATGTCTATCATTATTACTTTGAGACATAATTTTAAGACCTGGAAATATATTTGTCTGAGTAAGGTTTTCAAATGGTCCTTACCTGATATCACTCTTCTCATTTCATTTGAGGTTATTTCTAAATGTGGCCCATCCGTCTCCAATAGATTATCATGACCCCTGGTTTCTGTCTCAGTCATCCCACTTGTCTGCTTGGGCATTGCCACACCTGGAGATGTCAAAGAGCAACTTCTTCCATTTGCCATGTTGGAAGATGCCTGAAATGAATTGCTGCTGCTAGGATTTAACCTGAGTGATGCTTCATTTATAGGAATGGTTTCATTTGTTGCACTGTTTCTGGTAGCAGTTTCATTTAATGCACTATTTCTAGTAGAACTTTCATTTAATGCACTGTTTCTGGTAGCATTTTCATTTAACACAATGCTTCTAATAGCTCTTTCATTTGATAAACTGTGTCTAATAGCTCTTTCATTTGATAAACTGTGTCTGGTGGTTGTTTCACTTGAAATGATGTTTCCTTGAGCTCTCTCATTTGAAATGTTGTTCCTGACAGCTGCTTCATCTGACTCTCTAATTCTGGAAGTTGATTTGAACGACACTCGCTTTCTAAGAGTTTTAAAAATTGACATTTTTTTCTCTGTGAGCTCTTCCTTTGATTTGTCGTTTCTGGGAGCTATCGAAAATAATCTGTCACAACTTTGAACTGTCTCTGTTGTATCTAAATCGTAGGAGATGTCTGATATATTTATAATGTTATATGGTCTGGTAAAAAGAAACACTTTCTATTCTCTATCCAGCGACTCAAAGATTTGGTTTGGCTACTTGTGTACACTGAAAGAAAAAAATGTTTGAGACATTATTATTAACACACGAACAATGCAACTATATTAATCACATGGAAGTCGTAGATGTGTTGGGCATATAAAAGTTATTCAGAATAATAAATTGTCCCTTTATTTTCTCGAAAGTTTCTTCAAATTTTGTAAATAGCAAAGAAAATAGACAATGGGAAGGAAAAAAGGGGGCGGGAGTGGTAATGAGAGATAATTTATTGCGAGAGTATGATGATGAGCGGTCCCTGTGTGGAAGGAAAGCTTGTGTGGCTTGAACGAGAGAAGCTGAAATAAGAAAAGTAAAGGTGGTGAGTGCGTCAGGTGCGTGACGTTGTGTACGCAAAACGCGGACCGAGGTGAAATCATGACCATGATACCATGGTTACGGAAGGCCCCGGTATCACTGCAAACGAATTAAAATCCTTAATTTCTCAACCGCCTGTGCCAGTGGAATCAACCGAATTACTAACCCTATGACACCATACATACCGTAAGTACTATAATGCAATAAGCAGAATGGTTCTTCTCATTTTCTTCTTCATTTCACTTTCAGCCTCGAGAGAAGATATAATTTGCGGTATTTTACTCTTCTGTTGGCCTCTCCTGCTGTTGTTTCCTAGTGCTTCTAATATTCCATCAATCTATCTTTTTCGTGGTCGGCCCTTGAATCTGGTGTTCTCGCAATGCGTATTGAAGGCTCTTTGTGTAGTGTTTTGATCTTTCTGTTGTATCATTTGGCCAAATCATTTTATCTGTTGTATCTTTATGTACTCCATGACATAAACTATTCCTAGTTTTTTTCGCAGGTCTTCATTTCTGAAAGGTTATACAGGAGAAAGAGCAATCGAGGGATTTGGGGAGGTCATAGAGGGATGAGTCTGAATCATGCAGGGGCGTATGGGGAAGTGTGGTCACTTTGGTGTTGATATGAGACGAGCTGGCAAGGTAAGTCAATAGGGCCATCAAGCAGGTTACTTACCTGTTGTCCACGACACTTTAACTCAGGCTGATCGAGAAATATCAAATTATCCCCGAGACTTTGATGTCATGGATATCAGAATGGTCAAATGAGTTAAATGAAAATGCCGGCAACCATAAAGATGTCAAAATCGTGCTACCGCCGTAGTCTCTTATTGTTCACCAGTATCATCTGAAAGATGTCAAAATCGTGCTACCGCCGTGGTCTCTTATTGTCCACGAGTATCATCAAAAAGATGTCAAAAACGTGTTATCGCCGTGGTCTCTCTTATTGTCCACCAGTATCATCTGAAAGATGTCAAAAGGGTGTTACCGCCGTGGTCTCTCTTATTGTCCACCAGTATCATCTGAAAGATGTCAAAAACGTGTTACCGCCGTGGTCTCTCTTATTGTCCACCAGTATCATCTGAAAGATGTCAAAAACGTGTAACCGCCGTGGTCTCTTATTGTCCACCAGTATCATCTGAAAGATGTCAAAAACGTGCTACCGCCGTGGTCTCTCTTATTGTCCACCAGTATCATCTGAAAGATGTCAAAAACGTGTTACCGCCGTGGTCTCTCTTATTGTCCACCAGTATCATCTGAAAGATGTCAAAAACGTGCTACCGCCGTGGTCTCTCTTATTGTCCACCAGTATCATCTGAAAGATGTCAAAAACGTGTTACCGCCGTGGTCTCTCTTACTGTCTACCAGTATCATCTGAATGATGTCAAAAACGTGTTACCGCCGTGGTCTCTTACTGTCTACCAGTATCATCTGAAAGATGTCAAAAACGTGTTACCGCCGTGGTCTCTCTTATTGTCCACCAGTATCATCTGAAAGATGTCAAAAACGTGTTACCGCCGTGGTCTCTCTTACTGTCTACCAGTATCATCTGAATGATGTCAAAAACGTGTTACCGCCGTGGTCTCTTACTGTCTACCAGTATCATCTGAAAGATGTCAAAATCGTGTTACCACCGTGGTCTCTTACTGTCTACCAGTATCATCTGAAAGATGTCAAAAACGTGTTACCGCCGTGGTCTCTCTTATTGTCCACCAGTATCATCTGAAAGATGTCAAAAACGTGTTACCGCCGTGGTCTCTCTTATTGTCCACCAGTATCATCTGAAAGATGTCAAAATCGTGTTACCGCCGTGGTCTCTCTTATTGTCCACCAGTATCATCTGAAAGATGTCAAAAACGTGTAAACGCCGTGGTCTCTTATTGTCCACCAGTATCATCTGAAAGATGTCAAAAACGTGTTACCGCCGTGGTCTCTCTTATTGTCCACCAGTATCATCTGAAAGATGTCAAAAACGTGCTACCGCCGTGGTCTCTCTTATTGTCCACCAGTATCATCTGAAAGATGTCAAAAACGTGTAACCGCCGTGGTCTCTTATTGTCCACCAGTATCATCTGAAAGATGTCAAAAACGTGCTACCGCCGTGGTCTCTCTTATTGTCCACCAGTATCATCTGAAAGATGTCAAAAACGTGCTACCGCCGTGGTCTCTCTTATTGTCCACCAGCATCATCTGAAAGATGTCAAAAACGTGTAAACGCCGTGGTCTCTTATTGTCCACCAGTATCATCTGAAAGATGTCAAAAACGTGCTACCGCCGTGGTCTCTCTTATTGTCCACCAGTATCATCTGAAAGATGTCAAAAACGTGTTACCGCCGTGGTCTCTCTTATTGTCCACCAGCATCATCTGAAAGATGTCAAAAACGTGTTACCGCCGTGGTCTCTCTTATTGTCCACCAGTATCATCTGAAAGATGTCAAAAACGTGTAAACGCCGTGGTCTCTCTTATTGTCCACCAGTATCATCTGAAAGATGTCAAAAACGTGTAACGCCGTGGTCTCTTACTGTCTACCAGTATCATCTGAAAGATGTCAAAATCGTGTTACCGCCGTGGTCTCTTACTGTCTACCAGTATCATCTGAAAGATGTCAAAAACGTGTTACCGCCGTGGTCTCTTACTGTCTACCAGTATCATCTGAAAGATGTCAAAAACGTGTTACCGCCGTGATCTCTTACTATCTACCAGTATCACCTGAAAGATGTCAAAATCGTGTTACCGCCGTGGTCTCTCTTATTGTCCACCAGTATCATCTGAAAGATGTCAAAAACGTGTTACCGCCGTGGTCTCTTACTGTCTACCAGTATCATCTGAAAGATGTCAAAAACGTGTTACCGCCGTGGTCTCTTACTGTCTACCAGTATCATCTGAAAGATGTCAAAAACGTGTTACCGCCGTGGTCTCTTACTGTCTACCAGTATCATCTGAAAGATGTCAAAATCGTGTTACCGCCGTGGTCTCTCTTATTGTCCACCAGTATGAGCGATATTCTTCTGCGTTTCACAGGATGTTTGGACCTTTTTAATGTCTGCCCTTAGATAGACGTTGTTAGGTGGGCGTAGTAGATACGGTGTTTTATTGTTTACAACAAGCTGTCACATATACGACTTTAGACCCAGCACATTCGACTCCAACACAAAATTGTTCGTACCGGTTTCCCCTTCCCTCTTCGATCCCTTGCCAAAAATCACACAGTTTCCAGGGCAAGAGAGGTGGATTTCAAGACATGGAAAGGGGGGGGAAAGAGAAGAGAACGGGGGGGGGGGACAGCAGAAGAAAGATGATATCGTACAGGAGTACGGACTTTCACTGTATCGCGCAGCCAGTATGGAAAAATAAAACAGAAGAAAGAAAGAATGGCAAAGAAAGAAAACAACCTATTAAAAGCTCGGAGGAGCAAGTAATGGGGTGTTACGTACGCTCCTACAAAGTATGGTGATAGCTTTACAAGAAAGGAACACAACCAAATACTGACGTTTCGGCCTACATGCGGCCTTCTTCACAAAACGAGAACAACACAAACGGACGACAGAATAAAGATAAACTCTACTACATCTAGAATGATCGGTACAAGTAAATCAAGGAGAAATAAAAAGTGGGATAAGGGATGAAATGATAAAACGAAAGGGAGATGTGCTACATACAGGAGGATAAAAATATTGATAATATGTAAAACTTAGTAAGCTAAATCATACACAGAATTAAACCGAGACTTAACTGAGGGACGATCCAAAAGTTCCCAGAGAGTAGATGGATGTGAGTCAAATGTGATGAGACGCGAGAGAGGGGGAGAGGGATCAGTCACGTGATTAGACGAGAAGTCGGATGAGATTGGACGGTGATAGAATGAGGTGTGAGAGGCAGTCAAGAATGACACGGGTACCGGTCGGAGATAGAGAAATGTGTACTATGGAGTGAAAACGAGCACACAAAACCAGACGTGACTTGGGGAACAACGGGATAAATAAGGCCTGTAATAGGGGTGATTATGGATATTAGAAGCTCGCCCATCGGTGTCGATGTAGACAGATTGTCATCCTTTATTGATAAAGTTGTTTGGGAGATGGTTGTTGAGGGCAGAACAACCCCCGTAGTGTCTCTTGCGTTGCTGTAGAAACATATGGGTTGTGCAATAGACTGAACGAAATGCTTAATTGGCCATTTATTCAAAAATAAATACAAGTTTAACATAATTCCATGCAACAAAATAAATCAATCCGAAGGAAATGATATCACCTGGTAAATGTGTTAGTTTTAGTCAAGAAAAATGACTACAGCCCAAACAGAACAATGATTACAGCCCAAAAATGAACAATGATTACAGCCCAGATAGAACAATTATTATAACCCAAAAAGAACAATGATTACAACCCAAATAAATCACAACTCTAGAATTGTTAACTGTCACATTTTAGAAAGGACCTGACAATAACAGACATGTTCCGACTCGAGACGAAACCCCCCCTCCCCCCCCTCTCCCCTCAACAACAACAACAACAACAACACAGAAATAACGTTAGAGTAACTCATTGTTAATGACGTACATTTGTCTATCAATTTACTACATGCATCTCTTATATTTACAAATGCGCTGTCAACGTCAAATCGAAGTAGTTATTACTATCTAACTAGTAACCCTGGTGGTCACTGGGGACACTGCTGACAGACTTAGTCAACCTTCTCTGTTCTCTATCATCTATCCATAGTCACTCTTTGTAACTCTGTGAAATCGAGGCCTGTCTATTCTGTGATGTTTTCTTCTTATCTCTTTCTATGTGTACCTCTTCTTCTCTCTCTCTCTCTCTCTCTCCCCCCCCCCACCTCCCCTTTTCACATATCCTTCAAGTATGGTCTTTTCTAGTCCAGACAATCGAGATACGTGGTCAAGCCAAAACTGTAATCGCGTTTCATTAAGAAGTTATGAAGTCACAAGTGCAGTTTTACGTTGGATGTGTGGCAATTTATATCTCGACTGGTAATTTTCTAATGCTAATCGACATTTATTCAACATCCAACGGCGTATGATTGATAAATCAATATAGGGGTAACTAGCTTCTCAGACATGTAGGAAAGTTATATGCCAAAATTGTGGAAAAAAGGCTGAGACCAATAATAGAACTACAGTTAAGCGATTATCAAATGGGGTTCAGTAAAAAGAGAGGATGTACTGACGCTCTATCCACCTTAAAACAGCTTGCAGAAAAAAACGACAGAACACAATCAAAATGTATACATAGCTTTCAATGACCAAGAAAAAACATTCGATCGAGCAAACAGAGAACAACTGTGGGAGATGCTAACAACATACTGAGTAAGCCAACATCTAACCACCCTAATTAAAAGTCTCTGCATCAACGGCAGCTGCACAGTCAGAACAGCAGCAGGTTACACAGACCACTTCGAAGTTAGGTCAGGTGTAAGACATGGGTGCGCAACATACATAGACTATATATGCAAGTTAGCCAACCCATTAGTGACAGAGGATATCATATCTAGAACTTCTATTTGCAGACGATGGGGCACTAATACATGGAAGAATAGAAGACCTAAAAGAACACTTAAATAGACTCATCATCACAGACACAAAATACAACATGAAAATCAACATCAACAAAACAGAAGTCATGAATATCGCAAAAGAAAAACAGAACATCAACATAACTATAGACGGCAGACAACTAAAACAAGTAGAGGAATTTAAATACCTAGGAAGTTTAATGATAAATGGCAATTCACAAACATCAGAAATATACTCAAAATGCAATAAAGCTTGTCAAATCACTGGACAGCTATCATCACTATTGTCCAACAAAGAAATAACTAGAGGCAAAACGGGTACTCTTACAATACAATCTTAATCCCAACGTTGTGCTATCAATGCTGTGCTAGTCTTGGATCCTAGATGCAAGAACAATAAGAAAAATAACCTCTACTGAGATAAAATGTGTTAGATGAATGACAGGAAACAGCATGAGAGATAATATCAGAAATGAAGAACTGAGAAAAAAGCTAGGAATAAACACCACAATAGAATATATAAAGAAACAACATATAAAATGTTTTGGCCACGTGACAAGGGAGAAAGCTCAAAACACAACACAGCGAGCCTTCAATAAACGTTGCGAGAACATCAGACCCAAGTGCCGACCATGAAAAAAATTGATTGACGGAATATTAGAAACACTAGGAAACAACAGCAGCAGAGGCGAACAGAAGAGCAAAAGACTGCAAATTATATCTTCCCTCCACGCTGAAAGGCAGATGAGAAAGGAAAGAAGAAAAGATCCCACGATGTTTATTTCAAGTTATGTGCCTGGAGTGCTGCCTAAAGATTAAGTATGAACATAACTTAGGGGGTGGGGGGACAGTAACTGTTATATGTTAAATTTAGCACCTAACCTAGAAAGTGTATTGTTTTGTACTATTTTACATTAATGACAAAGATAACAGCAACACATATTTTATCACGGCACTTAGGCCAAAACGTAAATAAACCATTGATCTGTGATTATCAGAAGAGGCCGTATCTGTTTCGTGATGTTAACAATAATAAAGTAGGATCGCCCGTACACCTACAAACGGTGCACCATACAATTTAGTATTTAGCGTGTTGTACAAGCCAACGCCAACTGTACACGTAACACGTAACCAAATCTCGTGACAATACTTGTGCGGATTTTCCCAATATCAATTGTCAGCTATAAATAGCCCGCATACTATAACGCCAACTTTAAATGGAGATATGATATAGCTAACGCGTTAATACTAGGCACTGTACTAGGAAGTGAAAAGGAAGAGAAAAAACTTTAATGTAGTAAATTAGAGGAGATTAGAATTATAAAATGAGTAGGAAAAAAGAGAGAAATTAGGGGAGACAGCAGATCGAGAATTAAAAAAATATAAATAATATGGATTAGAAGGTGAAGAAGAAAATAAGAATTAAAGTAGTAAAAGAGAAAGAATGAATATATGTTGATCTAGCGCCAACATGATGACTAGAAGCAAAACTACGATCATTGACTGATCAGTTTAGTCACGACTTTCTAAATAATACGTAAGATAATGAAGTATGAAGAAAGTCGAGGTTCAATTTAGTAGCCTAACAACCGCTACATTTACAAACAATTATCTTTTATTGTATAACTATTGTTGACATCCCAGTAAACCCAAATATATATATATATATATATATATATATATATATATATATATATATATATATATATATATATATATATATATATTTACAAAGTACGAGTTTAAAATGAAATTTGTTATAAAACGAAACAGTATTCCTCTGTGAAGGAAAAAATCGTAACAGAAATAGCTTCCACACTAACACTTTGGTAAGAAAATAACATCTGATGCTGCTACACTTCCCCAGAAAATGCATCCTAAACGTTGTTCTTATCGAGCAGGCACAGTTTCGTATAAAACTGACTCATTTAAATATTTACACGAGCCGTCGATGCAGCCAAACTGTGACGCAATGAGTGCACAATGATTAGTCTCTGTAGCTAGAGCTCAGATTAAAAATATACATATTTTAAGGGCCGGACACGACTTTACAGTGTGAAGAATATACAAAAGTTGTTTGGTTCAAATTTGTTTTCAAATTCAATTTTATTATACATTGGGAATGAGAAAATGTGTTCTTTCATAATCTTTGTCACGTGAGGCATCTCTTTATATATGGCCTTTGTCGTCTTGACAGACGGTTGGTAGGAAGCAATCATGATAAGTCTGTAGTTTGGTAAAGCATTAGTGTCTCATTCTGGGTGCTGCTTACTGAACATCGTCTCTCGTGGCTGAATTTGCCAATCCTGGACTGACAGATCCGTCCACAGAAAGAGCAAGGTGTTCCCGTGGTACCTGGCCTTGTCTCTTTTCTCTTGCGCCTTTTGTCTTTATATATAAAGATGCAAACCATGGACATTTAATAGCCAAATAAGAGGCCCTAGTATAGGAATATAAATTAAAGTGATCTCCCCTTAGCTGGCGTCGCACCAAAACTACAGTGGTTCTCATACACTAAGAATTTATATCTATGTATGTTCATCATTCATCGCAATTTCTTTTATTTTGGGGGCTAAGGTCTGGGTTACGCGAGGGTTAACAATGGCTACACAATAATAATGGACCATACATAGAAGGGGTGGCGCTTGGGAAAAACAACAATAAATATTATTGGGCGGGGAGAGAACTCCAAGGCTAGACCATAACAAATAATAAACCGACAAAGAACCTTGATTTAAATTATAGCACACGCGCTCACTTGAAGACAACACTTTAGAAGAATTTTTTTTTGTGTTCGCCAGATTTGACCTCTGACGAAGTCCCTAGTGACTAGGAACTGAATTTTGCGTGTTAATCCGTTTTTTCCCTGGCAGCCGTGTACACAGGGGGTCCCTCGCCGCATAGGCTGATAACTTCGTCTTCGGAGGTACTCATATTTTTTTCCGTCGATGAGTATTGACGTTTGAAGCCGGGCCTCGCTGCTGAGACCAGGCGTGGCTGCCGCAGAGAGAAATCATAAATAAAAATCCCAACCGGTGCAGCCGGGATTTGAAACCACAACCTCTCTGTCTCGAGGCCAGCGTGCTGCCTCGAGACCTAGTCCCCCATAGAAGAAAATCACACAATTTGATTTCAAAGATTAACAAAATATAACAAAGTACTTAACACTCATATGATTAATATACTTACCATACTCTAGAAACGATTTCATGGGAAAAGATAATACAGAGTTATGAACATAACTTAGATATGATTAATGTACTGTACCCTTCTTCGTCGCTTCTCTTCGTGATAACTAAGAATATAATTTGATACGATTATGTTATAATTAAACTACAATATAAATATCTGAAAATTAACTTAAGTCACAACAACTGAGCTGTCACAGTATTATATAATAACTCGAAACATGCCCACTAACTGATTTTATATAACACTCTTATTTCAATAATTGGTTCCTTTGAGGCAAACAGAACAAACCTATTATCAATATCTTGTTAACCAAAGCGAAATCTTCAACAACAAGATATTGAGGCAAACACCTCACAAATTCTCTATCTACTTCCTGGTTTCAGATTTAAAATAGCGAAATATACTGCCTGAACGGAATCAACTGGGAAAGTCGTCAAAAGCGATTCAATTTCCGTACTTTTTATTTATCTTCAAGTTGAAAAAAGCTAGTTGTTAAAGTGTCTATATTTAGTGTAAGGTATTTTACCCCGCATTTCATACTATAAATAGAAAGTATCAATAGAAAAGAAAGATATGCTTAAAATGAAATGAAAAGTATCTTCCCCTATAAATAGAATTGAGATTATAATTTCGTCCTTTGAGATTCCCAGAAATTTCCTCGCTGTCCCCTTTTGGTTGGTGTTAAATGTGTGTATTTGCGATGTGTCGTGGTTAATTGCATCTGTAGACTGCGCTATCTACGCCTTTCGCCCCCAACACATCCGATATTAATACATTTTGAACGGGTTGCGTTTCCTCTACGATTTCTACCAACGTGATCAGACTGGTTAGACTGTTTTCAGATTCACCTATGGGGAAGTAGAGTAGGGACTTGACCAGCTCTGGTTTACTTATTCTGACATAATCTGACAGCCTGTAACTGCTGACAGCTTTCAGCCCTGGTGCTGTCTGACATCTTGACCTCACAAAGAACTTCGTCACGCCTATGTAACATATACAGAATATGGTGCCATATATATATGCATATATATATATATATATACATATACAATAGGACGACAACAAACAAGAAAATCACTGGAATCTATTGAAATGTGGTTTTACAGAAGAATGTTGAAAATACCATGGACAGCTAAGAAGAGTAATGAAAACGTTCTGAAAGAGGCCAAAGCAAAAGAGAGCTAATTTCCAATATTAGGAAGAAACAATCATAATTTTTTGGGGCCATATAATGAGAAGAGAACAACTGGAATGTATTGTAACAACTGGGAAAATTGAGGGACGAAGGGATAGAGGGAAGCAAAGAGAGAAAATATCAGAGAGCTTAAGGGAATGGCTTGGCAGAAGGACAACAACAGAAATGATAACTGTCGAGATGGAACATTGTGGAGATTAATGATCACCTACGCCAGCAGGCCCGGCACTTGATGATGATATATATAACTTCTTTCTTTCTTCACTTTCTCTTGTACCCTTTCGAGAGTCGAGGGAGATACAAAGTTCTGGTTCTTATCGGCGGCTTCACTTATTTTCAATTAATGAGATTCTTGCGTTTCTTTGATGTAGTCTGACCATCTTACTCTGGGTCTGCTTCTTGCTATTCTCCCTTCTCCTCTTTTAATATACGCTTTCTATGGTAAGGAATCACGCGGCATTCTTTCTAGACGGACAAACCAATTTATTTGTAGTTTCTGTAAGTAGTTTAGGATTGGCTCAACGCCTACTCTTTCCTGTAAAATGTTATTTCTGACTCGTCTTTTTTGGTTGCTCCAGGTACTTATCGCAGACATCGCATCTCTGTGGTGACATGCTTTCTTTTATGCTTAGACGCAAGTGACCATGTTTGGCATTGGTAACACAATGTTGGAATGAATATACCCTGAATCAGATGTTTCCTGGTGGTAAAAGGTATTGCTTTGTGTTGAGGTGGGGCATAGCTGTCCCAATATTTGGTGGCCTTATTTGGTTTTATATATATATATATACGTATATATATATGGTTTATATAATTATATATAATTTGCTTATATATATATATATATATATATATATATATATATATATATATATATATATATGTATATATATACGTATATATGTATACACAATTACGCCAGCCACTTCTCTTGATGATAAAATAAACAGTCGAATTGGTAAGGCAATACGACTTTCGGCAAACTCACAGAAAGGGCCCGGAACAACACGAAACTAACACTAAAGACCAACACTAAACTCTTAATATATCAAACGTGTGTGCTTAACACACTATTACATGGATCTCTTGTCCTATAATAAAGTGTGGCTATCTTCTTAAATGTCCACTTCACTAACCACTGGGCTATCGCAGCTTCCATATATATATATATATATATATATATATATATATATATATATATATATATATCCCCCACCCCCACCCCCAATAAAATCCGATACCTATTTAAGGCCCAATGTAATATGCAGTCGATCAAAATAAAACCCTATCTCTTGTTCCCAGTAGGTCACGGTCAGTTCACTCAGTACTGCAGTACAACGGTCTCATTTACTCCAGGTAGGAACCATCTCATAACGGGCAGACGCTATAGAGTTCGACTATAAATAGAGTGCCCTTGTGTTCCAATTTGTCCTACTGCCCATTCGGTAATCATTAACAATTGATTGTCTGTCAATTTAAACATTACACTGATAAAGACGCATTGTTTCTAATCAACATTATATAAATTCACTGTTTAAATCATTAATATTATTTCAACTGTTTCTGAATTCAAGAGATAAGAGAGTTCATGTTGTCAAAGACAGTGCCTCTTTAACAGATACACGCGAAATGGAACTTAGAATATTAGATTTATAAAATAAAAACAAAAGATGCAACAGAAAAGTAGCAATATCTAAGAAGCAAACATATTGCCTCCCTTAAAATATTGACATAATTAGTTGTGTGAGAAGCTACTTGGTAAAATAACGTTTGACAGAGGCTACTATAGATGGATAACAAGCTACTTCTAACTTCTGTAAATTAGCAAAAGGATATGGCTATGTTCAGGCTAAAAGGCTATATGACTTTGCTTGAAAGTTCTGTTCTGACTAGCTATGTTTGATGACAAACTACGCCACACATAATGAACGATAATTCATGGTCACACGACGAACGATAATTCATGGTTACACAACGAACGATAATTCATTGATACACAATGAACGATAATTCATTGATACACAATGAACGATAATTCATGGTCACACGACGAACAACGTTTTATGAATACACACAAAAACTATCATGAGTAGAAACATATTCTACAACATCATCATCAAGTACCGGGCCTACTGGCGTAGGTGATCATGTCTCTCCACAACCTTCGATCTCGGTAGCTATTTATCATTTCTGTTGTTGACCTTCTGCCAAGCCATTCTCTTAAGCTGTCTGTTATTTTTTCTCTTTGCTTCCATCTATCTCTTCGTCCCTCAATTTTTCCAGTTGTTACAATATATTCCAGTTGTTCTCTTCTCATTACATGACCAAAAAATGATGATTGTTTCTTCCTAATATTGGAAATAACTCTCTTTTTGCTTTGACCTCTCTCAGAACCTTTTCATTACTCTTCTTAGCAGGCCATGGTATTCTCAACATTCTTCTGTAAAACCACATTATTCTACATTATAATTCTACAACATGTTGATGTATATAACAAAGCACATTATGGCTGCACACCATAAATGATCACCATCTATCTATTGACCTTTCGAGCCGTAACCGGCCCATAGGGCGTAGACCAAGATACACCTTCTCCTATATGAATTTTTGTTCCAGCAGTTTTCTTTTAAAGATATTTTATCAAATCTCGCCATCTGTCTCTGTTCTGTGCAAGCAGTTCTATCTCATTGAGGGAGCCGATTCCTGCTGCTCTTGCCTCTCTCATCAATGTTCTTCTCAGTGTCTCCCTGGGTCTTCCTCTTTTTCTTTTACCTGTTGTTTCCCATATGAGGGCTTGCTTTGCTATTCGATTATTATCTCTTCTCATCACATGTCCAATGATCACCATACAGCAACACTATACAAATATACGTTTCATGACTACACACAAGCTACAACTTCTACTCACCCATAACGAACAACGAGCACAAACTACAACTCACAACAACCAAGGCTCATAATTACACACAACAAACTAAGACTCACGGTTACACACAACAAAGCACGGCTCACCGTTACACAACTTAAAACTAAGACTTCGGCTACACACAGCACACAACACAACAAAGTACGGCTCGCCGTTACACACTTTAAACTAAGACTCACTGCTACATACAACAAAGAACGACTCTTCGCTACAAATGTTACACTAATACACTCGCGGCTACACAACAAAGTACGGTTCACCGTTACACGCCTTCAACTAAAAGTCACGGCCACACACAACAATGTAAAACTGCCTGCAGCATATAAATAATAAAGATCTAATAACAATAAGTACAATACATCGTTTAAAAAAAATAATATTCAGAATTACTAAGTTACTGTGATAGATAGATTATCTTGTGATTACTGTTTATGTACTAACCTATACAGACCACGTATCTTTCGAATGGATTACAAAATACCGAGAAAACTCACATGCCAGCATTTAATACACACTGTTGAAGAACTAATTGATTAGCAGAATGTTCAGTTCTTCGATGTTGGCATATTTTCAAATAAAATACACATTTCCTTATATGTAACAGTTATAGAAAATTAGTCAAATCTAAAAATATTTAGCATATTCTATCTACTTTAATCTATTGAAATAATGCTATTTTTAAATGAACCATAAGCGCGACACACATATCTACGACCAGGTCCGCTAATAAATCACATAAACTCTGCGCATTTTATTGTTCAAACAGCTGAATTGTATTGAGCTGAATACTACTATAGATTTAGTGGATTTTCTTTTTTAAATAACTGTAAGGGAAATACTGTCATATGACATATCAAGTATGAGTTTGGAGAGTATTAACTTCAGGGTTGTAGCTTTTAGATTCTCCCGCTCAAAGTGAAACGTAACCGATTTCCCGCGGAATATGTGCGCAAACGCAAGTAATTTCAGGTGTTTTCTCTCGGCCACTCAGGGTCATTCAATTTATTAATGATGGGGTTTTTTTTTTTAATAAATAAAGGCGGTAGATTAGATAAACCACGTTTTACTCCAGCGATATAAATTCAGATTTCGTTCTGTCTCCTTTTCTTTCTTGATTTCATCCATTCATTCATTTTATCTGCAAAAGCGCGTAACATTTCTTCAAGCGTTCACTAGATCCCCTGTGAAAGCATCGCAACCCCACGGGGGTTCAAGGACCGTAGTTTAAGAAACGCTGTTCTAAGGAAAGACGTACATAGAAGAACACAAATATAATGCAGAGCGAAAAATGATTCAGATGTGTTTCAGTCAATATACAGAGTTGCACTAAACAATATAAAATGCAATATACGGAGCTGCATTAAACAATATAAAATACAATATACGGAGTTGCATTAAACAATATTAAATGCAATATACGGAGTTGCATTAAACAATATAGAATACAATATACGGTTAAACAATATAGAATACAATATACGGTTAAACAATATAAAATACAATATAATTCTTCTTCTTCTTCTTTCCTTCCTCATCTGCCTTTCAGAGTCGAGGGGAGATATAATTTGCGGTCTTTTGCTCTTCTGTTGCCTCTGCTGCTGTTATGTTTCCTAATGTTTCTAATATTATGTCAATCCATCTTTTTCGTGGTCGACCCTTGGGTCTGGTGTTCTCACAACGTTTGTTGAAGGCTCGTTGTATTGTGTTTTGATCTTTCTGCCTTGTCATGTGGCCAAACCATTTTATCTGTTGTTTCCTTATATATTCTGTGGCGGGGGCTATTCCTAGCTTTTTCCCTCAGTTCTTCATTTCTGATCTTATCTCTCAGACTGTTTCCTGTCATTCGTCTAACACATTTCATCTCAGTAGATGTTATTTTCTTATTGTTCTTGCATCTAGGGTCCAGGTCTGGCATTGGTAGCACAACGTTGGGATGAAGATTGTATTGTAGGGTGCTCGTTTTGCCTCTAAAGTTATTTCTTTGTTACACAATAGTGGTGATAACTGTCCAATGATTTGACAAGCTTTGTTGCATATTGATTCTATCACTGGGTATACTGGGGATTCCCAGGTATTTGAATTCCTCTGCTTGTTTTAGTTGCCTGCCTTCCATAGTTATGTTGATGTTCTGTTTATTTTTGGCGACATTCATGACTTCTGTTTTGTTGATGTTGATTTTCATGTTGTGTTTTGTGTCTGAGCTATTGAGTTTGTTTAAGTGTTCTTGTAGATCTTCTATTGTTTCATGTATTAGTGCCTGATCGTCTGCAAATAAAAGCTCGTTGATCTCGAGCTTTATATATATATATATATATATATATATATATATATATATATATATATATATATATATATATATATATATATATAATATTATATACAATATACGAGTTGTATTAAACAATATAAAATACAATATACTTGAAAAGTTCTGATCTGCTGTGAATCTCACGGGAAAAAAGCACTTCCTGATGATTCAAGAGTAGGCTTGCATGTTATTTATGTTCACAGACAAGACTTTTACTTTGTACGTCTCTCCCTCCCTCTCTGCTTGTCCCCTGTGCAATAGAACATCTTTTGAAGTGCAGCGCTGTTGGCAAAGCTCTGAGATCTGCTTCATTCAAGTAATTTGTGGTTTCTGTCACATTTGACATTTCGTGCATACATGTTTTCATAAGTCTTTTTTTTTCTTGGTTTCATTTGTTGTTGCCACTGGTTGTAGATGATTAGAGCCGCGAGCCGCTGTTTGCTGGGGCCATGCTTTATTTTGCAAATATTTCATGTGTTGTTTCTGGATGCAATTAATATTCTACGACAGTTTCGTGAAATAAATCTTAAAATGACCCTAAATACAATGTAGCTGAGTCAGAAGCAGATCAAGACTATCGTGGACGAGTAACATCAAAAAATGGACAAGTCAGCCTATGACAACCTGCACCATCAAAGCGAGAGACAGAATGGAATGATGCCCCATGGTAGCCAGCCTTCGATGCTGAGACGGCACTCAATGTTGAATGACGATCTTCGTGAACGTGGCCAAACCTTGGTGTTCACCAACTAACAAGTTGCTCAAATAAAAAAATTCACATTGTACTAAAGGTAAGTGTTCACATGGTGAATTATCGTTCATCTTTTGACCCCCACCTGAAACATCGTCGTTTTTTTCTACTCTATTCTGGTCATGGAGTCTGTTTCACTGAAGTCGGGACACCCCCATATCCGCTCCACCGTCTATCCCACCATTTCTCGAATCGGATGCAGACTGATTGTTCCTGTAATGTGTTAATTATAGATACATTTGCTTGTCCCACTAAGCACTCCGGATCGACCAGATCCCTCTTCCACCTCCAGACTCCTCAGCCTCTCAATATGTACATCATTGTCCCACCATTGTCCCATAATTGTCCAACCATTGTCCCATTCTCCTCCTCTTCTCTTAAGGAGTGAAGAACAAACTTGGCGATGATGATGATGTCTATGCCAAGAGTAAGGCTACTCTCAGGGCCAGAGCTGCCACCAAGCTTATCGGTTATTTCATTTGCCATGTACACCAGTATGCCATGGACAGTACGTTCATGTTAATGCGTTAACTTTAGAGTCATCCAACAGCTGCATCCAGTCCTGCCGCTTACATTATTTGTCAATCTTCTGTAGCATATTTTATGAATCCGTGAAATATCATCGATACACTCACAGGCACCTGGACTATTATGTAGACAAACGCAGAATCTGACAATATTAATTTAAAACGATATATTCGGTGCGTAGACACAATGAAGCATTAATCATATCATGTACCGCATAACAGTCTAAAGATTGTTGTTGCAGTGCCTGGAGATTGTGCAGTTAAGTTCAGTCTACTCGTAACTGTTCACTCTTTTCACCAAAATAAATGTAGCTGGCTGCAGTAGCTCATTGATTTACTTCCTGGTTACTATCAGAAAAAATAAAACAAGAAGCTCAAACAAGAAGCAGACATATTCATAGAAAAAGAGTTTACATGGAGAAAGAAAAGAAAAAAATAACACTTCTAAGGGCGCTGACAAATCCATAGTCAACTATGACTAACGGAGGCTACTATATACCATTAGAAAACATACAAGACCCTTTCATATTACAAGGAGAAGCTTGTTCACTGCAGTACTGATGGCAAATGTCTTCTATTTTCACGTACAGATTAGTTTTGTTTTGAGCTTAACTAGGTCACGTCAGTGGAGATTTTCCAGGTAAGTCATAGGGACGAAAGAGTAAGAGATAACGAGGGCCTGACTCAACTGTGCACAGCACACGTCATACAAATAACATGCTTGGAAATAGACTTTGACATTCGTATAAAGAGAAGATAACGTGTCTAAAATTAACAGATGCACATCATATCAATGTTTGTGTGCCGTGGGAGTATGATCGTTTTGGTATGCCCGATGCTTGGCGCTGAATAATCTAGGACAGATGGACTGCTTGTGATGAAAGTTCTATTCAATGTCACCAGTGTAGCTTGTATCCGTTGGTCGGACTGACTACTACAACTCTCTATGGTTGTTTCACAAGCAGCTGAGGAACCCCAGGTTGAAGTGGTGTGCACACTTTCATGTGCTACGTCTTCCAAAATGTAAAGACACAACATAATAACGCATGATAATTTTTCAGTTTAAGATTTGTATAAAGTCTTGAGCATTTAAAGCTCTTCTCTAAGAATTTGCTTTTCTGCAACTTGCGATATAACAATATTTTTGTGTTCACATAAAATAGCGTGGATACACAAAAATACAAAAGTTGAAATTGTATGGCCGACGCTAGTGTGTCTGTGTTTACAAAACAAGCTACACACATTTTGTTTTGTTTATTTCAATAATATCGCTCGCCGTGCATTGCACATATCAACAACTGTTACAAAATTTTAATAAATATGATGTAACAATATAAATGATAGCAACTTACGTTCTGAAAATGCGACGCACTTTATGTCCTGCGGTTGTCGAGTTAAGTTTGCAGCTGGAGTGTTTGAGGTTGTGTCAGCAACGAATTAGGCCAATCCGAATACGACTTGTAACAGAACGCCCCAGAACAAGCGTCTGTGTAACCCAACTACTGACTGTGTTTATATTGCTTTATTTTATGCATTTAGCTTGTTGTATAATGTTAAGATACCTAAGTGGGCCAAAGGTTATCAAGCTGAAATAGATAGCTACGACAGAAGTTAGTTGTGTTGTGTAAGGTTGTGAGGTAATCGTGGCTAGAATGACGGTGAATTCACTTAGAAAGTTTCATGCAGGGTCTCGGCTATAGTTGAAACAGAAAAAGCTGCTAGTATACTCTGGTATTTCGGTCAAAACTTTCTCGGAGCTTTCAACCTCAGAGGAGAACATTGCATGACACAGGTGACTCGGTCTCTACCTCCCACAACGGCCCTATTGATATAATCCATGCTGCTGTTAGCTCTATATATAAGCTTAATATTTCATATCTACTTTATATGTAGGGAGCCGCGATAGCTCAGTGGTTAGTGAACTGGAATACAAAAGACAAAGGGTAGGGTTCGATCCCAACCGACGGCTTCCGGGTTCACCCAGCCTTAAATGGGTACCGGATTTTTTTCTGGGAAAGTAAATCAGCACGGGCGTAATACCGACCACATTACCCCAAAAAGCATGTGCTGAAGGTCTGTAAAATATAGGGTCACTAACACCATATTTCCCTATACGCCACTTGGCGTGACGGGGGTACATAACTTACTACTTACTTTATATGTAGCATATTTCCAGAGCTAAAATCGGGATCAATTGAAATATCGCTGGTCGAAGCATCGAAGGCATGCTTTGCTTTCTCATTGCTACTTTTCTAAAAAAAAAAAATGTATTGTTCTTTTTTTATTTCGTAAAAAATATCTGAGCAGTTTAGTGGGAAATTAATTTTTGTCATCAGAAGACAGTAGTTTCCAGAGTATCACCTCTCTCTTCTAACTACATTTGATTTATTACAGAAGACACTCATTCAACTAATGCAAATGTGCCTGGGAGGTACGGGCAGTATTTTGCTACAGCGCTAAAGTTCACACAAAATTCCAAAAGTTCTTTGCGGTAACTTCTTTTCGTTTATCCTGTTCTGTTTTTTTTTTTTTTTTTTTGCCGGTAGGCGTCGCAGGCTTAAGTCAATGATATGTTTTCTATTGAGGGCATTTTCTGTGGCTTAGTACATAGTGATATTGTGTTGTTTCTCTATGTCGTACATTCCTTCAATCTATCTTCTTGGTAAACATCTATATCTTGGCTGTTCCATTTTGTTGTTATAGACTCTTGACGCTGGTGCTGAGGGAGTTCATGTGCATTAAATGTTCAAACCACTTTAATCTGCCTCTCTTTGTATTCGCTTACTTTGCAATAACAACCTCGTGAAATCATTAATCAACGATTACTATTTGCCTTCCGATCCTTTGGTTGATGGTAACTGCTGTCAGCTCAACCCTAGGTCAAGTAGATATGTCTCCAGAAGTTAACCACAGAAACACTTCCACCTGTCTAAAATTCTCGATCAAGGTTTAATATGAGAGACATCTTTCATTTTTAAAAAAAACTGTAAAATGCTATAGTAAGTAAAGTACCCCCGTCACGCCAAGTGGTGTATAGGGAATATGGTGTTAATGACCATAAATTTTACAGACCTTCGGCACATGATTTTTGGGATAATGTGGTCGGTATTACGCCCGTGCCGCTTTACTTTCCCAGAAAAAATCAGGTACCCATTAAAGGCTGGGTGAACCGGAAGCCGTCGGTTGGGATCGAACCCTACCTCATGTCGGGCAAATTAACTTTTCGTAAACTGATTGACACAGCGACAGAGATTCTATACCTATCAAATCAGGATGTAAGGTAAGATTATCAATCTATATAGTTTCTTATTACTCTCTCTCTCTCTCTCTCTCTCTCTCTCTCTCTCTCTGCGATCAAGACTCAATCAGAGTAGGATTCCGGACTCTCTCATGAAGGCAGCTGTCTGTTTAAGCGATTCGATTGTCCCGTATAGTTTCTCTTCCAGGGAGGTGGGTGTGGACCACATTGCTCTTCTCAGGTCTGTGTACTGGGGGCAATCCAGTAGAACATGTTTTGAAGTCATATTGTCCAGTGTACAGTGGCATAGGCTGGTTGTACCTATTTTGAATTTGGTGAACATGTGATTTCTCATTCTATTGTGGCCTGTGCGTAGGCAAGTATGATGACTTGATCCCTCCTTGATAGTTGGTGGTATCCGTCACTCTCGTTATGCTTTGTGTGTTCTCGTTTCGATTTTTCATGGAACTGATCGTTGATGATGGATTTGGCTTCATCATAACTGAGCGGGTGGTTCTCTTGTGGCAATCTCCCTCTCTCTTTAGCTAATTTGTCTGCGCGTTCGTTCCCGTGTATATTACAGTGTGATGGTATCCACTGAATGACTACTCTCTGGAAGTTATTGCATAGTTGGTCCAGGGTTGTTCTCAAGTCATCTAGTTCATTGTTCTTGGGGCCTCTTAGAGCTGATAGTACTGACAGAGAATCAGTCAGAATCACCAATTTATTGTGCATGTTATTTTTGTGTTGAGTAGCCAGTGTTGCAGCATCTCTGATGGCCTCAGTTTCTGCTTTAAAGTTGTTTGAGAATTTTCCAGTAGCTATTGACTTGGTGATCTCGTCCTGATTATTCAGTGTCAAGAACACACCAGGAACACACCAAGGCATGTGTTTTGCATCTTTGTTTTCTCGCCTTGCAGCTTTCTGTTTATCTATTGGAATGTTTATTCTACTAATGTTTTTGTAAGTCGCTATCAGTAGATTTGCTACCCTTTTGCATGTGAGGATGTTCTGATTGTGTGCTAATGATATTGGAGGTCGGCAGTTGTTTACGTCGCTCAGAGCTTTCGCAAGTTTCCATAGTTTATGACCATTTTTGTCTAGATTAAGGCTCTCTGTTTTGTCTATCCAACTCCTTGCTGATATCATGACCTCACGTCTGTATTTGGCCGATGCTGCTTTGTAGGCAATGTTGCTCTCTGTGCTGTGTGATGTTTCAGCTAGTTCTCTGGCGGAGTCCAGTTCCTCTTCTAGTCTTTGTATTTCCTTGCTCCAGTATGGCTTGTAGTTCATTCTTGCTCCTCTAGGAATGGATTCTTTAGCAGCTCTCAGGAATCCATTTGTTAACCGCTCTATCATATTATTGACCTTCTTTTCGTGGGTGTTGATAGTCGCAGTCATCAATGAGCCTTGCAAACTTTGCCCAATCTGCTCTCTTATAGTTCTAGCGGGGAAGAGGTATATGCAACTCCTGTTTGTGAGCAAGAGCCACTGAAAGTTTGACTGGTCTATGGTCACTATCTCCAAGTTGTTTCAGCACTTCACTTTTCTGGTTAATTTGATAGATATGTCTCCAATTGCAAATTCTAGGTCGGGAGTGGAAGTTGTTTTCCATCTTCTTGAGTAGAAGGTTGGGGAGGGGGGTCCTCCCTAGAGTTTATGAGGAATAGGTTGTTGTCTATTTCCCATTCTTCCACTTCTTCACCTCGAAGTTTGTTATTACGAGTCAGCTCATTCCTCGATCTAACTCATCCACCATTCCCACAACACCTACAGAAAGTTCTCAACAAATAACACTTGATTTTCTAATCTGGAGATTAGAAATATCGTCAACTAAATCAAAGCCTTTAGGGTTGTTTTTGGAAGAACATGTGCAATGTTTCTTCAACCATCCCTATTTCTTTGACATCTTTTCTACTTCCAGTTTAGTTAATATCCATGAGGGTTTCATAGACCTTCCCTGTTTCTTTTCCTTTCCTTTGGTTTTTATGAAAATGATGTTTATTTTGCTATTCTGATTGAGTTTTCTTAGCGTCTGCCAAATCAATCAAGATTTTCTATTAATAATTTGTTCTTCCATTGTCTCTTGTTATTTTTTTTCCTTCTGATGTCTTCATTTCTGATCTTGTTATACCTTTTGAACCTAAGATTGACGGCTGATATTTATTTATTATTCTTTTTGCTCCTGCTGCTGTTTTTTTTTGCTGTTGTTGATGTTGCTGCTTTGCTGGTGCTTCTGATGTTGTTGCTGCTGCTGCTGATGTTGCAACTGTTGTTGAAGGTCCTGCTGCTGCTGTTGTTCGCCCATCGGTGTCGACAAGGATCATGCTGTGGACATTATTGTTAGAGTTGATGAAGAGATGTTTCGATGACTGATGTGTCTGCTACAATGAGGTCATGGATGTGTTGATCGTTGGTGTGTTGAAAACCAGGATGTTGTGTTAAGATCTGACTTGCGAAGTATCGCATCTTGATGCGTCTTTAATTGCGCCTTACTTATAGATTGTCATACATTCATCAATCGTGCATAGTCGTCCTCTTCTTCTTCTAAATTTCAGCTTCCCATGGAGCATAAGTCTTCAACAAACACTTTCCAAGCCCTTCTGTTTCTTGCCATTCTTTTAAGATCATTCCATGTCTTCCCCATCATCTTCATCTCTGCTTCCATCTGTCTTCTCCAAGAATTCCTTGGTCTTCCTTTTTGTCGTTTCCCCTGGGGATTCCAATAAAGGGCCTGTTGTGTAATACTCTCAGATGGCTTCCGCAGTGTGTGTCCTATCCAGCGCCATCGTTTTCGCTGTATCTCTTTATCCACTAGTATTTGACTGGTACATTTCCATAATTCTATATTAGTGATTTTGTTCTGCCATTTCCATCCTTTTTTTCTGCGTAAGCATCCATTATTGAAAGTCTGTACTTTAATGATTGTCTTTTTTGTTGTTACGTACATAGTCATGCTTAACTATAATTTTGTAATAAGAATCAGGGTTGAAGCTACAGTGTTCAATCAAAATCTTCAGTGACTTTAAATCTTCTTTTCTACTCACCGTGTTTTATTTTATTCTTTTGGGTTTCTATAGTTAATCATGAATTAGTTGACACTTCCATCCCCCTTTTTTTCCCACCTCAAGTCTTTGGTTTAGCATGCAAGCCACATGTGCAGCCCACTTCAGCTATTATCTGCATGACGTAGAGTATCAATCACGGCTGTCTATTTTAACCTCAAAGTGGTATTTTAATTATAACCTTGGAAATTATGCAGCATTTCACTAAACTAAATCATATCATTTTCATTCTGTCATTATTATTATTGTTATTTTATTTAGTTCGCCAACTTTTGATCTCTGACGAAGTTCCTAGAGACTAGGAACTGAATTTTTCGTGTTAATTTTTCCCGGGCAGCCGTGTGCACAGGAGTCCCTCGCCGCACAGGCAGATAACTAAGATTTTGGAGGAACTCATATTTTTTTCCGTCGATGAGTAATTTACGTTTCAAGCCGTGCCTCGCTGTTGAGACCAAGGGTGGCTGACGCAGAGAGAAATCATAAATAAAAATCCCAACCGGTGTAGCTGGGATTTGAACCCACAACCTCTCTGTCCCGAGGTCGGCATCTTGAGACCAACAAGTCCCCCTATTCTGTCATTGTAAAACAAAACCAAAAATAATACTTACATTTCGTTTGTGAAATATTCTGAAAATGTCACTTTAACAATAAACTAGTTTACACAAGTTTTCGATTCTTTCTATCTCCTTGAAAATGTAAAAAAGGAAAAATAGAATGCTAATTCCCACATCAACGTTTAAACGACCTTTTCAAAGTCGTGTTGAATCAGACAGTATGACTCACCGGATATAATACTGTTGTACTCTGTCAACTACATCTTGTCAGTAACTGGAACTTGAGT
This sequence comes from Megaustenia siamemsis, assembly GCA_032433765.1. Classification (NCBI taxonomy): domain Eukaryota; kingdom Metazoa; phylum Mollusca; class Gastropoda; order Stylommatophora; family Ariophantidae; genus Megaustenia; species Megaustenia siamemsis. The sequence goes on along the minus strand of JAVIAB010000050.1, from coordinate 61,893,716 downwards.
ATTCTATCGATCTCAATTTCTGTCTCAAAATATTGCATAACTTGCCATAATTGCTCACTTTGCCACATCGACTGACGATTATATATTTCACTGCCATCTATATAGGACAGTGGCGTTTGTTAGGCCAGTAGCAAATGTAGAGGGAGCCAGGTGTAAAGCAATTCAAAATAGGTCACGGGATGTACACTCCTTGAAGCGTCTTTTTCTTATGTGTTTCCCTTGAACGTCCTCCCAATAAAAGGACGTTATACTGACGTAGATGAATTGTGTTGGGATTTCTCGGTTTTATAGAGATAAGAAGTCGGTCTCTGGTCACGTGTTCAATTCCACCTATTCTATCTATTCTATTGACCTTTCGAGCCGTAACCGGCCCATAGGGCGTAGACCAAGATACACCTTCACCTATATGAATTTTTGTTCTAGCAGTTTTCTTTTAAAGATATTTTATCAAATCTCGCCATCTGTCTCTGTTCTGTGCAAGCAGTTCTATCTCATTGAGGGAGCCGATTCCTGCTGCTCTTGCCTCTCTCATCAATGTTCTTCTCAGTGTCTCCCTGGGTCTTCCTCTTTTTCTTTTACCTGTTGTTTCCCATATGAGGGCTTGCTTTGCTATTCGATTATTATCTCTTCTCATCACATGTCCAACGTATGACCATCGTCTTTTCTTTATTACTGAAGATATTAGTGGTTGATTGGCGATTTCTCTAATTTCCTCGTTTGTTTTGAATTCGTTCCATTCTATACCAAGTATTTTCCTTAGACATTTATTTTCGAATGCGCAATTCCACCAGTTTAAAAAAAAAAAAAAAAAAAAAAAAAAAAAAAAATTGAATCCGTGATTTCTTCGTGGCTTTACCCTGCACGGGCCTCTGGGTTGTGAGATCCGACGGCTAGCCACGTCGGATAACAACAAAAACACAGGAGGTCCCCCGTGCATTTGCGTGAGTTAAAGAACCCTTGGCAGTTAACAATCGAAAAAAAAGTAGGTCAAAAAAGGGGGCAGCTACCCGGGAAAAATTGTCAGCAAAAATCTACCCACAGCGATGGATCCCAGGGCGTGGTATGGAGTTCGTGCACGTGGATCGTGGTTATATACGGAGATTCTCGATATTTCGAGGGGAAATCGGAGAACCTATAGATTCGCCCGGTGTGTGGTGATGGTGATCCTAACATAGCATAACATAAACTTATTTGCTGCTTGCTTACGTTCGCCCGATGACTAAAGTATTCTAGAGTATTCGTAGACTAGAATTCCTCTCAGTGCCTGCCTTACCTCGAATACTAGCAACCTACCCACTTGCCTTGCCCCGGGCGCTGCAACGCCACTGGGAATGTGTGCAAGGCAGAGAACTGAGGCGATAAATCGAACACACAGGAAATAGGAAGGGAAGAACGGGGTGTACTGAGCTTTTTCAGAAGAAAGTAAACCAACGACGACTTTCAGTCTCAGACTTTGTGAATCAACAATAGTCGTCAGAGAAATGCGAAATTATAGGCCTACGAGTGATAGATGTCGTGAAGTGTGACCATTTGAGTTGAAGTGGGTGGTCAATACAGATCCGATATTCCAAGAGATGTAGAAGTGTTTTGGAAATATATAGCCAAGACTAATGCCAGTCTAATAGGTGTACGCTTTATTACACTACAATTGTGCAGTAATATAAACAAAACCATTTGAATACAAGGGGCGCGAAAAGGGGGGTGGGGGGTCCTTTCCTTGTCCTTGTCGATTATTTTATTATAACAGTGACAGGGGGTTGATGGGAGGGCAGTTATGTGGAAAGTAGTGGAATGGGCATAGAAATGCACGGCTACGTTAAGCTGGTAAAAGTCATCATCATCACGTGCCATACCGGTTGGCGTAGGCGATCACAACCATTCCATAAGTATCTATCTATCTATCCACAGCATATCGTATCAATTCTGTTGTTGATTGTTTTCCGTGCTATAACACCAAGCTACCCAGTATCTTCTCTCTTTGTCGTTCTCGTTTTCCCTGTATGTTGCCAGTTGTAACCAAGTATTCCAACTTTCCTTTTGTCATGATTTGCCCGAAAATTGTTGATTGTTTCTTTCTGATGTTTCTTAGGAGCTCCCTTTTTGTGTTGGCCTCTTTGAGAATTTCCTCGTTTGTTTTTTTAGCTGGGAACTCTCAAAATTCTTTTGAGAAATCCCATCTCTGTGACTTCTAATCGTCTTTAGTAAAAGTAAAGAGAGAAATCCCATCTCTGTGACCTCTAATCGTCTTTAGTAAAAGTAAATAGAGAATATAATAAGTACAGCTTTACAGTTAAAAAAGATAACACAAAACTTTCCAACGTTGCTGTCTAGAGATGGATTCGGCTGGGACACAGACAATGCAAACAAAGTATCAAAAAGTTGAGAAACTAACCAAAAAAAAAAAAAAAACAGACTAAAGTGCAGCCAGCATGTAGAAAATATAATATCAAATGCATTTTTAAAAAAGAATTAAAATGGAAAATGGGCACTTATCTGTAGTGACCAACCAGTCAGCACCACCTTCAAGAAAAAATAAATGGAGTGTTATGAGACAGATACACGATATGAGAATAATAGAAAGCTACTAAGAGAATTGTAGTGTTTGAGAGTGGCCAGCTCTTGGAGACAACACCGTGCATTGGCACATTTTTTGGTGCGTCCAAGATGATGCTGTATTTTCACTAGTCTGATGTCAACGAAGCGTAATTTTAATACTTATTGGTTATTGGTTATGGAAGGCCTCGGTATCACTGCAAACGAATTAAAATCCATAATTGCTCAACCGCCCGTGCCAGTGGAATCATCCGAATTACTAACTCATCTCCCAAACAAAGAAAGGTAACTGTAGTCCCCATCGTAGCAGTCTCAGCACACGCCAAAAGACATAAGGCGAAACCGCGCAGAAAATTCTTCTAAACAACGAAAATCAAGCGCCCACGGTGCCTCCACGTGTCGTAGAGCTTATTGACTGGAGTTGGCCAATCTATAACGTGGAAACGGGTTCTTGGCCGTGCGACTGAGTGAGTCTAGACCATCCACAGCATCGACTTTCAGCGACCATATCAATCATGGCGACAGTAAATGCTGGAGTCGTCCGTCGGTGGACACTTCGAGACTTGCTGAGGAGGGGTTCTGAGCACCTATGGAAATGTTCGGAGTGCAATGATGATGATCGGCTTATAACTCAATAACCGTGCACACTTTTCGATATCTATTAATAGCATTCTGTAATACAGATACAAGCAACGCCGACTTTATAGGTTGGATCAAGCAAGTGTGACATTTAGGTGGAGTGTTTGAAACCTGTTTTGAAAATGGCCAATGTAAAGCACGAATCCAATATGGTCACTCAGAAACTTGATATGGCTTATCAAATCTAAAGTGCAAAGATGATATGCACAGTCACCTCTGCTATTCGTCATGTATAAAAATCGCATATATAAAACAACTAATAATAATGAAGATAACAACCGTGCTTTTTTTGTTGTTGTTGCAAATATCCAAGCACTAAATAATGCAACAGAAACCAGTTAAAACATTTAAATTATTTTAACCAAACGAGTAAAGATAACAATAAGTAAAGATAACAATATGAAAATTGGCATGGACAGCTCAAAAATCAATATTGTATCAAGAAAAAATTTAAGGCAGTACAAATCTTGCCTAGGTACATCCAAATAAAATTACAGTTAATTAGATTAGTTAAATTTACTGCAGAGCAGACCAAGCAATTGGCCAATTGGCTCCAACATTACATACTAAACATGTAACACCTAATACAAAGAGAGCACTATGTCATAATATTCCTCCTTAACTTTTCTTTTCTTTTCTTTTTCCAAACTATGACAATAATAGACGGATGGAAACAAAAGATAACAAACAATAAAGTTTTAAAACAACTGAAAATAAAAAGAGAACTACTAAATACAATTAAGACAAGACAAATGAAATTTTTGGGGCATGTTAAAAGACACAACAGCCTACTAAAAGTAATATTGGATGGAAAAATACAAGGTAAAAGAAGCAGAGGCAGACCAAGACTAACATGGATGAGTAGCATCAAAAGATGGTCAAGTCAATCTATGACAGCCTGCACCATCAAAGCAAGAAACAGAGTAGAATGGCGATCCATGGTAGCCAAACTTCGTTGCGGAGAAGGCACACGATGATGATGATGAGACGATTGTATTAGAGCCTGCGACCTGCGGTCGTAACAGCAGGGTCGGCGCTTCATCATCTGTCCAAGACCTAGCAGTTCTACCTCCTCGTGGTGGGGGAGCAGAGGCGCCTGCGACCTGAGGTCGCAATAGCAGGTTTGGCGCACCATCAGCTGTCCAAGACCTAGCAGTTCCACCTCCTTGTGGTCTCCCCCGATAACAGTCTGCGCCAAAACAGGCTGGCTAACAGAAGGTAAGATCGCCGTGTTTTCTGTAGTGGTGGTTGTTACTGATATAGAAGACCTAGTTTTGCAGTACCTCTGGGCTGGACTAGTAGTTTCCCAGTATAGCCTGGGATATACAAATTCCAACTTCTCCATCCAGCCATAAGAGCCGGGAATGTCAAGAAAGCCATTACAACCCGCCACATCAATGAGTAAAAGAGCACCTTGCCCGCTTCAATTCGTGACATCACATCAAGAACAATCAACAATGACAATAATAGACACAGAGGGCTAGAAAGAACAATAGGCCAAAATGGAAGGCATGATTTCAGAACGACGCATTAGGGACAGACCAAGAAGAATGTGGTTTCGAGACATTAAAGAGATCCTTAGTATGACAACAGACGAAGCGGAAGATCTGGCTACAGACAGATATTCTTTCAGACGGGTTGTGGTGAATGCAACGTTCTGTGGGAGGCCTGGCTAGAGACAGATTCTTTCAGACGGGTTGTGGTGAATGCAACGTTCTGTGGGAGGCCTGGCTACAGATAGAGATTCTTTCAGACGGGTTGTGGTGAATGCAACGTTCTGTGGGAGGCCTGGCTAGAGACAGATATTCTTTCAGACGGACTGTGGTGAATGCAACGTTCTGTGGGAGACCTGGCTAGAGACAGATATTCTTTCAGACGGACTGTGGTGAATGCAACGTTCTGTGGGAGACCTGGCTAGAGACAGATATTCTTTCAGATGGGCTGTGGTGAATGCAACGCTCTGTGGGAAACCTGACTAGAGACAGATATTCTTTCAGATGGGCTGTGGTGAATGCAACGCTCTGTGGGAGACCTGGCTAGAGACAGATATTCTTTCAGATGGGCTGTGGTGAATGCAACGTTCTGTGGGAGACCTGGCTAGAGACAGATATTCTTTCAGATGGGCTGTGGTGAATGCAACGTTCTGTGGGAGACCTGGCTAGAGACAGATATTCTTTCAGATGGGCTGTGGTGAATGCAACGTTCTGTGGGAGACCTGGCTACAGACAGAGATTCTTTCATATGGGCTGTGGTGAATGCAACGTTCTGTGGGAGACCTGGCTAGAGACAGATATTCTTTCAGATGGGCTGTGGTGAATGCAACGTTCTGCGGGAGACCTGGCTAGAGACAGATATTCTTTCAGATGGGCTGTAGTGAATGTAACGTTCTGCGTGAGACCTGGCTAGACACAGATATTCTTTCAGACGGACTGTTGCGAATGCAATGTTCTGTGGGAGACCTGGTTAGAGACAGATATTCTTTCAGACGGACTGTGGTGAATGCAACGTTCTGTGGGAGACCTGGCTAGAGACAGATATTCTTTCAGACGGACTGTGGTGAATGCAATGTTCTGTGGGAGACCTGGCTAGAGACAGATATTCTTTCAGACGGACTGTGGTGAATGCAATGTTCTGTGGGAGACCTGGCTAGAGACAGATATTCTTTCAGACGGACTGTGGTGAATGCAACGTTCTGTGGGAGACCTGGCTAGAGACAGATATTCTTTCAGACGGACTGTGGTGAATGCAACGTTCTGTGGGAGACCTGGCTAGAGACAGATATTCTTTCAGACGGACTGTGGTGAATGCAACGTTCTGTGGGAGACCTGGCTAGAGACAGATATTCTTTCAGACGGACTGTGGTGAATGCAACGTTCTGTGGGAGACCTGGCTAGAGACAGATATTCTTTCAGACGGACTGTGTTGAATGCAACGTTCTGCAAAGGACAATCGACCTTATGATGACAATCATATGTATAGTGTCCTTTCGAACCGAAGACGGCACACAGGGCAGAGATTCTAGACTTTTGTGTCCGACGATCTTTCAACTGTCAGACCTTGCACAGTACCCGCATTGTATGTCGCCACACGACTTTGTTCAGAGCGAGTTGTTCGATCTCGGCGAGGAAGCTCATGCTTACTGTTGTTGCATCTCGCTTTATTTGTTCTTTTTAGTGTTTCTCTGGTCGACCTCTTTTTCTTTTACCCCTTAGTTCACTTTCGATGGCCTACTTTGTGCTTTTGTTTTTTTCTTGCATCATGTTCACATTGCTATTGATAATGACTGTGTCATCTGCAAATCAAAGTCCTCCAATTGAAATCCAAGTTTCCATCCAATGCTTTTGTCACCTGTACAACACTTATGCATAATGAAGTAGATGGCAAGTCAAAATAACAAGGAAGATAAAATTCATCCTTATTTCACTCCGGTATCAATCTGGAATCATTCACTCAATCCTGCTTCTGTGCGAAGTACACATGAGAAGCCATAGTACAGATCCTTGATGTTCTTAATCATTTTTGGTGGTATCCCATATTGTCTGAGTATGTTCCACAATGGGGAGCCGCGATAGCTCAGTAGTTAGTGAACTGGACTACAAAGGACAATAGGTAGGGTTCGATCCCAACCGACGCCTTCCGGGTTCACCCAGCCTTTAATGGGTACCTGATTTTTTTCAGGGAAAGTGAAGCGGTACGGGCGTAATACCGACCACATTACCCCAAAAATCATGTGCCGAAGGTCTGTAAAATATATGGTCACTAACACCATATTCCCTATACGCCACTTGGCGTGACGGGGGCTCTTTACTTTACTTTTTTATGTTCCACAATGAGTCTCTATGTGATGACAACAAGAAAAATAATCAGCACAACGAGTGCCATCTCCGCAACGAAGGTTGGCTACCATGTAGCGCCATTCTGCTCTGTCTCTTGCTTTGATGGTGCAGGTTGTCATAGGCAGGTTTGTCCATCTTTGGATGTTACTCGTCCATGGTAGTCTTGGTCTGCCTCTTTTACCTTGTATTTTCCCCTCCAGGTTTACTTTTAGTAGGCTGTTGTGTCTTTTAACATGGCCCAAAAATCGCATTTGTCTTGTTTGAATTGTGTTTAGTAGTTCTCTTTTCATTTTAGTTGTTTTAAGACTTCATCGTTTGTTTTCTTTTCCTTCCATCCAATTTTGCATATTCTTCTATATATCCACATTTCAAAGGCTTCAATTCTCTGTTCTGTTTTCTTGTCTATTGTCCAAGTTTCTACACCGTATAGAAATGTTGAGAAGACATAGCATTTTGCTATTCTTAGTTTTAGCCCTGGCGTTATTTGTTTTGATGTTAGCATACTCTTCGTGGCATTAAAATTACTTTTTGCCATTCCTATTTTGTTCATTTCAGTTTTACATTGTCCATCACTGGTTATAGTATGTTCAAGGTAGTTGTAGTTCTGAACTGTCTCCAGGTCTATTCCTTCAATTTTGATATCCACTTGTGGATTTTGAGTATTTTCTTTGTTTATGATCATAGTTTTAGTCTTTTTGATATTGATATTTAGTCCATAGACAAAATCAGAAATGAGGACGTAAAGAAAATAGAGTAATACCAATGCCGGGGTATATATATATATATATATATATATATATATATATATATATATATATATATATATATATCTGCGATCAGGACTAAGTCAGAGTAGGATTCCAGACTCCCACATGAAGTCAGCTGTCAGGTTAAGTGTGTTGATCGCCCCCACAGATAGAACGTCACATTTAGAGTCCGCCAGATCCACTCTGACTGAACACCCGTTAATACGTTGCACTGTGTTCTGCGCCAGTGGCCCATTACATCCGAATTCAGCCAGCATTTTTTTCAGGTTTGCTTTCCTTCGCCTTTGATTGTCCACAATCTTCCTGCAAGGCAGCAGATTGTCTTTTCTGTAGGGAGATTCTGCCCTTAGATGGTCTGCCCTCCCAGGTTTACGAGCACCATCTGCCCGAGGGTTATATATAATAAACACCAAATAATTTGTTTTGGGCATATAACACGACTACCACTAGACAATAAGCCATTATTTTCCCAAGAGCATGCATACTATGTATTAGGCCTATATAGTTACTAACAGTAGTATAATGGCCAGAACACTAATTTCTGTCGACATTGAGAGGAAAAGGGAGACAGTCAGTATGCAAGTAAATATTTAATAAAAAATCTGAAGGACCGAAACTAAACACTTGCTCGAGAGATCCGATTTTGGTGATCAGATTGCCTCCTGTTTCGAAAGTTCTATTCTGTTAAAAAAAAAAAAAAGAAGAAGAGATTCCACCATCAAAGAAAGAATAATACAATCTTCATCCCAACGTTGTGCTACCAATGCCAGACATGGACCTTAGATGCAAGAATAAGAAAAATAACCTCTACAGAGATGAAATGTGTTAGACGAATGGCAGGAAATAGTCTGAGAGATAGGATCAGAAATGAAGAACTGAGAAAAAAAGCTAGGAATAGCCCCCGCCATAGAATATATAAGGAAACAACAGATAAAATGGTTTGGCCACATGACAAGGCAGAAAGAACAAAACACAACACAACGAGCCATCAACAAACGTTGTGAGAACACCAGACCCAGGGGTCGACCACGAAAAAGATGGATGGAATATTAGAAGCACTAGGAAACATAACAGCAGCAGAGGCGAACAGAAGAGCAAAAGACGGCAAATTATATCTCCCCTCGACGTTGAAAGGCAGATGAGGAAGGCAAGAAGTCTCAGTTGTTTCTTTACTGCTGCAGACTAGCATGTGGTCATCTTTGTTGATGATTGATGGCTGTGCAGGTTGTGCCGTGTTGTCTGTGGTGGTCGCCGCAAGGATTATTACACTATCTGTAATGTTTACCTCTCATTTGTTTACTGTTTCTAATGCTTTCTAAGGTGCACTGCAAATTTGTTTAATTTTTATTTGAATATGGCGTATTCCATCACGCTGAAAATAAACGATAATCCAATTCAATCATTACATCTTTTCGACAGCATGATTTTGATTATATTATTTTCATTTTTGTGATGTTGTGACTGACTTGTCGGATCCGATCAGCACTGTCACTCACTAGTGTCACCGATCACACTTTTGAGTTTGAGTCACTCTACTTTATGTCTCTCTGTGTCACACTGACTTAGTCAATTTAGTTTCTAGTAACATACTGATACTGCGACTTCCGACTTAGTAATAAAATAAAGTAGTGAGTGGGTCAGTGACTGCAACTTACTTAGTAACTTAGTTATAGTTATAACTAATGAAATGTCAGTCGCCAGTTGAGTGTGTGGTGTGAAATTACAGTGTATATTGTTACTGACTAATGACCATAGTGAGTGAATAGTGATACTGTGATACTGATAGTGTCCGTAGTATAATAATAATTTTTATTATCAGTACACACTCGTTATGTGTTAAGTATTACAAGTGTATAATATTACTTATAAGTTGTAGTAACAGAGACTCTAACCTCCCTACATTGACTGTCTCCATGACTGACATTATGAGCCATCCACAACTGATATGATTATACATTATACTATGATCCATCCATTCCAAAGTCTACGTTAGTAGCCTACTCCACATAATCAATCAACTTAAAAAAAAAAAACTAAACCAAATCTAACTAAATGTATATTTGTATTGTATTAATATTCAGTAGTACATTAAAAAAAATTATATATTAATTAATGGCAAAAAACATTGTTTTGTAGTTTAAAAAAAAAGGAAAAATTCATATAATTTGATTTGCAATTTAATTAAATATAATTTTAATTTGTGCATCATTCACTTTCTCTTTTTGCATTATTATTTCAGTTTTTCTTATTTGTTACTATTTAATGTTACTAATGTTATTAATACTATTTATACTACTGATGAAGGTTTTTGCCTAAATGTTGTTTGTCTTGTCTCTAATAATTTACTGCTAGATGCAATCTCATGTTTATTTTACATGTTCTCTGCAGCTCTACTCGTGGCCTCGCATATTATTTAATATTTTATATTTGTGTTTATCTCTATTCTACATACTATTCTCTTCTTGGAATCAGTTTCATTGCAGTCTAGGCATCCTCATATATTTTATTTCTCACCTATGTAAAACTGTTACCATACCACTTTTCTCTTTTTTTTTTTAATTTTCACTCTTTGGAGAATACTTGAAAGCACTATGTAATACCAAGTAAGCTAGTCAACATCATGAAAATTTCATATAAAAGAATAACATACTTAATAGTACATTGAGGGCATCTAACTGGACTTACCATACGTCCCGGTTTGACCAGTCGGTTTGAATTCCTGTCCTGGTTTCAATGAGTTTACAAAAAGTTTATTTGTCCTGTCTGAAAATGTAAGTTTCATGCCGGCTCTTACTCAAGCAAAGAGCTTGATGAGAAAATGTGAAGAAAATTATGAAATCATTGAAAGTGTGACGTGATAATTTTAAAGTTTTTAAGAAAAATCATTGAATGAGAATTTTAGACAGGCAGAAGACATTTTGTGGTTAAATTTTGGAAACATTTCTGCTTGGCCTAGTGTTGAATAGTCTGCAGTTATGATCAACCACAGCATTGGAAAGCAAATAGTTAACACTGATTTTATGAGCCTGTCATTGCAGAGAGCTTTTCACAAAGCTGAAAGTATGAAAGTATGAAGAAAAGTGCCAATGCTTTTTTTGCTCACTGTAAATACACATATTAATATAGTAAAATGTCTTAGGCTGTAGTTAGAATACATTCTTTGTCTTCCAGATGCAAAATCTTATCTGTGCTAGCCATTCCAAATGAAAAAGACCTATCCTAGAATAGATTTTATCTACATAATGCTACTACTTTACCATAGTCAATATTTGGTATCACCTTTATCATAAGCTTTACAGTAGCACAGCATTTTTTTGCGTAGGCGATCATGTCCTTCCACAATCTTCTATCTACAGTGCATTGTATCAGTTCTGTTGTTGACTGTTTTCCATGTCATGACACCAAGTTATCCAGTATTTTCTCTCTTTGTCTTCCGCAATCTCTCTTTCCTTTTATTTTGCCAGTTGTAACCAAGTATTCCAACTCTCCTCTTCTCAAGGATGTGCCCGAAAAATGTTGATTGTTTCTTTCTAATGTTTTTAGAGGCTCCCTTTTTGTGTTGGCCTCTTTGAGAACTTCCTCATTGGTCTTTTTAACTGTCCAGGGAACTTTCAACATTCTTCTGAGAAATCCCATCTCTGTGGCCTCTAATCGTCTTTTCATTTATTTGTCTACTGTCCATGATTTGCTTCCATAGGTCAGAATTGGTTCTATATAGCACCGATGAACACTCTTTCTCATTTCTATTGACATAGATTTGTTGCATAAGATATTTTTCATTTTTTGAAATGCTATTTTGGCCTGAGCTATTCTGCTTTTTATTTCTGTGATGCATCTTCCATCTGATGTTATTATTGTGCCCAAGTATTTGATGCATAGCACTTGTTTCAGATTTATCCTGTTTATTTTTATGCAGCATGATGGTGATGATTGTTTCTTCGATATGACCACTACTTCTGTTTTCTTACTATTCAGACTGAGACCTTTCTTGTTACTTTTTTTTACTATTTTATAGTCGACTATCATCATCATCATCATTGAGTGCCATCTCCACATTGAAGGTTGGCTACCATGGAGCGCCATTCCACTCTGTCTCTTGCTTTGATGGTGCAGATTGTCATAGGTTGACTTGTTCATCTTTTGATGTTACTCATCCATGTTAGTCTTGGTCTGCCTCTGCCTCTTTTACCTTGCATTTTCCCTTCCAATATTACTTTTATTTGTGTCTTTTAACATGCCCCCAAAATTTCATTTGTCTTGTTCTAATTGTAGTAGACTATATTAGGTAAGAAACATATATCCTGTCATTTGTCATAACACATATAACTTACAGCATTCAGTGAATTTTCAAAATAAAAAGAAAAGTGCTCCATCATGCCACGTGGTGTATAGGGAACATGGAGTTAGTGACCATAATTTTTATAGACTTTTGGCACATGATTTTTTGGGGTAATATGGTCAGTATTACACCCGTGCTGCTTTACTTTCCCAGAAAAAAATTTGGTACCCATTTAAGGTTGGGTGAATCTGGAAGCTGTCGATCAGGATTGAACCGAACCTTTTGTCCTTTGTAGTCCAGTTCACTAACCACTGAGCTGTCGCAGCTAAAAATGCTACAGTAACGTAATGTAAATTTTTATTTGTTATCAATCTATATTTACTCATCTCTTGTTTCTTTATGTTGATGAAAACACTTTTACTTGAAATGTTTTTGGTCGTATTTTTCCCACTTGTTTTTTTTAACTTTTAGTGTTTTTTATGTTAGATTGTAAAAGAATATAAATATATAAAATACTATGTGCCATTCTTAAGGGAATTATTATTTTCAGTTTGTGCCTATATGGCTGTGTACACCTGGGGACTTGGCAAGACTGGGCAGTTAGGCACTGGAAGGTTTGTAACTGAGCACACGCCACAGCATGTAAACAAAGCAGCAGAAGGCCATGAACTGGGACAGATTATACATGTTAGCTGTGGAGCTCTGTTTACAGGTAACACATAGCATTAACTCTGCTTCTTTGTGTAAACTCCCTTTTGTGTATTTCTTTTTGGTTTTCTGCCATTCTGTCAAGAATTTGAAACAAGGAGCAAACATAATTTTTTGTTTTGTTTTGATTGCATTTATTTAATTTCTCTCTCTCTCTCTCTCTCTCTCTCTCTCTCTCTCTCTCTCTCTCGTGTTTACCCTATGACTAATAGAACCACGAAGAGGTGGAGTAGGGTCTGGATGGTTCTAGTTCACTGATCCTGGTATGAACCATCCGCTATGAGTTGCTGATAGCTTCCAGCGCTGTTGCTGCATGGGCATCTTCCATTTGTTTATAATTCAATTGACAACATCTTGGGGTTAAAGGTCCTACACAACTGAATGATAAAAATGTGATCTGTAAAATAAGTAAATAAAAGATCTCTATAATGCAATGGAAGAAGATCCTGCACACATATAAAGATTAACGTGGTAGTATCCCATACATTTTACTTCATGACAGTCTCTACTTTTATATATCATGTGGTCAGCACAATGCCAGGCTGCTAAATCTTCAAAAAGAAAATCTCTGGTCTCCAGTTTAAGCGCTTGGTTGCATCCTACAACTGGAAGTCAAATCTCTGTTCAACAGACAAATGTATTAATTAACTTACAAAGTGAATTCTAAAACTTGTCTGTAATTTTTTATTGAAATGATATTGTTGGTTTGGAAGCAAGGCATCTGACAGCTACAGACCTGGATGCTGTCAGCAACTCATAGATAATTGCTTGCACCACGATTGATGAACCAGAACCATCCAAATTCTGCTCCACCTCTACGCAGTGCCTTCAGAAACAGACTAACCAGTCTAGTCTAGCCAAGCGATTAAGGATCAAAGAGGGACAGCTATCCGGTACTCAAAAATGCTGTACTGAATTTGAATGTGTTGGGTAGGAAGACACAAATAAACTACAACACAAAGCATGTACTCCCATTTAACATCCTTTTAAGGATGGTTGATGAAGGCTATTAATTCCTTTAGTAGTCACTGGGTAAATGCCAGACAGAAAGAAGGAACGAAATTCTTGGTTTCAAGTCTTTTTTCTCAATTTTTTTCTTCTGGTTTATTGCATTAGATTGTTGCAATTTCTTGTTTCTGCGCCTATTGAGATTAAAGAGTCAGACAGGGCTGTATTCTGTATGCGTGTCTGTTTAATTTATCTTTCACAACAGGTGCGAAAGTAGATAGATAGACAAAAAGAATATGCGTAACTTGTGCTGATTAGTATGTGTGAATCAACTAAACATTTTTCATTTCTACTGAACATCTATTAAAATGAGTATTTTGTTGATGTTTGGGAGGTATTGGACATTCAGTTTGATTTAGTTTTATTGTAAACATTGAGAAACAATTATTATTATACACATTGTAAATTAAGCAGTTTTTTACAATATCTTTTTTTGTAGCTATCGTCACTGCTGATGGTAGAGTCTTCACAACAGGGTACAGCAAATATGGGCGGCTAGGACTGGGCAATACAGAAGACGATGTTTGTTATTTCTCACCAGTGAAGAGTTTTGGCAAGGTTATTAAGGTATAAATATGATCATTTTTCACTTCTCTTCTTCTTCTTTCCTTCCTCATCTGCCTTTCAGCGTCGAGGGGATATATAATTTGCGGTCTTTTGCTCTTCTGTTTGCCTCTGCTGCTGTTATGTTTCCTAGTGCTTCTAATATTCCATTGACCCATCTTTTTTTCATGGTCGACCCTTGGGTCTGGTGTCCTCAACGTTTGTTGAAGGCTCGTTGTGTTGTGTTTTGTTCTTTCTGCCTTGTCACTTGGCCAAACCATTGTATCTGTTGTTTCCTTATATATTCTATGGCGGGGGCTATTCCTAGCTTTTTTCTCAGTTCTCCATTTCTGATCTTATCTCTCAGACTGTTTCCTGTCATTCGTCTAACACATTTAATCTCTGTAGAGGTTATTTTTCTTATTATTCTTGCATCTAGGGTCCAGGTCTGGCATTGGTAGCACAACGTTGGGATGAAGATTGTATTGTATAGTGCTCAGTTTGGCTCCATAGTTATTTCCTTGTTGGACAATAGTGGTGATAACTGTCTGATGATTTGACAAGCTTTGTTGCATCTTGATTCTATCTCTGCTGTTTGAGAATTAACGTTTGTCATTAGACTTCCTAGGTATTTGAATTCCTCTACTTGTTTTAGTTGTCTGCCTTTTATAGTTATGTTGATGTTCTGCTTATTTTTGGCGACATTCATGACTTCTGTTTTGTTGATGTTGATTTTCATGTTGTATTTTGTGCCTGAGATGTTGAGTTTGTTTAAGTGTTCTTCAAATGTTGAATAATACATTTTTGGGGGGTTTTAGATCACTAATTGCAAGAATCAAATAAATAGTAAGATGGAGTAATAATTTCATTAAAAAATTTAGTTGGTGTGAAAATGCTTCTTTCATTGCTAATCCTGTTGTCACTTTCAGTGTGACCTGTTTCTCATTAAGATCTTATTTTATTTTTTTTTTTACTTTTAGTCTTTCAATTTATAGTCATATTTCTTTTAGATCATAAAGCAAGCTGTTCATTAATATGTTTGATTATTATTATTATTATTATTATTATTGTCCCTGGTTCACATTAAAATCTTCCATTCAGAGCCATATCTCAAATTTACATTCAGATCTTCCTTTCATAACAATACCCCCAGTTTACAATCTTAGATTCAATTCATCATGTCTTCATTTCACAATCATATTTTTTCTAACATTGATCAGGTTTCTTGTGGTTCGTGGCATTCAGCAGCAGTTACTGACAATGGTCAGGTTTATATTTGGGGATATAAGAAAGCATGTGGTGATACTTTGTCAGCGAGTCCAGGAGTTAGAGTACAGATTAGTGGCTCTTTGCTAGGATCTCCAACTCTTGTACCATTTGACAGAAGCATCAAAATTGCAGGTTTGAACTTTTCAATTCCTGTTCAAATTTTAAGGCCTCAAATTTGGAGGGATAATTAATAACTGCCCTTTTATATTAAAGGATAATATAAGAACTGCCCTTTTATATTAAAGGATAATATAAGAACTGCCCTTTTATATCAAACATGCTTTAAAGGAAACCAAAATGATTGCTTTAGAAAATTATTATAGATATATATATATATATATATATATATATATATATATATATATATAATAATATATAATAAATATATAATAAATATATAATAAATATATATCTATCTATCTATTGACCTTTCGAGCCGTAACCGGCCCATAGGGCGTAGACCAAGATACACCTTCACCTATATGAATTTTTGTTCTAGCAGTTTTCTTTTAAAGATATTTTATCAAATCTCGCCATCTGTCTCTGTTCTGTGCAAGCAGTTCTATCTCATTGAGGGAGCCGATTCCTGCTGCTCTTGCCTCTCTCATCAATGTTCTTCTCAGTGTCTCCCTGGGTCTTCCTCTTTTTCTTTTACCTGTTGTTTCCCATATGAGGGCTTGCTTTGCTATTCGATTATTATCTCTTCTCATCACATGTCCAACGTATGACCATCGTCTTTTCTTTATTACTGAAGATATTAGTGGTTGATTGGCGATTTCTCTAATTTCCTCGTTTGTTTTGAATTCGTTCCATTCTATACCAAGTATTTTCCTTAGACATTTATTTTCGAATGCGTTCAACTTTGTTTCTATATCTCTTGTTGTTTTCCAGCTTTCACACGCATACGTAAGGGTTGATAGTACATTTGATTTGAATAGCCTAAGTTTTGTGTTTGTGCTAATGAGTTTTGATTTCCACAACTTTTCAAGGCTTCTGAAAGACATTGCTGCTTTAGCCAGTCTGATTCTAATTTCTTTGCTCGTATCCCCTTCTCGATCAATGTGACTTCCAAGATAGATGAAGTGATCGATCTCTTCTACTGGTTTGTTTTCCATGTATATTTTGTCACTTGTTGGAATTAAACTTTTCATGACTTTAGTCTTTTCATGATTGACCTCAAGCCCAATTTTGCTGGCTATTGATGATAGTTCATTTGTGTTTTCCTGCATCGTTTTTATCTGATTGCTGATGAGAACTATGTCATCAGCAAAGTCCAGGTCCTCCAAATGGTCTCCTTGTATCCATTCGATGCCTTTATTACCAGTGCAGCATTTCTTCATTATGAAGTCCATAACAATTCCAAATAACAAGGGCGATAAAATACATCCTTGTTTAACCCCAGTTTCTATTGGGAAACATTCGCTCAGTCCTTCCTCTGTTCGAACTGCACATGTGTAACCATCATAGTATATATAGATATGTCAAAAATTATTAGAATAAATACAATTAACAAATGATAGACTACAGTGGGAAACTCACCTCAACAGAATCTTGTACATATTTACTTTAGTATCAGTGTGGATAGTGGTGACTGTTATGGTGATATGAACACATTAAGAAAATTAGTAAAGAGCATTACAAAATGTGTCTTTTTCTGAAAATCACAAGAAATAAGTGGGCTTGGTAGTCTAGAGTTAAAAACATTTATTTCTGGATATGAATGTTCTGGGTGAATTCTGTCACAGGCGGTGGGAATTATTCTCTTAAAATTAATGGTGTCCTTTTTACTTTACCCTTCCCTGATCTCTAGTATTGAGATTTGATGTTTATACTCTTGGAGCCAGTGAAAAACTGGAGGTCCCATGTGCACTTTTCACACATTCAGGAACTCTTGACAGTTGAAAATTGAAAAGAGTAGGTCAAAATGGTTGCTGTCCAGGCAGAATTGATAGGAAAATTTTATCCATAACGTAAAAACTCCCTCTGAAGTTGGAGAATATCTGCCTGTATGGTGAGAGACATCTGAGCACATGGCTGCCAGGGTTAAAAAGGGGGAGAAGAACTTATATTCCAAGAAAATTCAGTCCATTTTGACTTTTCTAGAGATTAAAAGTTGGCATGTGTAAAGCAAAAGAAGCTAGAAATGAGGATGCAAGGGACACAGAAAAATAACAAAAGAATAAGATATACCAGGGAAGATGGAGGTGCAATTGATTACCACCTAAAATGACTAGCACTAGACAGGAAAATTATGAAATATTTTTGTTTTTATGATGTACTCCATGAGGAACTAAAAGAATGATACTGAGAGACCTCAGATTAACAAAATTGTTTTGCAAAAAAAAATACTACAACCAAAGAGTGAATAGTGTTTTTTGCACAAACTCCGCCCTCCCCATCTCTCTCTCTCTCTCTCTCTCTCCCTCCCTCCCTCTCCCCCCCTCCCTCTCAACATTTTTTTCTGTGATTTTTTTTTCTTCAATTTTCAGGTTTATTTTTTAACCTTGTTCACATGTCTATTCTGCTCTAATTTAATTATTATTATTTTTCTAATAAGGTATGTGGAAGATATAAACAATCTAATTTATTGGTCATTGATTATTTTTCTAATAAGATATGTGGAAGAAATAAACAATTTAATTTATCAGTTCAGAATTAGTATTCATCTTTGTTTGTTTACTAATAAAATTGTGCGCTTTTTCTTTTCTTATTGTGCATTTTTGTCTGTTTTTTTTAAATGTCTTTTGTAAGGCGTATCCTGTGGTCATAACTACACATTTGTTAGGACAACTGATGGACAAGTGTACTCATGGGGAAGTGGAGATTATGGAGTGCTGGGCCATGGTTCAGATGAAGACCTGTCAATTCCTACAAAAGTAGAACAACTTTCAGGAAAAGTTGTTGTTAATGTTGGGGCAGGTCATGACCATTGTGGAATTGTAACACATGATGGCCTCTTGTTTATGACAGGTTAGTCCCTGTTTCTTTATTTTCTAAATTTCTTTGTTTCTGAGAGATAAGTCCCATCTCTTTTTTTTTTTCTAAATTTCTTTGTTTATGACAGGTTAGTCCCATTTCTTTATTTTGAAATTTCTTCATGACAGGTTAGTCCTATTAATTTTTTTCTAAATTTCTTTGTTTATAACAGGTTAGCCCTGCTTCTTTACTTTCTAAATTTCTTTGTTTATGACAGGTTAGTCCCATTTCTTTATTTTTGAAATTTCTTTGTTTATGACAGGTTAGTCCCATTTCTTTATTTTTGAAATTTCTTTGTTTATGACAGGTTAGTCCCATTTCTTTATTTTTGAAATTTCTTTGTTTATGACAGGTTAGTCCCATTTCTTTATTTTTGAAATTTCTTTGTTTATGACAGGTTAGTCCCATTTCTTTATTTTTGAAATTTCTTTGTTTATGACAGGTTAGTCCCATTTCTTTATTTTTGAAATTTCTTTGTTTATGACAGGTTAGTCCCATTTCTTTATTTTTGAAATTTCTTTGTTTATGACAGGTTAGTCCCATTTCTTTATTTTTGAAATTTCTTTGTTTATGACAGGTTAGTCCCATTTCTTTATTTTTGAAATTTCTTTGTTTATGACAGGTTAGTCCCATTTCTTTATTTTTGAAATTTCTTTGTTTATGACAGGTTAGTCCCATTTCTTTATTTCCTAAATTTACATCTGAATGATGGCATCAGTGTGATTCATATCACTTACCTGTTTGAAAGTTTCTAATGATTGATGATGACAATAAACATCTTCTACACAAAAGTGTTGGAGTCCCAGAAACCAATATCCAGTATGAGGGGATGGTAGCTTTCTATAAATGTATGCATGCACATTGTCTGTTTCACATGTTTGTATGCATACATTGCATGTGGTAGAAAAATGGACATACATAAGGGGTGACATTTTGAGAAAATCTCAATGAATGTATGTTGGATGTCAGTGAGATTTTAGTCTTGAGACTTCAACAATTTGGAATACAACTTTAACTCTTTCCGTACGTTCCGCCGCATGGTGCAGCATTTCTATTTCAGTTGCGTACGTTCCGCCGCATAGTGCGCCACGCTCAATTTTATTAGTGTGAACGCCATCAGACCATATTCGTTTTACATGTCTTGTATCATCTGGATATTGGTGAAATCTAATACCTTGTTCAATTATCTAAATACTCATATATAATATGTTATATGTTAGATAAATATATATAGATTGATTCTTTAAACCATGAACAATTTTGTCTCTGAAATCTCTTCTGTTGCGTCGATAAAAAGCTTCCGTATGGAAAGAGTTAACAATACTGGATTGCTGACCACCCACAAGGATGAGCTAACTAGGTGTAGGCTCAACCAGTGAACTCTTGCAACCATTGGCATGCACCACATTATCATCTTCTTAAAGTTACTGAGAGCACTGATGGTTTTTTTTCTGGAGTGCTGTGGTGCCAACTGTAAACAATAACAATAGTCTCTTTCTGAACAGTCAGTGCCTATAATCTGCTATTTCATTTTGTCTTCATGAGCTTGTTTTAGTGTTATGATGCTGTTAGTGACATAAAATATGAAATCTTTACTTCAGTACATCGAATAAAAAGAAAAAAGAAAATCTAAATCAGAGAAAAACAAACATAATATAATAACACTTATTTATATTATAAAGGTAACCACTGTTTTGTGAAGGTTAGGATGCCCAACTCATGCTAATAAAATGTTCAGTTTTAATCATGTGCCATACCGGTTGGCGTAGGTGATCATGTCCTTCCACAATCTTCTATCCACCATGCATCGTATCAATTTCTGTTGTTAACTGTTTTCCATGCCATGACACCAAACTATCTAGTATTTTCTCTTTTTGTCATCCGTGATCTCTCTTTCCTTTTATTTTGCCAGTTGTAACCAAGTATTCCAACTTTCCTCTTCTTATGATGTGCTCAAAAAATGTTGATTGTTTTTTTATTTTTTTTCGTAGCTCCCTTTTAGTGTTGTCCTCTTTGAGAATTTCCTCAATGGTCTTTTTAGATGTCCAGGGAACTTTCAACATTCTTCTGAGAAATCCCATCTCTGTGACCTCTAATCGTCTTTTCATTTTTTTTTTACTGTCTATGATTCGCTTCCATAGGTCAGAATTGAACTTTTTTTTCAACTCTACTTGGTGCAATTGCATATTTTTCCAGTGATTCATGATCTCAGGTTAAGATAAATGGAGTGCCTAGTCCTATAGGAGAAGGTTAATAAAATATTTGTCCAGTGTTCAAATTGGTCACATAAATGAAACCTGGGCATTTTTAAGTAGAAAAAAGCAGGCCAATTCCTAAACAATATTATCAAAACTAATAATATTTCCTATGAAAACTTCTCCAATGAAATGTTTACTAAATACACCATATTCTATAGCAATCTTAAAGTTGTTATATATTATTCGTGAATCACCCAGCTTAGCAGTTTTCTGTATCGTAGAGCACAGATTTTACCAGTACTTGTTTGCACATCTCCCCATGATTCCCATTGTACTTCTGCACTTGCTTGTTTGAATTTGTCTTTTGTTTTCTGACATGGGTAATTCTTTACGGTTAGGAAAGCCTTGGTCTTCTTCTCCACAAGTGGCATGAGTTTCATCAAGTTTTATTGAACCCAATCCTTGTTGGAGTGTTTGTCTTTACAAAAGAAGAGATTGAACATTCAAGGTTGTCTGATTTCAGCCGGTTCCATGAATCATCTACATTGTGTAGATTTTCTGCTTTTTCTATGCATTTATGGAAAGCATTCTTGAACAGAACTTGGTTGTTGGGTAATTTTGTTGCAGCGATATTAATCTTTAGCCTGGATGGTTCTCTAGATTTGTATATCCTTTCAGTGGTTGCCTTCACTTTACTTATGACAAGTGCGTGGTCTGTGTCACAGTCTATGCTATGGTATGCTCGGGTTACTCTAACATTATTTAAGTGTTGTCTGTGTCACAGTCTATGCTATGGTATGCTCGGGTTACTCTAACATTATTTAAGTGCTCTCTCTTCAAACTAGGACAAAGTCCAGCTGGTGTCAATGCCCGGACCGTGGGTGGCGCCATGTTGCTTTTTGTTGGTTCTTAAAGCTGAAAAAGATATTGGTAGCAAACAGGTTGTTAAGGAACATAATTCTAGAAGTCTCTAACCAATATCATTCATTTTACCAGTGCTATAATGACCTAGGATTGGTGGTCATGAATGATGGTCAGATCAGATGCGTGCATTTAGATCGCCCAGCACGTAAAGTTGTTCTACTTTGGGGATTGAATCCAAGGTAACTAGGAGCATCCCGTTAAAATTTATTTTTATCATCTGTGGTTGCTACCATTGTTGGTGCATAGGCGCTGATAATATTGATTTTTCCAGCTTTTGAATTGATTTTTAGTGTTATACAATTTATTATACATTCTGATGTACCATTTGGGGTGTTTATAGAATGCATGAGCGTATTATCATTATTATGCACAGCAAAACCCACTCCATGTACATAAGGCTACTGAGGTTTTAACCCCTGCCAGAAGAAGGTATCATTTTTTTTCCCTGACTGAACCACAATCTGCAAGCCTTGTTTCCTGAAGGGCTGCGATATTAACATGTAGTCTCTGCAGCTCCATGTCGATGAGAGCTCTTTTCCTTATGTTTTCTATATTCGTGAGGTTGGTGTTATTTAATCCAGGACACGTGGTTTTAACGTTCCATGTGCCGAGTATGAGAGATGGTGTTTTCCTTCAGCTGTGTTCTAACAAAGATGGAACTGACATTTCTGTTTGCTTGCTATACCTGGGTCAATAATATGGAGATACGCACTACCACTCTTTTGCTCCTCTTTGAAGGAGGAACAAGGTACTTAAGTTCGGAACTAAAGTGGAGCTGTAGTGAATACTAGAAGATGGATAATACACCACTGACTGCCATAGGGTCCTTCCCCTCCAGATTTTCTGTTTGGATTTACTCCCATAGCCTTTGAACTCTCCTGAGTCTTCTCACAAGGCAGAACAAGAAAGCCGCTGTTGGAAATAGGCATTCACCGGTGCAACAGCGAAAACAATGACCTATCACTGATAGGTCTATCCCCGATTGAAAAGAAGATACATATCCACTTAACAACGAGAATTTCACCTTCCACCAGCCTGTCAGAAGTTAGACAACCACAACAGGCATGAAAAGAACACTAAATTCAAGCAGCACACTGCATGTAACCGGTGTATTTAGAAACAACACATGCTGTAATGGAAAACACTGTCCGCATACAGACACCATCTTGAACCCCACTAATAACAAATAATATATTGTTCAATAAATCATTCCTTCAGCAATTAAACTGAAGCTGCTAGCTTTAAATATTTGAGAGTAGCATTTGATCTACATATCACGGGATTAGTAACACGTAACAAACGTATGTATTGTTCAATAGATTAATCAGCAATTAAACTAAAACAACTCATTGTAATGTTGTAAATACCTCTATCAGAGATCCAAAATTAGGTTATTGTCATGAGGTGTCATTTAGATTATTTCAAAACAGTGACCATTTCTATTTTATTTATTTGTTTGTTCCAAAGGTAAGGGCTCAGATGGGGCACTAGGATGCGGTCAATCTCATCTAACAGGTGCTTTACTTCCCATCCAGTGTAAATGTGAGTGGAAGATAACTGATGTCAGCTGTAGCAAGGGAGAGCACCATGGACACACTCTTGCCTTGACAGAGGATGGAAAAGTCTTGTCTTGGGGCGATGGTTGCAAGGGGAAATTAGGACTTGGAGATCAGGTAATGGCTGATCTTCTTAGGAACTTGATGGTTCAGTTGATTGTTAAGTTATTTAGTCAATAGTTACTGAAACAAAACACAGATCCTAAACCAGAAACTCATGCCTTGGTTTCATTTTATTGCAGTCATTTTGTTAAGCATGTCAGAGCAAGTAATTCAAATATTTACATTGATTTGTCAGTTATTCCATTTGTTGCAGATCCATAAAGCAATTTACTTTGAGTTCACATATTTTAAATACCTGGAAATTATCATAACTTCAGATAGTAGATATAGAGGTAAGGTGAAGAATAAATCATACAAAGGTTGCATTTCAAAATCGCATAACACATTGTTGACAATGGAAGTTCTGCTTCTTCTACCTCTTCTTCTTAGCCTTCACCCTTTAAGTGGGCATGGAGGCACTGTGTTGCTAGTTTACGGCAAGCAGTGATATTTGTACCATTTGGGCCGACACATCCACGGACAATAAAAGTATGAAAATAAATTCTTTATTGTTATATTTAACCATTCCAGACATGGAAGCATTTCCTGGACGTTCGGACAGCATTCATGGAAATCCTAGGAAGTGACAAATTATTTTACAGAAAAATGTTGAGACCACTATGGACAGCTAAAATTAGTAATTAAACATTCTTGTATAGGATTAAGCAAAAAGATAATTATAATTAGCAGCATCAAGATAACAGTAATTTTTTTTTTTGACTGTGAAAGGAAAAGGGAATAACTGAAACATATGACAATAGGAACAATTGAAGGAAGAATTGAGAAAAGATACCAGACTGTTTAAGAGATTGGCATGGTAGAAAGTCAGCAGCAGAGAACTGATAAATGTAGATACAAAACAGTTGTGAGGAGACTTGATCAGGAGCAGGCAGTGTAACTGATGATGATGTTGTTAATAGTAATATACCTGAAACCTCTACTTTCTCAGAAGAAATCTCAGGTACCTATTTTCAGAGTCTGGGTAAATCTCAGAGCGTATCAGTGTATACAAAATTGACCATTTGATCAGCAGAATTGTGCTCTAAGCGCTGCTGCTTTGAGGCAGTAGTAAATGCAAATTATGGGACAGAGATAAATAAAAATACAAGAAATTGAAGGAAATAACCAAAACCAAACAAATTTTAGTCTATGAATTGAGTTCAAATGTGGAATGTTCAACTGTAGGCAAGGCACCTGGCAGTAACAGAGCTGGACGTTGCCAGTGACACGTAGCTATTGGCTTGTCCCAGGATTGGGGAGCCAGAACCATCCAGACCCTACTCCACCTCTTCGTGGTGTCTCTGGTAACAGACTAATAAGCCTAGTCTGGCCAAGTGAGTAAGGTTCAACAGGTAAGGCAATCCGGTACTCAAAAATGCAGTGTTGAAGTTAGATGTGTTGGGGTGAAAGGTGCAAATAAACCACAACACGATGCATCTACACATCTAATGTCCTTTTAAGGGCAGATGGTGAAGAGAACTCTCTATTCCTTTAGTAGTCATTGGGTGAATACCAGAAAGAGAAAAAGAAAGAGTGGTCAAAAGTAATCTAGTAGAGTTATTTCTAAAGATTCCTATCATTCATCTTCATTTCGTAACACGGGTCATTGGGACACTACTGACAGACTTATAAACCTTCTCCATTTATCTCTACCCACAGTTATTCTTTGAGACTCTGCAAAGTCGAGGTCCATTGTTATTTTTTTTCTCCATCTCTTTCTCTGTCTACCTCTATCTAAAGATTTAAGTTTAAAAAATAAAATACATCGAGATGTAATCTCTTCTCAATTTGTAAAAGATAAATACTATTAATAGGGCATAGAAAAATCTTTAAAATACAAGAAATATAGGGAATAGCCCAAAGTAAATTAATTTTAATCTATGCTTCAAGTGCAGATTTTGAATAGTGAATTGGTCAAAGATAATTTTTCAGTCATATTTAAAGATTAACAATAAAAGGATAAATTAATATTCGGCTTCTTAATTTGTAGAAAGAAAAAACTTACATGTTTTTATTTGCAGGACAAAAGGTTAGTCCCAACCCTGGTTCCACCAGAATACTTTAGTGATGAAACAGTAGTGTCGGTATCAGCAGGTGGCATTCATAGTGCTGCAGCTACTGCTTCAGGCGCTGTGTACACATGGGGTTGTGGCAGTGATGGAAGGCTAGGCCATCCAGAAGGGAAAGGTCATAGATACCTCTTCCAGTCAAAGATACCGAGAAAAGTGGAGCAGTTGCCAAAAGCCAGCTTTGGGTCAGCAATGGTGAGTTCAGCTTATTATCACACCTCTGCGATTGTTGGGTACTACCTGAACACAGATTAAACGGGTTCTAAGTTTGTTTACCAAGGCTCCTCACGCTTTGACTCTTTACTGAAGTGCCAAAAGAGATGAAACACCACTGCACATTTATGAGAAAATAAGATTTAAAAGATGCAAATGACATACTACCCAGTCTGCTTTATGAGAGAGACTTTATCAGTTGCCAATCTATGTGATTTAATTAAATTCCTTTGTATAAAGCACCATGACAAGTTTAGATGTCAGCACATTTTAAAGATTTATTGTGCCTGATATGAATTGACATAAACTAACTAGTCTAATATATTTTTTAAATAAAAAACATCCTGTAAACAAAAGTCAACCTCCAAAGAGATTGATCTTAATACAGCTTTAAATGTTTTTTTGTAACAGTCTTGTTCAGTTGCAAAGAAATGCATTTAACCTACCTTTAACTTAGGTAACTGTTCCAGAAATACTGTCCACCCGTCAGAACGGAAGTATCGGTTAATGTTCCGATAGAGCTTCATCATACTTTGTAATTTCAGAAAATGCAGAAGATATTCTCGCTATCGAGCTGTGAGCTTCAAATGCTTAACTCCACATCATTTGAAATTGTAACAGTAACATTGATGATACATTCTGCTGATTTTTAATTTCCTGAATCATTTTACGGGTACATAATCCTTTTTGTGTTTTCTAATAATTATGCAATAATTTGTTTTTAATGCTCTGTAATTATTATTATTTTTTTTTTTAAATCAGCAGTCCAAGTGTAAAAATGGTTGTAATAACAAATTATTAAAAAATTAATATTTTGAACCAAATTTTGTTGCCATTCAAAAACTTAAACGTTATTTTTGTTCTACCAGTTACTAGGAATTTTTACAAATTAGAGAATGATGTAAATAATTGTCCTGACTATCAGTGTGGAGAAATAGTTTTATCAAGGACAACATTTATTAGAATTGTAGCTTCTTTAAGTCTGACATTTTTTTCATTCATTTAATAAAGTCTTCTGAACTTTTTTGACAAGAAAACATAACAGAAAACTGAAGCCTTTGAAATGTGGATTTATAGAAGAATAGGTAGAATTAGATGGAAAAAAAAGGAAACAAACGATGAAGTCTTAAAACAACTAAAAATGAAAAGAGAACTACTAAATACAATTCAAACATGATAAATGATATTTTTGGGGCATGTTAAAAGACACAGCACCTGCTAAAAGTAATCTTGGAGGGGAAAATACAAGGTAAAAGAGGCAGAAGCAGACCAAGATTAACATGGATGAGTAACATCAAAAGATGGATAAGTCAGCCTATGACAACCTGCACCATCAAAGCAGGAGACAGAGCAGAATGGCACTCCATGGTAGCCAACCTTCAATGCGGAGACAGACTCAATGATGATGATGAACTTTTTTTTACTTATTTTTAATAATTCCTTAATTGTCCCAATTCGCTTAATGTTTTAATTCATGAAAGGAAATCAATTTACATAATGAAATAACATGACTCGTTTCATTGAAATCAGTCTCATTCATTCCAGATCTTCTAAAGAAGATTAATATTAGTTGAATTACTTACAATGTTTCCTACTGTTGTAAACTTTAGTGTATCTCATGTTCATATTTTTGTAAACTTTTCCCAGAATGAAGCTTCCCTTTTTAAACTCCCATAATGTGTCATCCTGAGAGCTCCTACAGTTATTTTTATGTAATGCTAAGTATATATGCATTTGTTTAACAATTTCATAAATTAATTAAAGCAGACAAATAGAATAATCACCTGAATAACTCTGCTGTTCTCTCTTCGGTAGTTTGTGTTACAGAGGAGGGCTCTTAATATTTCCACATTGGTCAGTTTGAGAGCAGGCATACATGTTTTTCTCTGCACACATTCCACCAGGATCTCAAGAATCATACACTATCCTGTCTCCTTGCTTTCCTGGACTATCAAAGTTTCAACACTCTTGACCCACTTCTCTCTTAACCCATCAAGTCTCTACCAAACATTTGTACAATACAGAGTAAGCAGTCCCCTTCTCCCTTACCATATTGTCAAGACTCAATACTCTTACACCTCTTCATCATGCAATCTAGTCCTTATCTCTGTCTCTACTCTGTTACAATGCCCATTGTTATTGCTTTTTGCCTCAGTGTTCTTTTTAGTGTTTCTCAAGGTTTGCCCTCTTTTTTCTTTTGCCCTCTTTTCCCATTTGAGAGGTTGCTTTGTAATTCCCTCGTTCTCTCTTTTCATCATGTGGCTGACATTCACATATCTTCTTTTCCTGATTATATATTGTTGGATGCATGGCCATTTCTCTTACTTCTACACTAGTTTCGACTTCATTCCGTGGTCAACAAAGTAAGTAACTTTAGTCAAGCAATAAATCCAAACTTACAAAAATAACATGAAAGAAAATATGTTATCTATCTATCCACCCAACCATCTATTGCTCTTTTGATCTGAAGATGGGCACAAAGGGCTGAAACTCTAGATGCTCCTTGTCTGGTGATCTTTGCTATTAATCATCAGTCCTAACCTAGAACCCACATTCTATCTCACCATACATCCCTGTTTTGGGTGAGCACACTAGAATTTTCATTATGAGAATGCCTAATAAATAGAAATTGGCACAAAGCTTGGGATATAATTAAGAGAAGTCAGCAAAAAAAAAAAAAAAAAAAAAAAAAAAAATAAGAGTAGAGAGGAAAAAGCAATTTGTTTGCCACATGAACACTAACCACTTGAATATATAATAATTTGAGGAATGTCATTAATCTTCAGATACATAAGATGTATTCTGTTCAGCAATACAAATTATTCGTTTTTAACTGTGTATTATGTATTTTAAAGAAGCCTTGGCTGAATGATTAGTGCACTTTGTACTGATCACCAAGTTTAATTCTAAGAACTGTTTTGGACCAATACAGCCTCGGAATTCATCAGCTTCTAAAAATGAGTACCAGAGATTTTTCTGGGAAGGTAAGACGCCCTGGTGTGATGCTGACCACATCACCCACAAAATGTGCTTTGGGTCGTGGAAAAATGAACACTAACGCCATATTTCTTTCAGAGGTAGTCTACTTCTTTTTTTATTACCTTTTTATATGTTTTTAAAATTGTTCATATCAAATACTCTGTTATCCAATAAATTACATATACAAAAATTGTAAACACTATATTAATGCTCTAAATTATTTTTTCTTAGGTTCATTTATCTTATGCTGTGTTAATTCAGTAAATTATATTTTTTAAAACTTTAACAAATTACAGTTTTATTATGGAAAAAAATGTTTAGTACTCGATATATATTTTATGTACTGGAATTTATTCTTATCACAAACGCTGTTTACTAATTATATTGTGTACTTAGTTCTACACTGGCTTTATGAATTCTATTGTTTTGGTATTTTACATCTTGAATGTTTCAAATTAGGAAAAGCATGTGAAATATTTTACTTTATCTTTTTCCTCTTCTCATGTTGACATACTCTCAATTTTCTAACACTGGAAATGTTCTTTTTACATAAAACAAAGGCGAAATGGAACATGATGTGAGGTTAAACATTTGATAAATTTAATATTTTTGAGTTATAATTCCATAAATGTATGGCAAGAGCTGTGTACAGTTAGTCTGGAGATGATGGTTCAAGCTTTGCTGACACTCTCTACAGAGCTGACAAAAATATGGGTACCTGGCTTGAAGAGTTAGAGAAGGTTTTAACAACAAGGAAATGCATTTCCTTCCTTCACTTCCTCTTGTACACATTCAGGTGTCGAGGGAGATATAAAGTTCTGGTTTTTGCCCTTTTGGTGGCTTCACTCATTGCCAATTGATGCTATTGGAATGTTTCTTTGTTGTTGTCTGTCCATCTTACTCTGGGTCTGCCGCTTGTTCTTCTCCCTTCACCTCTTTTAATATATGCTTTGTATGGTAAGGAATCACACAATATTCTTTCTAGATGAGCAAACCAGTTTAATTGTTTTTTTCTTTATGTAGCTTAGAATTGGTTCAATTTCTTTCTCTTATAATATCATTTCTAATTCTGTCTTTTCTGGGAATAAAAGGAATTTTTTATCATTAGAAACAAATTATTAGAAATTGTAGACAAAATAGAAAAGAGAAGAATTAAAATATTTGGGGTAAGAAGTGCACTAGAACCTCAATACTAAATGCTGTGGCCTAGTATGGTAGTGTTTCACATCCCTGGTTAGTTATTCAGTTATCCTCACCACACATTGAACAATTGTCCATACAATACCAGATATTCTCCCCAGTAAATCTAGCAATATGAAATAATAAACTGGACACAAGTCCTCCACCTTTCTTCTCATAACTTTCCGTTTTGAGCATAGGCTAGGGATACACAATCGTCCATCATTATGACATAGCATGCACAACATTTGTTAATAATGGATCCATCCACAACACTTGATTCACTTTAAAGACACAGCCAGATGGACGAACACCTAGCACTAGTAGAGAGCCCATAAAGTGAAACCTTTTTGACTACCCTCAATCGACACAATGCAGATGCCATTATGACTGCACATTAGGAATATATTTTTTGAAGGAATTCTGAGCAATTATAGATTTGTCTGATGTATGATGATGCTGACCTGTGGACTAAACTAAGTAAGCTAAACCTTTCTCAACATTATATGCTGCATATTATGTTTCACCTTTTTTTTTTTGACCCTAAACAAGTAATTGAAGGATTAAGTGGGAAATTATGTTCTAGCTTGTTGATTCCAGGTCTCTTCCAAACCATTTTGCACAAATTCAATGTAATGTTTCTACATACTGTCAATACAAAAGTGTTGAATGGACTTAATGCTTTAATATTGTCAGTTTCAGCTTTGATTAGGTTTAGAGCTCATAACATGTCATTTTGTTAAAGACAGACACTTGTTATCATTCTCCTTTTTAAAATTATTTTAGCCTTGCATTTTTTTTAATCACCCACTGTTATGTTTCACAGGTAATTATACTCAAGAACTTTTTAAAAGTTTCTCTGCATTTTTTTTTATGTTCGCTCACAACTTACTTTTATTGTCTTGAATTTTTGTCTTTATTTTATAATGTGTTCTTTATTTTCACTGCTTAAGTGTTTTTTACTTCTTGTTGACATAACACTGTTTTATGTAATGGTCTTGTTTGGAAGTTATTTTTATTTCTATTTCTTCAATTTCCTGTTTCATCATAAGATTGGTTTGTGAATTAATATCTCAGCACTTTGTGTTTACATCAATTTTAATCACTCTGATTGACAAAACAGTTTAGAATTCTTAAAGAATTACTGTTTCAGCTTTCACATACACACCAACACACAAATGTATTTACCACAAGTATCAATGTTCACTGCGAACACAAGGCTCTTTCTGTGATGGAAATGTCTAAAGTCAAGTTTTCTTTCCAGAACTTAATTAATGTTATAGATTAACAATGCTGTAGTTTCTTTTTCTTCTTTTACCTTTCAGCTCCCTGTGGAGCATAGGTCTTCAACAAACACATTCCAAGTCATTCTGTTTCTTGCCATTCTATTATGTTCATTCCATGTCTTCCCCATCATCTTCATCTCTGCTTCAATCTGTCTTCTCTTAGACAGAGAGCCCTTATCTTTCCTGGATGACGGATTTCCTTTATTTTTCTTTTCTTTGACTTGTCCATATTTGTGAAGTTTTTGCAGCCTATTTTTTTTTACAGTACAGGATAGCCAATCCCATGCCCATCCCTACTTAGTCGCCTCTTACAAAATTGCCTGATAGGGAACAGCGCTACTATTCTTTACTCCCATTTTGGGCCCTGGCAGCACATGGGTGATGCTGTAGTATAGGAGCCTGGAATTTCATGCTGAATACCAAAACTCAATACGTGCATTCAGCCCAGTTGAAAAAAAATGTATGCTTTACATTTCACAGCTGTTTGCTTTCATCTCAAAGTTTGCAAAGACACTTTAGTTATAAAACTTTTGAAATTTCACTGCATTTATGGATGAAGATGTTCAGTACATTTCCTCCATTTTTAAAATTGATATTTTATGGAAATGCTTTCAATTTGTGACATCATGCACAAAACGTTGGAATTTTAGCTTCAGCATATATTTAAAAAAAGTAAAGTACCCCCGTCACGCCAAGTGGCATATAGGGAAATATGGTGTTAGTGACCCTATATTTTGCAGACCTTCAGCACATGATTTTTGGGATAATGTTGTCGGTATTACGCCCGAGCTGCTTTACTTTCCCACAAAAAAATCCAGTACCCATTTAAGGCTGGGTGAACCTGGAAGCCGTTGGTTGGGATCGATCCCTACCCCCTGTCCTTTGTAGTCCAGTTCACTAACCACTGAGCTATCTTTCAGCATATATTAACGTACAAATATTTTAGTTGTTAATCCACTTAGCAAAAAGATAAAAAATGTGTAAACTTGAGAGTTTCAGCGGATGCAATATTCAGTTTTTAGCCACCAAAGTTCTTCAACTTTGATACACAGCTTCATCTAATCACTAGAACATTTAAAAGAGGTTTGTGTATTATTTTCCCGGAAGGACACAAATTGAGCAAATCAACTAAAGTATCAGTGATAGACAACTGTGATTTGTCCTTGGAAGGAAAAATAAAAAGCACAAGGTTACTGTCCTTCAAATGATGTGTCCAGGAGAAGTGGAGCACATTCAGGGGCAGTAATGCAGTTGGTGACCTCTTCTACCATTGATGTAATTTTTACTTAATGAATTATAAATGCTGCAGTATTGTTATTGTGCTTTTATGAAATTGCTATTTTAAAAAAAAGATAATGTTATAGAAGCAAGACAACTCAGTATTCTCTGAAGATACTTTACAATTATTTCCCTGGCACACACATCTTTGCATTAATGTTTAAAATCTTTGAGAAATTGGAAACATAAATTTCTTGGTAAAACACTCATATGAAATCTTAGTGGAAACACAGATAAAATGTTTGTGTGAAACCGCTCACATAAAATCTTTGAGAAAAAAGTTGACATGGAATCTAAAATATAAATTTGTTACATTCCTTCACATGATAGAAGATAATATAAAGTTTAATATATTAGAATTTAATTAAAAAAAAAAAAAAGTGAATGAAAAGTATTAAAGCTGTATCATCAGTTCTAATTCATCATCATCAAGTACAATGCCTGCTGGCAAAAGTTCTAATTTAGTACACAATAAGACAGACCTGACATAACTCCATACAATATATGTGGTATGTCAACTTTTAGCAGTATTATATTGATTGTTTTTGATTGTTTCAGCTGCTTACTGCCATATTCTTTATGAACTTCATTTTAATTGTTAGTTTTTGTTCTTGTTTTTATTTTAGATTATAATGTTTTTTATTATAAAAGAATGCTGATGAAAACATCATTTGGCTTGTTGATTGGTTCTGATCAAACTGTTGAACAATTCTTTGTTGTATATTTAATGATCTAGAAATGTTATCTCAATATAAATCACAAAGTTTACAAAACTTACTTTCACACAAACATATTTAAAACAATTTAAAATGTGGCAACATTTTATGCCGAGCTGAGAAAATTCCAAGTTACAAATTTGTAATTTGATAATGTTTGCAATCTTATTTTACTTGAAATTTTGTTGGCTTCCAGTCTTTTAGAACTACCATATTTAAACTGCCAAAGATTCATAAATACCTTATTTTCTGTGTGAGAATGAATTGAATTGCCAGCTAGTAACAAACATGTGAGCTTCTAAAACATTTTTACAAGGGGAGCGTCATTGTAGCATTAAAGTTAAGTGCTTGCCTCATAATTGGATGAAACCCAATGTGAACTGAGCAACAGTTGGGGTGATCAAGATTTTTTCCCCAATTGATCCATGATCGTAAGATAGATGATATCAAGTAGCTAGTCCAAGTGGAGATGGATGAAAAAAAATGAGGTTCCATGTTTAAGTTTAGCATATAAATGTCCCCTTGGCAGTCAAACATTGAAAAGTGTAGTCTGTATGCTCCTGCCCATGTCCGGTTTTAAAATAAAAGTGAAATGTTTTAGTTAGATTTTGTTGCAATATCATCAGATAAATATTTTTTATTTATGCTCTAAAGGATTTTATGATAGTTGAATTTAACATCTGTCTGGACAGATGATGACCTACTTAATTAGCTAGGATTAAGTGAAAAAGGGAACTAAACCTGTAAACCATAAGATGCTGAAAGGTTTAACGGGTATGGCTCTTTGCTGGTTCTAAAAAGGTGCAAAGAAATGGCTGCTTTAAAAAATAAGAAAGCTGAATTAGCGTTTATTTGTGTCTTGGTTCTTGGTCGTTGGTACAAAAATAAGACCTTGAATCAACTCAATAAATGGCTTATTTAGTTCAGCTGAACAAAGTAAAGCATGTGGAAATAATCAATATGCTGGAGAAATTAAACATTGATGGCAAGGATCTGCTAATCATAAAAAACATGTACTGGCAACAAACAGCAGCTATACAGATCAGCAACCAAACAAGACAATTTCAATATATAAAACAAGGAGTCAGACAAGGCTGTGTTCTGTCGCCGGATTTGTTTTCACTTTACAGCTAACATATTATGAGATCAATAGTAGACAAAAAAAGAATTGAAGTCAACGGTCACAACATAAATAATTTGCGATATGCAGATGACAGTCTTAATAGCAGAGACAGAGAATGAACTACAAGAAATGATAGACATAATAGTAAAAGAAAGCAACAAAAAAGGTATCAGTCTGAATAGCAAGAAAACAGAAGTATTGGTCATATCAAAGAAACAATCATCACCAGCATGCAGCATCAAAATAAACAGGACAAATTTGAAACAAGTGCAACGAGTCAAATACTTGGGCACAATAATAATATCAGATGGAAGATGCACCACAGAAATAAAATGCTGATTAGCTCAGGCCAAAATAGCATTTCAGAAAATGAAAAATATCTTATACAACAAATTTATGTCAATAGAAGTGAGAAAGAGAGTTCATCGGTGCTATATAGAACCAATTCTGACCTATGGAAGCGAATCATGGACAGTAGACAAACAAATGAAAAGACGATTAGAGGCCACAGAGATGGGATTTCTCATAAGAATGTTGAAAGTTCCCTGGACAGCTGAAAAGACCAATGAGGAAGTTCTCAAAGAGGCCAACACAAAACGGGAGCTCCTAAAAAACATCAGCCTACGCCAACCGGTATGGCACATGATGATGATGATGAAATCTGTCATCAATTTACCCACTGTATATGGTCAACATTTTTTAAAGAGTTCCCAAAGTCTGGTTCATTTTTTTAATTTGTGCCACCACAATTCTTTGCTAAATAGTGTTTGCCTACTTTGTTCTTAGTCCCTCTCAGTCATGAATCTATATAGCAAAGCAGTTCTGGTCATGGTGAATGGATGAGTGCTTTTTTTTTCTGGTCAAACATTAAAGTAATTCAGGAATTCTGGAATGTACACACATGCAGGAAAATTGTACAGATTCATATGTTAATGTTAAATATGTTTACATATATTTCCTTAAATTTATATTAGTGATGGCAATGGAGACAGAGTCTTTGATATTTGCTGTGATTCACTTATGTCCTTTTGGCATAAATGTTATGCTATAAGATGTTTAACCTTTGTGATATTTTCATGGATATAATATAATTGTGCACTTTTGATAAAACTAATTATGGAGTTGTTTCATTTTATTTTATGTGAGTGAAACTCTATCTCATGTTGGCTATGTCATATTTTAAAGTTTGTAGTTTATACTTGAATATTTTGTAGTGTCTGATCACATTTCTACTTCATATTTGTCAAACAAAAGCACAGTCTCATGTTCATCTCTATATGTTACAGCTTTTGTGTTTTATGACATCATCATCAAGTACCGGGCCTGCTGGCGTAGGTGATCATGTCTCTCCACAACTTTCGATCTTGACAGTTATTTATCATTTCTGTTGTTGGCTTTCTGTCAAGCCATTCTCTTAAGCTGTCTGGTATTTTTTCTCTTTGCTTCCCTCTATCTCTTAAAATGATGACCAAAAATGATGATTGTTTCTTCCTAATATTGGAAATGAGCTCTCTTTTTGCTTTGACCTCTTTCAGAACATTTTCATTACTCGTCTTAGCTGTTCATGGTACTCTCAACATTCTTCTGTAAAACCACATTTCTACAGACTCCAGTGATTTTCTTGTCTGTTGTCCTATTGTCCATGATTCACATCCATATGTTAAGACTGGCTCTACATAACATTTAAGAACTCTTTTTCTTGTTTCTATTGTCAAAAATGGGTTGCATAATATCTTCCTCATTTTTTGGAAAGCTGCTTTTGCCTGAGCCATTCTGCATCTCACTCTGTTTTATGACAGCCTTCTTAAAAATGACAACTCAGCCTCTGTTACAGAAGTGTCAAATGTATTAGTGTTTGTGAAAGTTTCAATTAATTTATTTTAAATCATCATCATGTAGCTTGGGAAATCAACAACTTCACTCTTTAAATTGCCAAAAACTCTTTTAACTGCTCTTCAATGGGTTCTCCGTACCTCACGTCAGGCTGTACTCACTCCCTCTACCCATTCCCCCATCTGACAGGGTAGTACTTGCTATCACCCTCCCCATTCACCGCTCCGACTTCACTACCTGTCTACTCTTATCTGACCTTCCATTAGTTGCCTTTAAGCATGATCACAACCTCCATGGTATGCTTGTTGGGGGCTGCCTTCCTGCCTCCCTCCATTACACTATCAGTTGCAATCACAATCAGTGTAAAACTTGCAACCATGTCCTCCAGACAGATATGGTACTCTTTACTAATAATTCTTTTGAGATCAAAGAAGGGTTCACCTGTACATCGTGCAATATTATATATACTGTCATATGTAAGATGACCTACAGGTGAATCATGGTGCTGTCTTTGAGGCAGATGCCGGTAACATTTGTATGACATCACTCGAGATGCAGGAACCCAATAGCATCTCACTTCAACTCTAAGGGCCATCAGGGAAAGGCAGATGTCCAAGTTACTGGCCTGTTCTCATGTTCTAACAGCCGCAGTCGATTCACTTTAGAGAATCACCTGATCGCGCATATAGGAGTTGCCTCACCCCATGGGGCATCATTGTATCCCTTTCTCATGGGTAATCTCTCTCTCCTCCCCTACCTTCCCCCCTTTTCTTTTTTCACTCCCACCTCCCTTCCATTTCCCTCTCTCCACTCCATTCTTCTCTCCCCTGCTCCTGTTTTGTATCTCACACCCTGCCGTGATCTCCCCAGACGATATTGAGGATCTATATTACACACCTGTAAGTACGTTGACACCCTTCCACAGGAATCATGATCCCTATTCACCAACTTATATTTATATTTACAGCAGCACTGCTATTGTTTACCTGTTCTCCACTACATTTATTATCCTTATCAATACATATTTTCCACTTTATATTCCAGTTCCACCTTTTTTTCTCTTGCCTCTGACTCCCCACCACCCTGCACCGCCAGTCCTCCATTATCCCCCTGTTACACCTCATTTATCGCCATATTACCTGAGCAACGTCTGGATTCGTTTGCTCGTTTCACTCAATATATACACTTTCCTAACTCAATGTGTGAAAAAACATGGACATTAGACCGGAAAACAGAACAGAAAATTGAAGCCTTTGAAATGTGGATATATAGAAGAATTTGTAGAATTGGATGGAAAGAAAAGAAAACAAACGAAGAAGTTTTAAAACAACTAAAAATGAAGAAAGAACTACTAAACACAATTAGAGCAAGACAAATGAAATTTTTTGGTCATGTTAAAAGACACAACAGTCTAATAAAAGTAATATTAGAAGGGAAAATACAAGGTGAAAGAGGCAGAGGCAGACCAAGACTAACA
Organism: Megaustenia siamemsis; assembly: GCA_032433765.1. Taxonomy (NCBI): domain Eukaryota; kingdom Metazoa; phylum Mollusca; class Gastropoda; order Stylommatophora; family Ariophantidae; genus Megaustenia; species Megaustenia siamemsis. Next base: position 61,856,205 of record JAVIAB010000050.1, on the reverse strand, counting down.
TGGACGAGTAACATCAAAAGATGGACAAGTCAGCCTATGGCAATCTGCACCATCAAAGCAAGAAACAGAGTGGAATGGCGCTCCATGGTAGTCAACCTTCGATGCGGAGAGGGCACTCAATGATGATGATGAACTCAATATATACACTTTCCTATCTGTAGTGATTACCTGTGTCACGCTTGACTGTCTCTCACACATCATTCTACCATCTTGAAATCTAGTCTGACTTCTCGTCTAATCTTGTGACTGATTTCCCACCCACCCCTCCCTTCCCCCTTCCCCTCCTAAGTCCCATTTGACTCACAGTCTTCTACTCGCTCGGAGCTTTTGCATCTTGCCTCAGTTAAGCCTCGCTTCAATTGTATATGTATTTTAGCTTACTCATTTTAACATATTATCTGTTGTTATCCTCCGATATGTTGCAGATCTTTCTTTAGCTTCATCATTGCATCTCTTATCCCTCTTTTGATTTCTCTTTGATTTACCTGTACCGCACATTGTTGATGTAGTAAAGTTTATCCTTATTTCGTTGTTCGTTTGTGTTGTTCTCGTCAGAAACGTCACTATTTTGTAGTCCCTTTTTTTGTAAAGCTTACGTCACACCCCACTACTTGTTCCTGCTACCAGCTTTACAGCAGTACTGCAATTATTTTCCTATTCCGTGATGTTACTGCGCCATGATGGGTAGTCTTGTCTCGTGGTTTTCAGGAAGTGACGTAGAACTTCGTTGAAGTTTCTTGGAGACAGCATGAGAGTTTTTCTCAAACTTTTTTTGTTTTGTTTTTCCTGAATCCTGATCAGTAATTTGTCTTTGATGAGCTCGCCGCACATGAGCTATTTCGAGATTCGTATATCAGGTATGTACGGAATAAATAAATCTTGTAATAATTTGCCATTTCAAACAGAATGTTGATACTTTGAATTTTTACTGTAATGAGGACATCAATGTCTGGGGGGTGCTCATATTTTCTTGCATATCGACTTTGTACTGTACGTGTCTCGTTGGCTTTACTCGTGGTATCCTATTCTATTTATAGAATCTGTTTCATTACAGTCGCGAACTCCCCGTATCCGCTTCATTCTAATGTCACAGAATCTCCCCAAGCGCGTCGGTAAATTCTTTTGGGATGGTCGACTTTCGTGTATGCACTATTTGTCAACACAGGTGACAATTCCAAATGACTTCCACCGTTAAGAAAGTATTTGCACAGTCACTTCCTCACTCCAGTTTCCTCTGAAAAACACACTGAAAAAAAAAAAGCAACAGAAACGGCGATGTAAGTCTCTACCAAAATCCGGCGATGTCTTCGGTCGCCATCATCATTTTTCCCGTTAGGAAAATCGAACGATATCACTAAAAAGAAGGCTCCTACAGTCGCTTCACTACTCCATTTAAGGGGGAGCATAAGTGCCAGCAACCTCAGGTCGCAATAGCAAGATCATCGCATCATCAGCTGAGCAAGACCTAACAGTTCTACCTCCTCTGGTCTCCTCCTGTAACAGTCAACGTTAAAACAGGCTGGCTAAGAGAAGCTAGGGTCGACGTGTTCCCTGTAGTGGTGGCTGTTACTGATATAGAAGACCTAGTATTGCAGTACCTCTGGGTTGAGCTAGTAGTTTATCAGCATAGCCTGGGATTGACGAACTCCGACTTCCCCAGTAAGAGCCGGAAATGCCAAGAAAGTAATTTCCACCCGCCAGATCAATGAATAAAAGGGCATCATCTCATAGCATTACGTCAATTCCAGTTAAGTGAGGAATAGATAGAGATAAGCAGAAATATTATCTTAGGACCACCATCACTGCACTCCGGACACATTCGTGCCTAGTTGATCCTATCTTCTCGAAATATTGAGAACCTTCGATGAGAACCCTGACCAACATGCACGAACTCCGCTGCACGGCCATAAACTGTATAGATGTATTACTGGTCAGATTTCAAAACGTGAAACCTAACTTAAGAGTAACATTATCTTTTGCGTTATTCTGTTGCATGGTGTCAGATCTCAGGTTAGGGTAGTTACGAGATTATGTTACAGTTTCGTGGTCCTTCTCCAGTTGCCCACTGCCATGCAGCATTTCAAAAGGCACCACAAGTTTCCAGTAAAATCAGTCTTATCGTACGCTGTTTACATCTACCTATACTGGTTTGGAACTACATTGAAATGAAATGTTTGTATACTTTTTACTCGACTATCATCACATCTTGAAAGCAAGGCTTGAGTATGTAACAAAACATTATGCCTAAATAGCATTGGGACCAGCACGTAGCCACGACCTTCTTAACACGAAGCATTACGACGTAAAAGTAGGTCATGGTGTAAACCTGCATAACTGACATAACCGAGGCGTGTTTAATGTTTGCATGTAGGTCCAGACATAAACAGTACAACGTTTACTGCCGTATTTTGAACACATAAAACGACACAATGGCCTGAAGATTGTACATGGTACAGTGAAGAATAATATGCACAATATGAAAATAGAAATGTCAACTCGACCAGATAATATAGACAAAGTGGAGATTGAAGCTATCAGATAATTTGACATAGAAGTAATAACAAGGTTATTGAGTGACATCTACGAAAGCGAATATGTGCCGAACGATCAACGCGAATTTATATTTGTAGCGACTCTCTATCAAAGAAATCTAGTGACACATAATGTGTGTGTGTGTGTGTGCAAAAAGTAGTATAAGTCACATGACCAAACTATTACAAAGAACCATCGTACCAAAAAGGAGCTCATAAAAAAACGAGAAGAAACAATGGACATTTTTCTGGCATGTCATGAGAAGAGGACATCTGGAATACTTGGTTCTTCTTTCCTTCCTCATTTTTTGCCTTTCAGTGTCGAGTGGAGATATAATTTGCTGTCTTTTGCTCTTCTGTTTGCCTCTGCCGCTAATATGTTTCCAGGAAATCTTTCTGGGAATCTTTTTCGTAGTCGGCCCTTGGGTCTGGTGTTCTCGCAATCCAAATATTTGGTTATAAATGGCAACATACAGGGAAAGAGAGATCGCGGATGACAAAGAGAGGTTGTTGATACATTAGACTTGGTATCGTGGCATTTAAAATAGCCAACAACAGAATTGATACGATGCACTGTGGATAGAAAATTATAGAAGGACATGATCGCCTACGCCAACCGCTATGGCACAGGATGATGATCATGCAAAGAGTGAAAAACAATCAAACCAGAAATTAGTGATGAACATAGTTGATTCGTTGAAGAGCAAAATCACAAACAGTGCTATATACATTATGAAAACACTTGTAGGAAGAGCCATACAAGTGAAAGCATTGACACCACAGTAGTTGCGGGTGGCAAAGTAAAGTATCGAGAAATTATAAAAAAAAAAAAGAAAATGTATGTAAATTAAAATGTATGTTGATATCAGATATTTGAGAATAGTAATAACTGTGTACTGGCAATATTCTTCTTCTTCTGCGATCATGGCTCATTCAGACTAGGATTCCGGACTCTCTTATGAAGGCAGCTGTCTGTTTAAGTGATTCGGTTGTACCGTATAGTTTCTCTTCCAGGGAGGTGGGCGTGGTCCACATTGTCCATCTCAGGTGTGCTAGCAATAATGAGCAGCCACAAGAAACGAATTGGAAATGTCTCAACAAATAAAAACAAGTACGTGTTAGGTATGCTTGTGTACTATTACCAGATTTATTTCATATGTATAGTGTGATTATACCTAAATCTATTAATGACATTACGTGAATATCAAGTAATGGTCATAATATAAACAACCTGGGGTTTGGTGATAACACAAGTTTGCATATCGCTACGAATTAAAACAAGCTATAGAACATGATTACTGTATATTAGATAATATATTTATCTATATGTATAAAACAACAGATTTAATCAACGAATGTAGAGATAATGAGTTGTGGAGAGACATGATCACCTACATCAGCAGGTACGATATCTGATGAAAAAAAAAATGACCAGGTAAAAGAAAAATAAAGATGATGGATGCAAGATGGTTTAGTCGAACTTTGCAAAGTGGCAGTAGATTTTGGGGATCTCGCGCAGGGCAGAAAAACTCAGCGGGGCCGCGATAGCTCAGTGATTAGTGAACAGAGGACACAGTCCTACTGTCCTACAAAGGACAGGCGGTCTGGTTCGATCCTCATCGACGGCTTTCGGGTTCATCCAGCCTTAAATGGGTACCGGTTTTTTTTCAGAGAAAGTAATGCGGCACGGGCGTAATATCGACCACGTTACCCCAAAAATCATGTGCCGAAATTCTATTAAAATTATGGTCACTAACACCATATTCCCTTTACGCCACTTGGCGTGACAGGGCTCTTTACTTACTTTTACTCTTCACAGTTTTCATTACACTTTCACAATTAAAGGCTGCTTTCTGAGATGTCCCGAAGATTATTAATCAGGTCAATTCTCTGATGTTTTCCCAATTCTTCCCACCTTTGCCTGGTCTTCTTTTCCCTAATTCTGCGCCCTGTCGAATGATCTAGTCAGGCCTGAAGATCTTGTATCATGTCCACACCATTTTAATTTTGTCTGGAAAATAAGTCTTCAATTGAATGGACCTGTGGATAGTTGGATTTCGTTGTGCACCTCCTCGACGTTAATTTGGTCTACATAAGATAGAAGCAATAAAGTTCTATAGCATCTCATTTCCAGAGTCAGCATCGTTACTTAGAAGTATCCAGATACATGTCGTTTTTACTTATTATTTAATCAGATAAGTTTGTTTCCTATGAAGTGTGACAGATTAGTCCAACAATCGTGTCCAAAACGAAATTACTGCGTGATTGGGCAACCTAGACCGTATTGGTCACGTTCCATTGTAGAGGGCCTAACTTTTTGATTCGATCCGCTAACAATTGCAACACTGCACGTCACGGATGTGTCAAATTAAAAGAATTAAGTAATTTAATTCCATGTATATTACTGCATTATATATATATATATATATATATATATATATATATATATATATATATATATATATATATATATATATACGTGTGTGTTTTACACAAGAAATAGCATTTATTTCATTTGCGTCCTACAAGGACTCCGACTGAATGCGATATTGAAATAGTCGTGTGGTTTGCTTTTATTGTTTCGATCTTTAATTTTAAATTGTGTACTTATTATAGCATCTACTTTACAGTCACAAGACGCTTATCTGATATGACAAACTATTTTTAGACATACTATCATCTTTGTTCTATTTTAGAGACCAAAATTTCCTGGTCTTGTATGTTAGTACAACATTGTGATCAATGTTATCTGTGCACGGCTGGGATAGTCAGATCCGCCTAGAAATCTAAATTGTGGGTTTTATTTAGAAAAAAAAAAGAAAAAAGAATAGAACTAGGCCAGCGGTCGTCAAACTTTTTCGACCCACGGAGCCCTAATTCTTAACCACAAATCACCGCGGCAGCACCTTATATCAACAAAAATTACAATGTTAAAAAACCCAAACTTTTAAGAACATTTTAACGGCATATTTAACAGGTTATTATATTTATGTAATAAAAGTATAAGTGAATCAACTTACATTGTGATATTTATTTGCTGTATAAAGTCAATGGGAAGAATGAGCTTGCTTCATCCTCACCAGGTCCTCAAATCTTGGCACAAGTTTGGAAATTCCCACTCTAATCTCTTTCTCAGCGTTCAAATGTGATCTGTATTTGGTTTTTATAGCTGCCAGTGCCGAAAAACCGGTCTCACATAAGTAGGTAGTCGCAAATGGAATTAATACACGGAGGGCCTTCTTGCCTACTTCTGGAAATTCTTGCTTTACAAAGCTCCAAAATTCTGGTAGTGATGAGGAAGCTAATCTTGCTTTCAAAGTTGCGTCTGATGAAATATCAATCAATTGCTCTTGTTCTTTCGAAGTGAGAGTTGTGGGTAGTGCTGTACTAAACGGGTTTTTAATCCAATCATACTGGTCTGCCTCTCCTGAGAAATACTTGTCAAAATAAGCAATGAGCTGTGTTAAATGACCTACAAACACACCTGTTAGTTCTTCACTTAAACTCAAATCATTATCAACTAAAAGTGCATGTAGAGTTGGAAAACAGTAACTAAAATCTTTGTCGACCAGTTTTTCCTTCCACAATAATAATTTTCTTCTGAAGGCGGAAACTTTCTCCGACAGTTGTAGTATGTGCGTTTCAGTACCTTGCAGGGACATGTTTAACGAATTTAGTTTTTCAAATATATCACAAAGATATGCCAACTTCAAAACAAAGTCGTCATCCACAAACTTTCCTGAACTAGAATGCTTTTCTTCAACAAGATAGCAATGAAGCTCATTTCTCAGTTCATAGACCCTTTTCACGACATTTCCACGTGAAAGCCATCGAGAGTTACAATAATAGAGCAAGGAAGTATGTGTGGCTCCCATATCAATGCACATTTGCTCAAACCACCGGCATTTAAGTGGTCGCATTTTAATAAAATTTACTACTTCGATTATGGACTGAACAACCTCATTAAGGGCCGGGCAGGTGTTTTTTGAAGCCAGTGCTTCCCTGTGAATAATGCAATGAGTCCAAACACAGAAAGGAGACTTTTTGCGGATCAAAGCTTGCAGCCCAGTATAGCATCCAGACATTGAACGACCTCCGTCTGTGCACACTCCTACACAATTCTCCCAGTTAATTCTATTTTCTTCAATAAAAGAATCAAGTATTTGAAACAGATCTGCTGCTTTGCATGCAGATTTTATGATTTTACAAAAAAGTAGTTCCTCGCAAAACTTGCTATTGTCATCTATGAACCGAACATAGCAAATTAAGTATGCATCACTGTGTATGTCAGTGGCTTCATCCAGCTGAAGAGCAAAATCACCTCGTAGTTTTTGAATAAGCTGGTCATTAACATCGTCAGCCATCTCATGAATTCGACGACTAATAGTGTTATCTGACAAGGGCACATTCAGCAGTTGTTTGGCAGCAGACTCACCTATCATAACAGTCACCATCTCAACTGCGGCCGGTAAGATAAGTTCTTTTGCAATGGTGTGAGGTTTCTTGTTCTTTGCTACTAGATAAGCAACTTTGTAAGATGAAAGAAGAGCCCTTGAAGGAATCGTCGCATGTTTTGTGAAAGTTGCCTTTTGTTGATTCATTTCTTTTAACTTCTGAGAAAAGAATTCACGTGGTCGGTTCACTAAACTACTATGGACTGTTTGCAAATGTCGTTTCAATTTACTGGGATGCATGCTTGCACAGGCCAAAACTTTAAAACAAATAACACATTTTGGGCACTCCTCATTTTCTACAACAGTGCTAGTAAATCCGAAATCCAAGTAACTATCGTCATACTTACGCTTTTTCCCCCGTTTCAATTCTGCGTCTTTTGAACTGCATGAATCGTCAGAGATGGTACGTTTTATAGTCCTACTTACAAAATTATCCATTGTGACAACAGAGCACTGACACGAGACAAGGTTTTAATCAAACTGACTTCGATAAAACAAACGTCCAAACTGAATATTATTTTCACTGGTGCGACTTGAATGCTCTTCTCTCGATCAAAGCGTATGGCGGGACGGAGTTGGATGGGTGGGAGGTGGGGGCGGGCAGAGAAAGTCCGAACGAGTGAGCCTATCCGGCGCCAATTTTCTTTGATTGATGTTTGCGGCACCCTTTCAAGAACAAAGGAAAGTCAACCACTTGGCCACAACACACACACACACACACACGCGACTTTACACCGAATAAATTTGAATAAAACATTGTTGCTAACTGTAATTGAAAAGAGCGGAAAATAAATCTTGGGCCATAGAGAGAAATAATTAGACATTATTGTGGTACAAAAACGGCGAAGTTGATAAATTGTTTGTTGAGAAATATCACCTACGACGGGCATGGCACTCGTTGATGATGAAAATGATGTCCGATCCGCGGAGCCCCTAGGATGGGCTCGCGGAGCACCTAGGCTCCGCGGAGCACAGTTTGACGACCGCTGAACTAGGCTATTTAACTATACCAAGAAGTAGAGGGGCGGGATGCCCATACTTAATCAAAAGGCCTAGATCAGAAATAAACATTTCAATGGGCTCTACTTGGCTAATCGTTTTTTCTTTACAAAACAAATGGTAGGCCTACAATAATTGAAATATTTTGTTTACGTTTTTGAAAAGAGACATGAGCGTTATGAAAATTAATTTGATGAGAAGCCTTGAATATTTTCAAAAATGTTTTCAGTAATTTTATTTTGAGTTGAAATACACGAATTTAAATGTTAGATTAAATTTGGAAATAGAAAATACCATCTCATGTATGTGTGTAGGTTGTGTTGCGCGCGCGTGTGTGAACTGTGCGAATGTGTGTTTCCCAGTAAACATTTATGAATTGATCATTGCCGAGATACACATTTTTAAAGTACAAAATTATGAAAAATAGAATCGGCGCCAATTTATATTGTCACGTTTATGATCTTTGGCAACAATACACATCATGTGAGTACACACGAGCTTCAGATGCTTGGTCTATTATGATTCTCTCGTTTTATGGGATGGAATCATGGCGTTTCGGGACATTTTTCTTAATTTAAAAATAACAAAAACTCTATATAGAGCTTTTACATCAGTAGGTAATCTTATCAAAAGTGGCCCCTGCCGAGCAAGGGTTTCAACCCTTAGCTTTCTGTACGCTCTAAAATGGGGTGGGACGAATCTTCCTGCCTCATGGTTTCAGTGTGTCTGCTTCTTGCTGCATTTTGAACTTATTATTATTGGTTATTGGTTATGGAAGGCCTCGGTATCACTGCAAACGAATTAAAATCCATAATTGCTCAACCGCCCGTGCCAGTGGAATCATCCAAATTACTAACTCATCTCCCAAACAAAGAAAGGTAACTGTAGTCCCCATCGTAGCAGTCTCAGCACACGCCAAAAGACATAAGGCGAAACCGCGCAGAAAGTGAACACAGCCAACTGTTCCCTGTCATACGATATCATCATTCATCGTAAACAAGCGGGCTATCGAAACAGGATCAAAACGGATGAGACACACAGCTCACGGTGTGCACAGAGCACTTAACTCAGTAGCTCCTGCAACGAGCCGGACTTGGAATATGAGGAAACTGCAAGAAGGAACACTTTTCAGACATAGCCTTCAATGGTTCCTGACGCCTATCCACCATATACCATGGGAGTTCACGTCCTCCCGAAAATGATGATCGTGGTAGCACTTGATGATGTTAGGCCATCGTTGATGACTCCAATTCCAAACATATAGACACACAGTGGTGGTAAGTTATCATTTCCAATTCAACAGAAGCCACATGACCTGTAGTTAGTAAAACCACAGAGAGAATATGATTTTGTGACCTTCACTGATTCACTCTTAGATGTGAATGTGTTGTTTACACAAGAGGAGAAGTTTTCAACTACAGTGATCCCATTTAAGGCAATTCTGTTATAGCAAGACAAGTCTCCTTTATAGCAGCAGAAATTGATGATGTTCTCTGCTCCCTTCCTGTAGCTGCTGCCACACGATTCTGATGTCTCATTAACTTGGACATCATTCAAGAACAATGTCAGATTAACATTCCATAGATCTGGTTCTGCTGATGAAGTGCTTGGTGCAACAGTTGTATCAATCATACTGGAGGCTCCTGGTCTGTGGTAATTAATATCACAGACGGCATATGATGTTGTTATATTCAGTATTTCTTTCTGGGGTGTAAATATGTGGCACACGCATGGAGAGTGGTTTGTGGTCACAGTAATCCCATTAAAGGCAATTCTAGGGTAGCATGGCATAGCTGTTTCAGAACAGCACAATCCTGTGATGTTTTCTGTGTTCGCTATAAAACTGCTGCTGCTACACAATCCTGACCAATTATAGGTGTGGACATTATTCACTTGCAATGACAAAACTGCTTTGTTTACATCATAAGCCTCTGGAAGCGAATCATTTATGGGACTAATAGTACAATTTATTCTTCCATCGGGGATATCTTCCTTGAGTCCCCCCCCCCCCCCCAAAAAAAAAAAGGTCTTTGGTTAACAAGCACATGTGCTTTTGAGTTAAACACAAAATGAGCCCACTTCATAGATTCAAAATGATCTTTGCCAATGTCATCCGTTTGCACAAGTTAGGTCCTTAGCTACCAAGGTCACAAACGAAAGCCATCAAATTAAAGACTTTATCTACAGCGAAGGTTAACGGACTGTGAACAAACATTTATGTTTAAACTCTTGAATACATTTTCAAAAATCTGCCAACTCGCAGCAATAACAGATATCCTGGTGTTCAAAGTAAACTTATATATCCAGACGAAATGTTGTATATTATAAGGCTATACTCATCATCAGGTACCATGCCTGCTGACGTAGGTGATTATGTCTCTCCATTACTTTCGATCTCGATAGCTATTTATCGTTTCTGTTGTTGACCTTCTGCCAAGCCATTCTCTTAAGCTGTTTGGTACCTTTTCTCTTTGCTTCCCTTTATCTCTTCGTCCTTCAATTTTCCCAGTTGCCACAATATATTCCAGCTGTTCCCTTCTGCCAAAAAATGATGATTGTTTCTTCTTAATATTTGAAATTAGCTCTCTTTTTGCTACGACCTCTCTAAGAACATCTTCATTACTCTTCTTAGCTGTCCATGGTATTCTCAACATTCTTCTGTAAAACCACATTTCTACAGACTCCAGTGATTTTCTTGTCTGTTGTCCTATTGTCCATGATTCGCATCCATATGTTAAGACTGGCTCTACATAACATTTAAGAACTCTTTTTCTTGTTTCTATTGTCAAAAATGGATTGCATAGTATCTTCCTCATTTTTGGAAAGCTGCTTTTGCCTGAGCCATTCTGTATATCTTCCGTCTGAGGTTAACAAAGTTCCCAAATATTTAAATTCATTTACCTGTTTTAATATTGTTCCACTTTTATTTTTTGTGCATTGCGGTGATGCCCTTTTCTTTGTTGTTACCATTACTTCTGTCTTTTTGTTATTAAGGCTGAGTCCTTTATTTTTGCTTTCCTTGACTATAATGTCCAACATTTCTTGTTGCACTCATTTTCACTCTTAGCGATTAAGACTGTATCGTCTTCATAGCTTAGATTGTAAGGCTATACTACCAGCTTATAATAATGTAAATCCTGCATGAAACTTTTGATTGAGTCTACTGTCCTCACCTAGTCGCAACTATTTGTTGGAACTCTACCTACACCACCGAGCTGGTTGATGTCTTCTTCATCGAGGTGTTGTTACCTTGCGGCCGTCTCCGAATAGAGGGTTGCCTAGCACGAAGCACAATTTAACACTGTGCCTGGTGGCATTGATGGCGCACTCTGTCATATATTCTATTGTCCATCTTTGACATCAGTCCACTTTAGCATTTGTCTGCCTCTATCTCATTTGTCTTACATTTTCCCCTTGAAGATGACTTTCAGTAAGTTATTACGTCTCTTTAAGTGTAAAAAATAAAACATTTGTCTTATTCGAATTGTGTTTAAAAGTTCGTTCTTTATTTTCAGCATTTTCAAAAATGTAATTATTTGTTTTCTTCTTTGTCCACTCAATTCTTCCCATTCTTCTACATACCCACATTTTAAGAACTTACAATTAATATACTTTTTAAAACAAAAATACTTTTCATGTTTCTGTGCCAAGCAGAAAAATTGAGTAGGTATTGCACTTTTTTTAATTAGCACTGTTAGTTCTAATATATTTGCTTTCATGTTAACTTTCTTTCTTCTACTTTTTAAAAATCCTGTTCTGCTTTTTGCCGGTAGGCGTCGCATGCTTATGTCAATGATGTGTTTTCGATCAAGGTCACTTTCTGTAGTTTGGTACACAGTGATATTATATTGCTTTATTATGTCGTAATTTCCCTCAATCCGTCTTCTTCTTGCTCTACCTATCTTCGTTGTTCCATTTTGTTGTTATAAGCTCTTAACTGAGGGGTTCATGCGCACTAAATGTTCAAACCACTTTAATATTTGTCTCTCTGTGTGTTCGATTACTGATATAATAATTCCAACGGTGTTTCTGATTTCATTGTTCTTTACATGATCTTTTCCGTTTCGTGTTTTGTTCACAGCTTTTCTGAGGCTTCTCATCTCACATGTTGTCAGTTTTCTTTCATAATCTTTAGTAAGAGTCCGTGTTTGACATTGATAGCAAAGAGTTGGAATAAAGATAGAATTTATCAAGTTCTTCTTTGTTTCCATAGAGTAGAGATATCAGGATACTTTAACATTGGCGACATTTGGTCTGTAACTTTGTTAGCATTTTGAATTCTTGCTTCAATCTTTCTGTTAAGTCTTCCATCCTCTGTAACTTTGTTAGCATGTTGAATTCTTGCTTTAATCTCTCTGTTAAGTCTTCCATCCTCTGTAACTTTGTTAGCATGTTGAATTCTTGCTTCAATCTCTCTGTTAAGTTTTCCATCCTCTGTAACTTTGTTAGCATTTTGAATTCTTGCTTCAATCTCTCTGTTAAGTCTTCCATCCTCTGTAACTTTGTTAGCATTTTGAATTCTTGCTTCAATCTTTCTGTTAAGTCTTCCATCCTCTGTAACTTTGTTAGCATTTTGAAATCTTGCTTCAATCTCTCTGTTAAGTCTTCCATCCTCTGTAACTTTGTTAGCATGTTGAATTCTTGCTTCAATCATTTCTGTTAAGTCTTCCATCCTCTGTAACTTTGTTAGCATTTTGAATTCTTGCTTCAATCTCTCTGTTAAGTCTTCCATCCTCTGTAACTTTGTTAGCATTTTGAATTCTTGCTTCAATCTTTCTGTTAAGTCTTCCACCCTCTGTAACTTTGTTAGCATTTTGAATTCTTGCTTCAATCTCTCTGTTAAGTCTTCCATCCTCTGTAACTTTGTTAGCATGTTGCATTCTTGCTTCAATCTCTCTGTTAAGCCTTCCACCCTCTGTAACTTTGTTAGCATGTTGAATTCTTGCTTCAATCTCTCTGTTAACCCTTCCATCCTCTGTAAAAACGCTACCCAGGTATTTGAATTCTTGCACTTGCTTTAATCTGTAATTGTCTATTGAAATGTTCATGTTTCCTGGTGTTCTACTTATGTTCATGATTTCAGTTTTGTCTACATTAACTTCATATCGTGCTGATAGCCGTTTCATTAGAGCAAATTGATATGCGATTGTAGATGTTCTTCTGCGTTGTGTATCAGGCATTGAACATCAGTGAAGAGCAGTTCATTTATTTCACAATGTATGTCTTCTGTCGCTGGAGTTACCTCTATTTTAGTGGTGTCTTCTTCCTCTACCTTTCAACTCCCTGTGGAGCATAGGTCTTCAAAAACACTTTCCAAGTCGTTCTGTTTCTTGCCATTATTTTAAGATCGTTTCATGTCTTCCCCTTCATCTTCATCTCTGCTTCTAACTGTCTTCTCCAAGAATTCATTGGTCTTCCTCTTTGTCTTTTTCCCTGGGGATTCCAAAAAAAAAAGGCCTTTTGTGTAATACTCTCAGTTAGCTTCCGCAGTGTGTGTCCTATCTAGCGCCATCGTCTTCGCTGTATCTCTTTATACACTGGTATTTGAGTGGTGCATTTCCATAGTTCTATGTTAGTGATTTTGTCCTGCCATTTCCATCCTTTTATCCTGCATAAGCATCCATTAATGAAAGTCTGTATCTTCATGATTGTCATTTTAGTTGTTCTCCATGTTTCACAGCCATATAATAAGATTGACTTAACATTGGAGTTGAACATTTTTATTTTAGTATTTAACCTAATTTCTTTGGACTTCCATATGTTTGCCAGTGCAACAAATGCTCCTCTTGCTTTTGATGTCCTTGTTTTGGTATCATTCTCTGTTCTTCCCTCTTTGTCTATATTACTGCTCAGATATATGTAAGATTATACGTGTAGTAAAATCTTACATATAATTGAAATAAGAGAAATTGTATTTCTCCTATTTTTATTTGGTTATTGCCAACTGCATTAATTCTCATAATTTTGGTCTTATCTCTATTTATTTTCAGTCCCATCTGTAGTGATCTCTCATCAATTATGCTCAAATTTATCTTGCTTCTGTTGATGGTTGTGTGATAGGAGAGCTATGTCATCAGCAAAGTCTAAATCATCAAGATGCTTGGTCAGTGACCACTGGATTCCACTTCTGTTGTTTTTAGTTATTGTTTATAATCCAATCCATGGCCAGTAGAAAGAGAAATTGAGATTGAAGGCATCCGTGCCTTACTCCTGTTCTTATTTCAAAATGATTCTGTAAGCTGTCCTTTCAAATACCACCCTACATTCCATTCCTTCATACATTGTTCTTATCAGTTTAATAAACTTTATGGAGATTCTGTAATGACTCAGCAACTTCCAAAGCATTCTTCTGTCTAAACTATCAAATGCCTTTTCGTAATCTATGAATCCAATATAAAGTGGGGATTTTAGTTCTAAACTTTGTTCAACTATTATACGTAGAGTAGTTATTTGATCAGCACATGATCAAAGTTCTTCCTAAAACTTGCTTGTTCATCTCTCAAATATTTCTCGATGATAATAGTGGTATAGTCCATGTATATAATGAACAGTAAGGGGGATAATACACATCCCTGTCTGACTCCAGGTGTCACTTGAAACCATTTTGATAGACCAGCATTTGTTTTAACCGAACCGTCACAATTACTATACAAATATCTAACACTGTCTAACAACAGCCCTTTAACCACGTATTTCTCCATGATATCCAATAGTATTTCCCTATTAACTCTAATCTATCGAATGCCTACTCTTAGTCTATAAAGGCAACATTTAATCCCTCTTGATGTTATATTGTTTTTTCCCCACTTATTTGACGTAAAGTGAATACAGCATCTGTGCACCTTTACATCATCATCTAGTGCCGTGCTTGCTGGTGTAGGTGATCGTTTTTCTCCACAACTTTCGATCTCGGCAGTTATTTATCATTTCTTTTGCTGGCCTTCTGCCAAGTCATTCTCTTAATTAAGCTGTCTAGAATCTTTTCTCTTTGCTTCCCTCTATCTCTTTGTGCCTCAATTTTCCCAGTTGTCACAATATATCCCAACTGTTCCCTTCTCATTACATGGCCAAAATATGATGATTGTGGCGATTCATGATTGTACAAAGAAATTACGACGGTGGTTTTCTGTTGCCTTCCGTTGATTTGTTTATGGATGGCTTCGCTGGCCTTTCACTAAAAAGTCTCACCCACAAGGCAGTGGGGTTGTTTTACTTCAGGGTACTCTCCCATTAGCCTTTTACTCTCCAGGGCATACATGCAAGGCAGCAGATAAAATGACCCGACCTGGCAACCAACCTGTGCACCCTTTACCTTTCCTAAATCCAAATTGTTCTAGGCTATGGGAGTGATCAATCATAGATTTATTCTTTGTTATAGTACGTATGCGTATATTTTCCCACCGTGGCTTAAAAATGGAAATTCCTCTATATGTGCTACAGTCTTCTTTGTTTTCTTTCGTGAATTTTCCTTCATTCTAAGCTTTCTTGAAAATACTCCATAGCCATAAGACTCCGGTAAGACCAAGATATTCTTGGAGAAGACAGATGGAAGCAGAGATGAAGATGACGGGGAAGACGTGAAATTATCTTAAAAGAATGGCAAGAAACAGAACGGCTTGGAAAGTGTTTCTTGAAGACCTATGCTCTACAGGGAGCTGAAAGTGTTTCTTGAAGACCTATGCTCCACAGGGAGCTGAAAGTGTTTCTTGAAGACCTATGCTCTACAGGGAGCTGAAAGTGTTTTTTGAAGACCTATGCTCTACAGGGAGCTGAAAGTGTTTCTTGAAGACCTATGCTCTACAGGGAGCTGAAAGTGTTTCTTGAAGACCTATGCTCCACAGGGAGCTGAAACGTAGAAGAAGAAGAAGAAACTAAGACTCCAGTGTCCCCGCATGCCATTAATCATTCTGTTGTTATCCTGTCCGCCCCAGCCATTTTATTTTCAGTACTTCTCTTGATAGCATCTTTCACTTTGGTTTCTTTTATTTCAGGAATGTCTTCGTTTGTGAAGCTTGATGTAAACTTTCCCTTCCTCATGTAACAAATCCCCATCTCTAACTTTTATACTTTCAGTAGGTTGGAACAATTGCCTAGACTAATCATGACAAATCACACATCAGAAAGAAGCAATCAACATTTTTGCACATCATGAAAAGAGGAAAGGTGGAATACTTGGTTAAACTGGCAAAATAAAAGGAAAGAGAGATCGCGGACGACAAAGAGAGAAAATACTAGACGGCTTGGTGCCATGACACGGGAAACAGTCAACAACAGAACTGATACGATGCACTGTAGATAGAAGATTGTGGAAGGACAAAATCACTTACGCCAATCGGTATGGCACATGATGATGATGATGATGATGAGGTTGGAACAAGTCGTCTCTCGATCTGATTTTTTTTTCTCTTGATCTCATTTTTATCTCATGGCTTTGTATAATTGTCTTGAGGAATTTACGCAGATGTCATTTAGTTTATTCCCGTATTCAATCCAATGGTTACCTTTTGCTTGTTTGATGAGTTTCGATGACTGTATTCTCGCAGTTCTGTATTTCTCATAGTCTTCTTCTAGTCTAGACTTTATCCAATTATGGTATAGGTCTTTTTTTTTTAAAAAATATCTTCACTGCTTCTTTCACTTCTGTGTACCACTATGGTTCGAATTCATGTTATCAAAATGATTTTTTTTTTTTTACTCCTATTCATTTGTTTATTTCTGTATCGCATTTTTAATAAACCTGTTATATGTCAAAGATAAATAGCCATACTCTTACACTCGCTTGGTCCTTTCAGTCTAGCTTTGTATTCGCTTGTAATGCCAGTGTGTCTTTTTAATATTTATATCCAATTTTATTTGGATAACTTGAGGTTAGAGATATGACGTAATGTTTAAAGCAAAAATAGCTATGGCCAGAAATAGTACCAGCCCCCCACTAGGCACACAAAATGATGATGATGAATGTTGAAAAAGCCAAATACGTCGTTTGTTATGTGTAGCCAGTAGTTGTCATTTATGAGTGTAACAAAATGTGGTTTTCATGCGCAGTCAAACGATGCTGCTTGTTATACGCAATTAGAAGCGACTTATTTTGTCAAATATTTTTAACATAACATTTAACTAAACAAACTCTAACATTTTGGCTACATGAAATTAATATTTGTGTTAGCGTAAACCGTATCTTGTAGGCCCCATGTTCTTATCTGGGAGCCGCGATAGCTCAGTGGTTAGTGAACTGGACTACAAAGGACGACTTCCGGGTTCACCCAGCCTTAAATGGGTACTGGATTTTTTTTTCTGGGAAAGTAAAGTGGCACGGGCGTATACCGATCACATTGTCCCAAAAATCATGTGCCGAAGGTTTCCGGTTGGAATCCAAGATTGAGGATTTGTTTTTCTCCCGCTTGATACAGAATCAGAGGCCTAACAAGCCGCTATCGTAAAAACGCCTTAGTTAATGAAACGTAGACCTGATACTGAATGTATAAATTAGCGGTAGATAATAGTGATAGTATTTTCAGCCCTAAAACAACAACAAAAATAGGATTCTGTAATGTACGAACAATGGCCGCGCCGACGAAACAAGCACAAATCGCGAAGGAGATTGATAGGTGCGACTTAGACATTAGGAATAAGTGATGTGAAGTGCGCTGGCTAGAAACAAGCAGGAAATATGTTGACAATAAAATAGTGAATCAATTCAGAGGAAGAAGTAATATTAATTTATTATTACTTGTCTCCTGACAATAAAATAATAGTATTTTCAGGAAGGGAAGATGGAAAACACAGTGAAGGAGTAAGCATAATGATGACAGACACAGCTGCAAGAAGTTTATTTGAATATATCTATCTATGTCTATAGTCCTTTCGAGCCGAAGACGGCACATAGGGCAGAACCACAATCTCAAAAACAGAAACCTTGCGTGCAAAATGGCACATATTGCAGAGATCACCACTTCTAAAATCTATGGTTCTGTTTCCATAACAATGCTTTTTACAATGACAGCTTGTCAAGCCATCTATCAAACTCCTTAGTCGCCTCTTACGACATGCCTGGAAGGTCACAGTGTCACTATTCTTTACTTCCCACATAATGAGGCCCCGGTAACACATAGCCGTTTGATACGAACACGATATAAAACAAAATATGGAAGACTTTCAATTGTTCAATGCTATGCGCCTACGAACGAAGCTGATGATGAAGTTAAGGACGATTTTTATAACCAACTACAATAACTTATAAACAAAATACCAATCATGGGTGGGCCGAGCAGAAGCTGTCATCAAACAGGTCTGTGGGCTTACCAATATCAACGCTGGCGAGGAGTGGATACCGATGCCTACGTCATTCAGGGGGACATTCTCGTGTATTGTCACACTCGACAGGAAATGTAGGGAGCAGGACTCAGTCGTGGTCAATGGCGAGGTCAACGGTCTCATCTGTGATAACACCGATGAGAACATATGTGATAACACCGATGAGAAAGATGCAGTCATCTATACAGACGGGTCTGTAATACGACACCAAAGGAGTACATGGGCATTTACATCACGCTCGGCAGGCAGAATAGTCAAGAAAGACAGTGGTGTATACGTAATGACCACGAGTGGCATGACGATGGAGGTGATGGCAGTGACCAAGGCATTCATCTGGTTATAGTCACAAGACTACACCCACGCCTGTATACTGAGTGATTCGATGAGCATGATAAGAAAAGTGGGGGCGGGCTCTGTACGTATGAAATGTGTAAAGTCATTGCAGAAGTAAAAAATACGTAAGGTCACCTTTGTCTACGTCCCGTGACATGCTGGAGTACGGGGAAATGAAAAAGCGGACAGGTTGGCTAGCTGCGTTATTGTTGAGGGCGGTCAACCAATGGATCGGGCGGACATCATCTAACAGCTGATATCCTCAAGGCAATTGATAGCCATAATTTAATACACCTCCAGAAAATGTTCAACATCATTTGGAAAGCAGAGAAGGTGCATTATAAGTGAAAAAAATAAATCATTGTTAAGATTCCAAAAAAGGGTAATCTCAGAGATTGTAACAACTGGAGAGGTGCGACTCTTTTGACAGTTGCCTCAAAGTTATTCTGCAAAATCATCCTAAATAGAATAAAGGCTTCAATAGATACAGTAATGCGTGAAGAACAAGCTGGGTTTAGAAAAGGAAGCAACTGCCTTGACCACATTTATACTCTAAGACTTATATTGGAGGAACACATTGAAAAGTAAAAAAGTAAAGTACCCCTTTCACGCCAAGTGGCGTATAGGGAAATATGGTGTTAGTGACCCTATATTTTACAGACCTTCAGCACATTATTTTTGGGGTAATGTGGTCGGTATTACGCCCATGCTGCTTTACTTTCCCAGAAAAAAATCCGGTACCCATTTAAGGCTGGGTGAACCCGTAAGCCGTCGATTGGGATCGAACCCTACCCCTTGTCCTTTGTAGTCCAGTACACATTGAAAAGCAAACACCTTATTGTACTTAACTTCATTGACTTCGAAAACGCATTCGACAGTATTCATCGAGATTCTTTGTGGAAAATTCTGAAGCAATATGGCATACCATAAACAATCATAAATATTATCAAAGACATGTATGATGGTTACACATGTGCAGTTCGTACAGAGGAAGAACTGAGCGAATGTTTCCCAATAGAAACTGGGGTTAAACAAGGATGTATTTTATTACCCTTGTTATTTGGAGTTGTTATGGACTTCATAATGAAGAAATGCTACATTGATAACAAAGGCATCGAATGGATACAAGGAAATCATTTGGAGGACCTTGAATTTGCTGATGACATAGCCCTCCTCAGCAATCAAATAAAATCGATGCAGAAAAACATAAATGAACTATCATCGATATCAGGCAAAATTGGGCTTGAGATCAAGAAAAGATTAAAGTCACGAAAAGCTTAATTCCAACAGATGACAGAATATGCTTGGAAAACAAATCAGTGGAAGAGTTTGATCACTTTATGTATCTTGGAGAGGAGCGCGTGGCCGTGCGGCTAAAAAACCACTGTTCCGCTGGCTGAAAAGCCGACGTTCGGTGTTCGAAGCCCGCGGTAGACAGAATGGATTTTTTCTATCGGGGGTGAAATAAAAATCCTGAGAAATCACACGTCGTGGCGACTGCTTTGACCAAGCGGCCTTTATTTCTCTGGTTCTATCGTTGCCCCCCGTCATACACCAGCAATGGTAATATGTGACGTAAAGATAGTTTTTTTTTATGTATCTTGGAAGTCACATTGATCAAGAAGGGGATACAAGTAAAGAAATTAGAATCAGAATAGCTAAAGCCAATGTCTTTCAGAAGCCTTGAAAAGTTGTGGAAATCAAAACTCATCAGCACAAACACAGAACCTAGACTATTCAAATCAAACATACTGTCAGCCCTTAAGTATGCATGTGAGAACTGGAAAACAATAAGAGACATAGAAACAAAGTTGAACGGATTTGAAAATAAATGTCTAGGGAAAATACTTGGTATAGCGTGGAACGAATTCAAAACAAACGAGGAAATTAGAGAAATCGCCAATCAACCACTAATATCTTCTGTAACAAGAGAAGACAATGGTCATATGTTGGACATGTGATGGGAAGAGATAATAACCGAATAGCAAAGCAAGCCCTCATATGGGAAACAACAGGTAAGAGGAAAAGAGGCCGACCCAGAGAAACACAGAGAAGAACATTGATCATAGAGGCAAAAGCAGCAGTAATTGGCTCCCTCAATGAGATAGAGTTGCTTGGACATAACAGAGACAAATGGCGAGATTTGATAAAAGTTCTTTGCAAGGATTGAGACTGCTAGAATGAAAACAAACATTAGAAAAAGAGAAAGAGTATTTGGGTTTATGCCCTATTGCCGGCCACGGTTCGAAAGGTCAATAGATAGATAGTTAGAAGGTCTAAAAAAAATATGGTGACTAACACCATATTCTCTATACGCCACTTGGCGTGACGGAGTTCTTTACATTTAAAAAAAAACCTGTTGTTACCTGAAAGTACTTATATTCAAAGAACAAAATGTTCACTTAAAGAGAACAAGCGGGGAGGGAAGGGAAGAACCCTCACTGATAGCTCCAGGTTTCTGACATTTCAGGAGCTTTTAGGATCACAAAGTCAATATTTCAACTTTCTGCGAAGTTCTATGAACAGTCTGTGTCGCTGCAGACTGACTAATGAGTTCTGGTTTTCAGTGATCGGCGCAATCGAGAAAACTGTTGGCGTATAAAATGCGCAGTTGGCATAGCGTCAGTTATAATAAGGGACGCACGCAAGATTCAAAGAAAGTTTAATACTTAACCCTCAGTAACAAGTCCGCCCTCTCAAGTGAAACTTTCCCAACTTCTATTGACACATTTACCTAAAATAGCTTATTAAGTATTACATTTTATTGCAACTCTTTTGCCTCTGTGAAACTGGTTCGTAATTCCATATAAACTGTATAATACGCATAAAGTGTAGCCTTGGTTTGTGAATTACAGACGGGGGCAGTTACTACGAGACTTTGGATACAGAACCACCTGCTCGTTTTATTGTTATATTGAGGGACTTAACAACAATGGAGGTGCCATGTATGCTGGAAATCGATTTCAACCAAGCACTGATGCGGAGAGAGTCTGGTGTTATTCCATTATTGGAGTCTGTCGGGGTGAGGTGGGGTGGCATATAGTAAATAAAGTAAAAGTAAAGAGCCCGTCACGCCAATTGGCGTATAGGGAATATTTTGTTACTTACTTACTTCTACCTTTCAGTTACCTGTGGAGCATAGGTCTTCAAAAAACACTTTCCAAGTCGTTCTGTTTCTTGCCATTCTTTTAAAATTGTTACATGTCTTCCCCATCATCTTCATCTCTGCTTCTGTCTGTCTTCTCCAAGAATTTCTCGGTCTTCCTCTTTGTCTTTTCCCCTGGGGATTCCAAAAAAGGGCCTGTTGTGTAATAATCTCAGTTGGCTTCCGCAGTGTGTGTCCTATCCAGCGCCGTCGTCTTCGCTGAATCTCTTTATCCACTGGTATTTGACTGGTACATTTCCACAATTCTATATTAGTGATTTTGTCCTGCCATTTCCATCCTTTTATTCTGCGTAAGCATCAAATGAAAATCTGTGTCTTCGTGATTGTCAAATTTGTTGTTCTCCATGTTTCACAGCCATATAATAAAAAAAAAAAAAAGTAAAGTACCCCGTCACGCCAAGTGGCGTATAGGGAATATAGTGTTAGTGACCATACATTTTACAGACCTTCGGCACATGATTTTTGGGGTAATGTGGTCGATATTACGCCCATGCCGCTTTACTTTCCCAGAAAAATAATCCGGTACCCATTAAAGGCTGGGTGAACCGGAAGCCGTCGGTTGGGATCGAACCCTACCTCTTGTCCTTTGTGGTCCAGTTCACAGAACTTAGTAGAACACTGAGCTATCGCGGCTCCCACAGCCATATATTAGGAGTGACTTAACATTGGAGTTTCCAGAGTGATTCTGCCTAATATTTTTCCTGGCACTGAAAGTAGCATAATTCCCCTATAATTTGTGCACTCCTGTAAACTTCCTTTCTTTGGTAGTTTGATCATAAAACTTTCTTTCCAGTCCTTAGGTATTTCTTCCCTCTCCCAATTTTTTTTCTGATAGATTATGTAACATCTTTGTAGAGGTGTTAATATCTGCTTTGATGGCTTCCGAAGGAATTTAATCAGGTCCTGTGACTTTACCATTTTTTAATAGTTTGATGGCTTTCATTATTTTTTCTTTGCTTGGTTTTCTACAGTTAACGTGTTACTCTTCTTCTGCTGGTAGTATATTTGGAGGATTATTTGAGCCGGGTCTGTTCAAAAGTTCTTCAAAGTTCTCTTTCCATCTCTCCATTTGTTCCCTTATATTACTAAGCAGATTTCCTTTCTTATCTTTGATAAAGGCATTGATCTGTTTGTATTTTCCACTTAATTTCTGTGCGATGCTGTACAGTTCTTTTATATTCCCTTTATTTTCTGCTTCCTCTGCCTCTTTAGCTACTTCATCTATATATTTCCTCTTATCCCTTTTAATGCATCTTCTCACTTCTTTGTTCACCTCTGTGTAAGCTTCCTGTGTCTTGGCTTTATTACTTCTTGTTTTGCTTTTATTTATGTCTGCTTTCTTGTTCTTTCTTTCTTTAATTTTATCCAGGGTCTCTGCTGTCATCCATGACTTATTCTGGCGTTCTCTTTTCCTCATCGCTTCTTCACAAGTGTTAGTGACCATAATTTTTATAGACATTCGGCACATGATTTTTGTGGTAATGTGGTCGGTATTACGCCCGTGCCGCTTTACTTTCCCAGAAAAAAAATCCGGTACCCATTTAAGGCTGGGTGAACCCGGAAGCCGTCGATTAGGATCAAATCCGACCTCTTTGGGGTGGCATATAGGACCGGATATAAAGGCCGCTTGTCCTGATCCGTCGCCGCAAGGGGTCCGTGTCTGAGTTTATAAGTCTGGTATGACAATAAACGTAGGCCTGATACAGAATGTGTAAATTACAAGAGGCCGACCCAGAGACACACTGAGAAGAACATTGATCAGAGAAGTAAAGGCAGCAGGAATCGGCTACCTCAATAAGATTGAGATTCTTGCACATATCAGAGACAAATACGAGATTTGATAAATGTTTTTTGCAAGGATTGAGACTGCTAGGAAGAAAATTTAGAAAAAAAGGGAAAGAGTATCAGGGTCTATGCACTATGGGCCGGCCAGGGCTCGAAAGGTCAATGGATAGACAGACAGACAGACAGACAAGCAGGCAGGCAGACCGACCGACCGACCGACCGACCGACCGACCGACCGACAGGACAGGACAGGACAGGACAGGACAGGACAGGACAGGACAGGACAGGACAGACAGACAAGCAGGCAGGCAGACCGACCGACCGACCGACCGACCGACCGACCGACCGACAGGACAGGACAGGACAGGACAGGACAGACCAGACAGACAGACAGACAGGCTGAGAGACTTAAAACATTTCAGGGTTTTGTTCCAATCCAACATTGCCTAGCAACCGTCACCGCTTCATTCCCTCTCTCCCCTTCATCAACGTTACACAAATAAATGTGTCCAGTTGTGTGCAACTAGTGTATCTTTAACACTGACAAGCTAACAGCTTCTGGCAGATGCCCAATAAAACTGAAACAACCTTACATTAACTTCCCTGGAACACGACAAGTTGACAGTTTTAACGATTACGTAAACTTGAAGCATAGATAAAACGCTTTTTGTATGCTTGTATTTATTTAATAGCTAACAACATTTAAACCATTCTAACTTATTAAGTCATTTGAGTTGAACTGTGCTATTGACTGCCTTCAAATGTAACTTTAGTCAAATTGTATTTAAATTAATCGTACTTTTATTTTAAAATTCCAAGTAATTTTAATTAAATTAGGTTTTATTATTTTTTTTAATGGAGGTAATTAAGTAACTTATTTTGTTCATATATTTTCTAGTCAGGATGATCTATGATCGCACAGAAAGAAGAGGAATATGTAGTGGTATTATTGCGAAATTTGACGCAACATCTCAAACTGTGCTTATTCTGCTTTTATTTTCGCAATTCGGATACCGTTTGCTCTTAAGGAGAGATTGCGTGTTCGATTTAGTTAACTGGCGGTTGTGTACGTGAATTAAAGATACAGATTCAGTTGTAGTTTTAGGGATCACTAGTAAAAGTGTTTTCTTGGGACTTGTTCGGAAACACGAACACAAGTTTGTTGTGTATAACCTTGTGGCTTATTATTTGTGTGTGTGTAGGCAGGAGACGTTTGTTATCTGTAGCCAAGTAAAGTAAAGTAAAGAGCCCCCGTCACGCCAAGTGGCGTATAGGGAATATGGTGTTAGTGACCATACATTTTACAGACATTCGGCACTTGATTTTGAGGAACTGAGGTCGTCGGTTGGGATCGAACCCTACACCTTGTCCTTTGTAGTCCAATTCACTAACCACTGAGCTATCGAGGCTCCCCTGTAGCCAAGATATATCGGTTATTGTGTATTGCCAATGAGACGTTTCTTATTTAAACTATAGTTTTCTTAGTATTTCATTATAGTAAAACCGCAGCCAGCTATAGATTTATAAGTTAAAAGAGGTGAACTTGGGTTCAAAACCTGGCGGGTGTGGTCGAAAGTTTTTTTTTCTATTGAGGGTGAAACAAAAACTTAGACCTGAACACCTCGCGGCGACTGCACTGGACAAGCAGCTTTTATTCTCCAGTCCTACAAATTTCCCCTGGCAGACCCCAGTAATGGGAAATTGCGCAAAGATAAGTTTCGTTTTTTTCTAATAGTTGGATGTGAGTAAAACTATAGTTGGCTGTGGATATTCCCGTTCTCCACAAACAAATTTGCGTGGTTTCTATTTTTAAAATAAGTTAGTCTTTTCGGGTTTTCCCTATATGATCATAACAAACAAGAAGAAAATAGTCTGCAGTAAGTTTCACATTTAAGTCCAGAACATCTTTAGGGGAGTTGAGCTTATAAGTTTTAATGGATTTTGTAATTAAAAAAAAAAAATCCTCCTGAGAGATATATTCTAATTTTTTTTTTTCTTTCCAACGAACAGTTTAACAGGTGAAAAGTTAACATTTTATTAGTTATGGTGTATTATATGCCAGACCTACTGTTATATATTAACATAGTTTATTTTAATATAACTTTCACTGTTTCAGAACTGTTTATGTATTGTGATAATTTTACGACTACTTAATTATTTGTGAATAATTGTACTCAATTACTTCTTAATTTTCAGCGAGAATGGAACCTTTGAGGGTGCGTATCAAATTCTTATTATATGTATACAGAGACACATATCTCATTATATTATATATTGTGTATAGTTAGTTTGCTATACCCGATGAATGCTTTTACTTTTGCCGAAACTCTGTACTTTGTCATATATTTTGTTAGTCCAGCTGATCAACACCACTTTATGCTTAGTTTATATCCATCTTTTGTTTTTTCACTGTCAATTAATGTTCAGAAGACAGTAATATTAAATCAAGGTGACTTCAAACCTCTATCTATTACTCTAAAAGACTGCCCACTAGAATCAGTACAGAAATTTACATATCTTGGATCCACAGTTACGCAAACCATCTCTCTTGATGAAGAAATAAACTGTCGAATTGGTAAGGCAGCTACGACCTTCGGCAAACTCACAAAAAGGGCATGGAACAACACGAAACTAACTCGAAAGACTAAACTCCTAATATATCAAACATGTGTGCTTAGCACACTACTATATGGATCCGAAACCTGGACAACATACTCAAACCAGGAAAAAAGACTAAATGTCTTCCACATGCGATGTCTCCGCAAAATAATGCACATCAAATGGCAAGACAAAATAACCAACTTAACTGTCCTGCAACGTGCTAAGACCCTAACAATCATGTCGATGCTCAGAAGTCGAAGGCTAAGATGGCTGGGGCATGTCCAACGGATGGAAGAAAAACGCATTCCTAGGCAAATACTATATGGCGAGCTAAAACACGGAAAACGACAAATCGGCAGACCTAAACTACGATATAGAGATATCTGCAAATCATCTCTGAAAGACTTCTCCATCGGTGAAAACGACTGGCAACATCTGGCAAGTGATCGCACATCATGGAGAGCACGTATAAGGAACGGTATAACAACATTTGAGACTGTGCTAAGACAGGACTTAGAAGAGAAGAGACTCATGAAAAAGGATGGTAAACCCTGTGAACCAGCGAGCCTGACCTGTTCATTATGTGACTGCGTGTGTTTGTCAAACATTGGTAGAATTAGCCACGAGAGAAGCTGTTCGGCAAAAACAATACCTCAAAAGAATACGCAATAGCCTCCACTAGACCGTCTGACAAGACGAAAAGGGCCATATATATATATATATACATGTATATATATCCATCTTTCGTTCGCCCCAATTATGTCTATATCTGCAATGTCGTTTCCTGTATAAATGTTACTGTCTTTTGTAATTCTTGCAGTGGCCCATATAGTTTTGTCTGTAGTATTGTATCGATTGGCCAATGGATTTTCATCAGTCTACTATATTCAGTTCACTAAAATACAAATGTTCCACTCCAATGTTAAGTCAGTCTTATTGTATGGCTGTGAAACATGGAGAACAACTAAAATGACAATCATGAAGATTCAGACTTTCATTAATGCATGTTTGCGCAGAATAAAAGGATGAAATGGCAGGACAAAATCACTAACATAGAATTATGGAAAAGTACCAGTCAAATACCAGTGGATAAAGAGATACAGCGTAGACGATAGCGCTGGAGAGGACACATACCGCGGATGCCAACTGAGAGTATTAAACAACAGACCTTTTTTGGTATCCCCAGGGGAAAAGACAAAGAGGAAGACCTAGGAATTCTTGGAGAAGACAGATAGAAGCAGAGATAAAGATGATGGGGAATACATGGAACGATCTTAAAAGAATTGCAAGAAATAGAAGGACTTGGAACGTGTTTGTTGAAGACTTATGCTCCACATGGAGCTGAAGGTAGAAGAAGTCTTGAAGTATGTGTTCAGCAGTCTGGGACACCTATCCACATGTACATATAGTTGAGGTACCGATCTTGAATTTTGTATACATGTGACTGTTGAGTCGATTGTATCCGGTTCTGAGGCGTATAATGATACCATCTACTCATATTATGAAAGGCATCCTGATTTGGGGCTTGTGGTCCTCTGATTGATTTCATTATCTGTTTCTTATGATGGTATGTAACCGGTACATCTGGTTGTGTGTCTGTTGAACCTTCCTTTGCCAGCTGATTTGCTCTCTTGTTTCCTGGTATTCCACAGTGAGATGGGATCCATCTGCGCAGGGCAGCCCTGTGGTGCTTGCAGAGTTCAGTCAATAAGGTCTACAGATGTGGCAATTTTCTTTATTGTATTGTCTGGAGTACTGATTCTTGCATCTGTCAAAAACACTACAGGATGTGTGCTAATATTGCTGTTCAGCAGTTTTTCTAGTGCTAACTTTATTGCTTGGATTACTGCATCGTAATTGTGACAATATTTCCTTGTTGCTATTTTATTCAGATCCCTAGTGTTATTTGGGTACTCTATGTATGCACCTGCTCCCCCATTCTTTACTGCATTCTGTGCTGATCCATCTGTGTACACACGAATCCGTAGGTCTTGTGAGTATTCTTCATCCATGAAACTGAGAGTTATTGTTGTACGCTGTATACTATGTTGTTCCTCCTTGTTGGAATTATAAATATATATTGAAATATTCCTTTCATTTCTGTCCATATTTGAACTGATAATCCTGATTCATCTGTCCTGGGAGTCTGTTCTGGTATGGGCAGTAAGGGGTTAACAACTTTTGGTATGTCTGTTTAGTTTATATAAAAGTCAAGTACCCCCGTCACGCCAAGTGGCGTATAGGGAAATATGGTGTTAGTGACCCTATATTTTACAGACCTTCAGCACATGATTTTTGGGGTAATGTGGTCGGTATTACGCCTGTGCTGCTTTACTTTCCCAGAAAAAAATCCGGTACCCATTTAAGACTGGGTGAACCCGGAAGCTGTCGGTTGGGATCGAACCCTACCCCTTGTCATTTGTAGTCCAGTTCACTAACCACTGAGCTATCGCGGCTCCCTTAGTTTATATATATGATCATATTTATGCACCTTTTTCCACGTTATTTAAAAAAAAAATATTTTCATTAAATTAATTTGCCATTTCCTTCACATTGAATAACTTGTGTACATGACCACGTCTGTTCAAGGCACCCCCCCCCCCTTTTGTATTTTTAAATGCTGCGCGGACACCCTCCCCCCCTCACATGTTTTGTTTTCTAAATTTTGTTTCGAGTCCACTCCTTGTAGACCTGGGGGCCTCGGTAGCATAGTTGGGAAAACCACCAGACTGGACTACCGACGTTCGGACAACCCGTGTTCGATTCCCGCTGGGAGCAGTGTGAATTGTACTCGTGGTTGGAAAAAACATATATATACCCCCACGGTCGACCCAGCCGTTGGCAGAAATGGGTACCAGGGTATTACCCTGGGAAGGTGAAGAATGTCGCCTCGCATCTGAGTCTCGATGCTTGAGGCTACACTATACATAAATCTCCGAACATTTCTAGATAGGCGGCCGAGCACATATGGGTGTAAACTCGCGTGCTAAGACGCCGGTTCAAGTCTCGTACTTTACCGTTACCTTTTCCTTGTAGACCTTCAAGACATCACCCTCGAGAAATACATAAAGTGGCAACTTGTATTTACATTCACCTATAATTTTGAGAAGTTACTGTTTGCATACCATTCAGTCTTGTTGATTATCGTTGTAATAGTGTGTGTTGTAGTATTGTTGTATTATCAGTTATGTAATCTCAAAATATTGTCTTTTTCAGTGGATACACACTAGTAGTCAGCAAAGTGACATATTGATTTGGACAGCTCACAGAAACGGTCATTCAAGTGAAACTACTCACAATAGCATAATGTCTATAAAGCCAACTCTCAGAAACGGAAAATCAGTAGTGAAAGCTTTCAAAGGATGGGTGTCAAGAAAATTAGCTTCCGGAAACAGGGCTTTGAGTGAAACAGCTACTAGAAACAGGGCTTTGAGTGAAACAGCTACCAGAAACAGGGCTTTGAGTGAAACAGCTACCAGAAACAGGGCTTTAAGTGAAACAGCTACCAGAAACAGGGCTTTGAGTGAAGTAGCTACCAGCAACAGGGCTTTGAGTGAAACAGCTACCAGAAACGGCGTGTCAAATGAATCAGCTACAAGAAACATGTCAAATGAAGTAGCAACCACTAACAGCGCGTCAAATAATGCAGCTACCATAACCAGCGTGTCAAATGAAACAACCAGAAACAACGTGTCAAATAATGCAGTTAAAAGAAATAGCGCGCCAAAAACAAATGCAAGAAATAGCAAGTCAAATAAAACGACTAATAGAAACAACGCGCCAACGACAGCTATCAAAAACGATGCGTCACGTAAAACAGCTACCAGAAACAAAGCGTCAAGCGAAACAGTTACCAGAAATGACACATTAAAAGAAACAGTTACCAGAAATGACACATTAAAAGAAACAGTTACCAGAAATGACACATTAAAAGAAACAGCTACCAGAAATGACACATTAAAAGAAACAGCTACCAGAAATGACACATTAAAAGAAACAGCTACCAGAAATGACACATTAAAAGAAACAGCTACCAGAAATGACACATTAAAAGAAACAGCTACCAGAAATGACACATTAAAAGAAACAGCTACCAGAAATGACACATTAAAAGAAACAGCTACCAGAAATGACACATTAAAAGAAACAGTTACCAGAAATGACACATTAAAAGAAACAGCTACCAGAAATGATGCATCAAATGGAAGCGTTCCTAGAACAGAAATACTAAATGGAACACTTCTTAGCTGTAACACATTGCATGAGGCATTTAACAGCGATGAGATGACACGCGGAAGCAGGCGCTCTACAAAGTCTGTGAATGAGGCCGTGTGCGAGCAGACGAATTGGACGAAAACAAATGACGAGGACGTTGATATTCCAGTGGAGACAGACAGGTCACATTTTAAAACGCCGACAAATGACAAGATACTTGCATCGACAGGTGAGCATCACTTTAAATGTATGTATTTATGAATGGGCGTGTTTGTGTGTTCTTGTATGTATTTGAATGAATGAAATCTTTTAAGTAGATCGGACTTTACTGACGACGTTTCTTTTTCTTGTCTTATATTTGAAATTATATGGATGTGAATCATGGACAATAGGACAACAAACAAGAAAATCACTGGAGTCTGTAGAAATGTGGTTTTACAGAAGAATGTTGAGACAGTGGCGTATACTGATTTTGGGGTTTGGGCTACCGCTGACATAATAAATAAAAACATACATTATATTCAGTAGGCTAACATAAAGTAATAATTTCTAATGACTTCACCACATTTTAAATTACTGACTTATTTATATGTAAACTATATCCGTCTTGTTTGGGACGAAAATGTCTTGATGACTTTGTCATTGAAAGTACTGTTGGGTTGGTTTCTAAGTTTCTGAGGGAATGATTTCTCAATGGACATTAATGCAAAATCAGATAAGCGTTCTTGTGTCTGAGTTGAGCGACAATAAGACTTGATTCTCTTGAGAGCAGAAAAAGTTCTTTCTACAGATGCTGATGCGCATAACGTACTTATAAATAGCTAAGGAAGTTCCGGTAATCAAAAGTCAGTTTCACTTTCACTTTGTGATGATTCTGATTGGCTAGAGCTAAAAATAACCCATGAAGCCGCATTCATCTAGCGGCAACAACCGGTACATTATTTTGACGGGAGTTTTTGAATGTCAAGGTCGTTAATACTAGATTCGGATAGAGGAATAATGTACCTTTGGCTCCTAGAGGTTTCAATGCAGAATAGTTATAACATTCACAAATGTTATACTGGCCAGAGGAAAAAACCTCACTTTAATAAATGCAAATCAAAGCAAATAAATCATATTGGCCTACAAAATGTGTAATAAAATATTAGAAAATGTGTAATATAATTATTTTATAAAATAAAATAAATTATCATTTCATTTTGTATTTCGTTAATACGTTCAGGCTACCGGAGGTAGCTGCGGTATCATAGAGTATACGCCACTGTGTTGAGAATACCATGGACAGCTAAGAAGAGTAATGAAAACGTTCTGAAAGAGGCCAAATCAAAAAGAGAGCTAATTTCCAATATTAGGAAGAAACGATCATCATTTTTTGGCCATGTAATGAGAATAGAACGACTGGAATATATTGTAACAACTGGGAAAATTGAGGGACGAAGAAATAGAGGAAAGCAAAGAGAAAAAAAAAACCATATAGCTTAAGAGAATGGCTTGGCAGAAGATCAACAACAGAAATGATAAATAACTGTCGAGATCGAACATTGTGGAGAGACATGATCACCTACGCCAGTAGGCCCGGAAATGTGATGATGATGACATTTTACATTGGTGTACCTTAAAGTAGTAATTAAGAACAAGAGAGCTCTTGGTTCTAAAATCATGCTGATGTTCACCCTTGTATGTAAGTGACCCGTACAGCAGAGCTACAGAAGAAAATGCAAGATATGGAGATGAAATGTTAGGCATATCTCACTTTGATAGTAATACTGATGTAAAAGTTCTCAAAATGATACAAGGAACCGGAGTACATAACGATCTTTTGACTATCGTGAAGTAACGCAAAATGAAATGGTTTGGCCACGTTTCTCGATCGTCTGACCTAGCAAAGACCATTCTTTAAGGAACTGTGAAAGGAGCGAGGAGGTAGACTGAGAACGAAGTAATAGATAACAACATCAAAGCCTGGCCTCGACTTTGCAGTTCCAAAGGATGCCTCAAGATAGAAATTGAGAAGGTTAATGAAATCAGTGGTGTCCCAACTAACCTCGGGGATTACATGATGAAGAAGAAGAAATAAGTTAAGTTGGTGTTTTTGTCCGTTTATTTGTGTTAATAAGTGTCACGACTCTTGCTTTCTTTGAGTGTTTTTGGAGCATATTCAACAAAAGTTAGTCACTTATGAATGAAGTTAATTTTAGCACAACAAAATTGTCTAACTTCAACCTCACTCTCTTGGTCATAATTTTTGTTAGATGCAGTGATTAATGTCAAGACAATTGTGGGCAAGTGGTACAGTGATTGGCCAGAGCTTGCAAGTTGCAAACGGGTCTTCGCGAGATGTAATCGTAACCCTAGGCCGATCGTATTATGCAGTCATGAGAACACTGCGTGAAAGACATCGTCCACAATAGCTAATTTTTTAGTTAGCTGAGTGGCAGTGTTCCTTAGCGTTCGGCTTCTCGTGGCAAGGCGCAGTGCCAATGAGTGTGGGTTCGATCCTGCTTCGGACCATATATTGTTCTTTGTTTTTTTTTCTGCTGTTTATTTATTATTGTTTCTGAGTGCTGTATAACACACCTCTTCCTCCTATGATTCGCTTCCGAAGCTCATTGTGTCTCGTAGGTCGCTTTGAGAGAGGAAAAATCACTGTAACCACTGAACTTTTCCAATGTCATCTGCAGACTCCATCGTCTCTCGGCGTCGCATGCGTCGATTCATAAGTCTTGATAAATGACCAGCGTGATAATAAAAGACTTTATAACGAAGACTTGACCAAGGCAACAGAATAACAACCAAAAAGTTGTAGGACCAAGGAAACACTGAAGTTTAATTTTCGGACACAAAAGACAGTGGAAAGTCAATATTAGATAATACCTTAGAGCAGCGTTTCCAAAGTGGGCTCTATCGTGTCTCCCCCACCAAGGGATTTCGAACGACCCAGAGCGGCGATAGTAGCCTCGGGTGAAGTTTGGGGGCAGAGATTACAAATAAATGGGCGGTGGTAAAAAAGTAAAGTCACGCCAAGTGGCGTATAGGGAATATGGTGTTAGTGACCATACATTTTACAGACCTTCGGCACATGATTTTTGGGGTAATGTGGTCGGTATTACGCCCGTGCTGCTTTACTTTCCTAGAAAAAAATCCGGTACCCATTAAAGGCTGGGTGAACCTGGAAGCCGTTGGTTGGGATCGAACCCTACCTCTTGTCCTTTGTAGTCCAGTTCACTAACTACTGAGCTATCGCGGCTCCCTAAATGGGCGGTGGAAGCATTTAAAAAAAAGTTGAGAAGAGAAGTAAAATTTTAAAAATTGCGTTGCAAGGATGATAGCCGAGATTTGTGTTTGTTAACAACGAAATCAGCTAATCCTAAGATTTTTATATTCCTTTTCTTCATAAATTCAACTATTTCTGTACTTTTATCCCCTAATCCGCAGATGTTCCAAGTGCCTATTAAACGTTCTGATTGTTTTCTTTGTGTTGTTGTAGATTTCCCGCTTTTTGACATTTTCGTTCGTGATCGTAATATCGTAATAGCACAATGATGTAAGGTACTATTCGCACAAACTATATAAATCACATATAAAATCCATTTGAAATAGCACAAGAACGCTTTCAATCAGGAAACAACCAACAACAAGGACAAATCAAATAATAACATAGAGGTAGAAAACTCCAACATCAATGAGCTACTCTTCGCAGATGACCAATGCCTAATATATGAGGATGAAAACCTGCTACAACAGCATTTAACATCTCTAGATAAAAGCTGCACAAACTACAGTATGAAAATTAACACAGCAAAAACAGAGGCTATAAGAATAAGCAAATTGAGACACCCATTAAACATCAAGATCAAAGACAAAGAAATAAAACAAGTAGAGGAATTCAAGTATTTAGGCGCAATGTTCACAGAAGATGGAAAACTAGACAGAGAAATTGACATGAGAATACAAAAAGCAAATGCTGTCACATACCAGCTTTCACCATTATTAAGACTCCAAACATTTCTATGCCAGCTAAACAACAAATGATAAATAGCATCTTCATACCAACTTTGTGCTATGAAAGTCAAACATGGACCCTTTCTAAATCCCATTTAAGAAAGATCAATACATGTGAGATGCGATGCTTGAGAAAAGTAACAAACAACACAAGAAGAGATAGAATACCAAATGAAACCATAAGAAAAATGGTAGGAACAAAACCCTGCCAAGAATATATAGAACAACAACAACTTAAATGGTTCGGCCACCTGGTCAGAATGAATCCTCACCAATCACCATCAAGGGCGTTTTTCTCGAGAATGCATGGAAAAAGACCAAGAGGAAGACCCAGAAGAAGATGGATAGATGCAGTGACAGAGACATGTAACAACAAAGGAAAATCACTAATTCAGACAATTCGAGCAGCACAAGAACGACAAATGATATAAATCACGACACCTTTTAGGTATCAGTGAAAGAGAAAAGAAGAAGAAGAAGAACAACGAAATCAGAGCATCTAATTTTCGGTGAACCAAAGCGATCATGCAATATTTCAAAACTCAAGATATCGTAGTTCTGTGGATAGCGCAATAGTCTGTCTGTGAATCTGATGACCTTTGCCAGACCTTAAAATGTTTGTCCTTTCCTGTCTGTCCAGTCATGTTTTCTGTCCATATTGATTGTTCTGTCTGTCTGTTCTACCTATATATTTGGACTGTCCTAAACTGTATGCCTATTGACTGTCTGTCCCAGTCCTGTCTGCTCCGTCTCGTTTTGTCCCATTCTTTTCCACCTCGTCTTGAATTGTTCTGTAAAGTCATGATCCGTCCGGTCCCTTCTTGTCCCGTCTTGTCATCCCTGTTTCCTCTCTCTATGTATCGTGTCCCGTCTTGTCATCCCTGTTTCCTCTCTCTATGTATCGTGTCCCGTCTTGTCATCCCTGTTTCCTCTCTCTATGTGTCGTGTCCCGTCTGGTCATCCCTGTTTCCTCTCTCTATGTATCGTGTCCCGTCTGGTCATCCCTGTTTCCTCTCTCTATGTATCGTGTCCCGTCTGGTCATCCCTGTTTCCTCTCTCTATGTATCGTGTCCCGTCTTGTCATCCCTGTTTCCTCTCTCTATGTATCGTGTCCCGTCTGGTCATCCCTGTTTCCTCTCTCTATGTGTCGTGTCCCGTCTGGTCATCCCTGTTTCCTCTCTCTATGTATCGTGTCCCGTCTTGTCATCCCTGTTTCCTCTCTCTATGTGTCGTGTCCCGTCTTGTCATCCCTGTTTCCTCTCTCTATGTATCGTGTCCCGTCTTGTCATCCCTGTTTCCTCTCTCTATGTGTCGTGTCCCGTCTTGTCATCCCTGTTTCCTCTCTCTATGTATCGTGTCCCGTCTGGTCATCCCTGTTTCCTCTCTCTATGTATCGTGTCCCGTCTGGTCATCCCTGTTTCCTCTCTCTATGTGTCGTGTCCCGTCTTGTCATCCCTGTTTCCTCTCTCTATGTATCGTGTCCCGTCTTGTCATCCCTGTTTCCTCTCTCTATGTATCGTGTCCCGTCTTGTCATCCCTGTTTCCTCTCTCTATGTGTCGTGTCCCGTCTTGTCATCCCTGTTTCCTCTCTCTATGTATCGTGTCCCGTCTTGTCATCCCTGTTTCCTCTCTCTATGTATCGTGTCCCGTCTTGTCATCCCTGTTTCCTCTCTCTATGTATCGTGTCCCGTCTTGTCATCCCTGTTTCCTCTCTCTATGTATCGTGTCCCGTCTGGTCATCCCTGTTTCCTCTCTCTATGTATCGTGTCCCGTCTGGTCATCCCTGTTTCCTCTCTCTATGTATCGTGTCCCGTCTTGTCATCCCTGTTTCCTCTCTCTATGTGTCGTGTCCCGTCTTGTCATCCCTGTTTCCTCTCTCTATGTATCGTGTCCCGTCTTGTCATCCCTGTTTCCTCTCTCTATGTATCGTGTCCCGTCTTGTCATCCCTGTTTCCTCTCTCTATGTGTCGTGTCCCGTCTTGTCATCCCTGTTTCCTCTCTCTATGTGTCGTGTCCCGTCTGTCATTTAACAGCTCACCACCTAGGTGTCACAAAGAACCTGATTGGCTGCAGCGCTAAAAACAAAACCAATGAAGTTATTGAATTTTTATTCTATTTGCAGACACCGCCCCTTGAAATATCCGCAGGTGGCATGTTGTACAGCTCTCATAGTCGCTGGTGGGATCCATAAATATTTGCGTCTCTTGTTCAATAAAACTCGTTGTGGTACTTTAGATAGAAATGTGCATCCTACCTGTCTTTTCCTTTGTCAAAAACGTGTTGTTGCGTCACAACATACCTGATTGGCTGTGGCGCTGAGAACAACATCAATACAGCTAATGGATTCTTAATGACGAAGACATGTATTGAATCGACTTACATAGCCTGCATCAACAACAGGCCTACTTAGAAACATGCTACACAAAATATTGAAAATAAATAAAACAAAACCTTAACTGTAATATACTTCTACTTTAAATACATAATCTTGTCAAATCATTGGACAGCTATCACCTCTATTGTCCAACTCTAGAGGCAAAACGAGCACTCTACAATATAATCTTCATTCCAACGTTGTGCTACCAATGCCAGTCCTGGACGCTAGATGCAAAAACAAGAAAAATAACTTCTACTGAGATTAAATGTGTTAGACGAATGACATGAATCAGCCTGAAAGATGAGGTCAAAAATTAAGAACTGAGAAAAAAGCCACGCGAATAACCCACGCCATAGAATATGTAAATAAACAACAGATAAAATGGTTTGGCCACGTGACAAGGCAGAAATATCAAAACACAACACAGCGAACCTTCAGTAAGTGTTGCGAGAATACCAGACCCAAAGGTCGACTACGAAAACGATGGATGGCGGAATACTGGAAACACAGCAGTAGAGGCAAACAAGAGCAAAAGGCCGCATATGATACCTCCCTCGATGCTGAAAGGCAAACGAGGAAGTAAAGAAGAAGTAGACGATATATAATTTTAACTATAGAGAGTTGTTAAAACACTTCATGCAACAGATATGATATATATTTCATGTACTTTGCTTTTTTCTATTAATAAAACTTGAAATATCTCCTTACATATCTGTTTCAGCACCCAGCATCCAACATAAAGTTGAATGCACCAAACACCCAGGACACAAAGAATTCATTCCAATCCGTGAGTTGAAAACCCATGATCTACCGCAGCCTTACCAGAGCCAGGATTGGGTAGACTTCATCCAACTGAAGGGAGTGGATGCTGTTCTTGTTGAAGTGAATTATACAAGCCCAGACAGACCCGATGACTTGGGTTTTGTTGCCTTTAAAGGAACAACTAACAAACGTATTGGAAGTGGTACGGCTTTCATTATGAACATGGACAAATCTGAAGACTGTGACTGCTCAGAAATATCTGGAGCCCACAAAGTCAGTGGATGTTTTACAGTAATGACAGTATCACACATTGTCTTTAATGACGAGGAGGCACAGAACACTGTTGTTACATTTTACTATGAAGATGAAAATGATACGTCTACTGTGGTAAAGGCAAAAGGTGTGCGAGTTATCCAGGTAGATGTCCAGAAAAGTAGATCAGTCTTTGAGTGCAGAACACATGACCTCACTTTGTACAAACGATTGTTAAAAGCTCAGCAGAAACGACTTCATCTTGTGCAGAATTTTCTGGCAGCAGAGGTCAATCATGAACCAATGGTTCTTTTGATTTCACATCCCCACGGTTTATCTAAACGTGTGTCAATAGGAAAATTACTGGGCAAAGAGGAAGAAGGGGAAATCAAGAAGAATAAAGACGGCGTTGAATTGATTGGTTGTATTCTGACATATGACACGCCCACATGTCCTGGGACTGGTGGAGGCTCTATAAATCTGATTGGCAATGGAGAGGTGTGTTCAGCTTTTGCCCCTCATTGCGCATCGAAAAGTAATGGAACAAATATCAGTGGACTGGGATGGACTAAGCACACTGGAACCATGCAGTAGAATTAGTAAACTCTTGTTTAGTGTACAAGTAAACTTTTTGGTAGTTATGAAAGTAAAATACAATGTGTATGGAGATAAGATAGCAAAGTCCATGTACAAAGTATCCAGTAGGGAGAGAACTCTGAAATATGTTATATCTAACTTAACCTTAAAAAATATACTGACATCAAAACAGATAACAGCAGGGCTAAAACTAAGAATAGCAAAATGTAATATCTTCTCAACACTCCTGTATGGTCCAGAAAAATGGACATTAGACAAGAAAACAGAACAGAAAATTGAAGCCTTAAAATAACTAAAAATGAAATGAGATATACTAAACACATTTCAAACAATGCAAATAAGATTTTTTGGGCATGTTAAAAGACACAACAGCCTACTAAAAGTAATCTTGGAAGGGAAAAAATACAAGGTAAGAGAGGCAGACAAAGACTAACATGGGCGAGTAACATCAAAAGATGGACAAGTCAACCTATGACAACCTGCACCATCAAAGCAAGAGACAGTGCGGAATGACGCTCCATGGTTGCCAACCTTCGATGTGGAGACGGTACTCAGTGATGATGAACTTACCTTAAATACTTGTTTCATAATTGAGGCAATTTTGTGTTTGTCCTTTTGTTGTCAATGAAAACCCAGCTATTATAACTCTCTGTTAGATTTGGTTCAGAGGTGATAGAATAGACCAGTAGTAAAATAAGTACAGGAATTTAGATTCTATTTTATCCTATTCATGGAACCGGTTTTATTGCAGTCAGGAATTCCTCATATTTGCTCCACCACTTGTCACAGCTAATGCTTAGGTAAATTCTGTTGACAAGGAATTCTGTCTGTGCATGTCCTACATGACTGCGCAGGCAACAATTCCAGGGATTTTGATTACAGCTTGGATAAAAATATACAGCAAACAATATGGATATTTACACATCAAACTTGAATAATTGTGATTGAGCAACTTGACTGATTACTTAGTTAAAAGCATAAAGTTAGTATCTGCAGAACTAATTGTCTATCTATTGACCTATCGAGCCGTAGCCAGCCCATAGGGCGTAGACCAAGATACACCTTCTATCTGAATTTTTGTTCTAGCAGTTTTCTTTTAAAGATATTTTATCAAATCTCGCCATTTGTCTCTGTTCTGCGCAAGCAGCTCTATCTCATTGAGGACTAATTGTACATGAAGTTAATGTCTGCAGAAAGCATTGTATATATAAAGAACTTTTGTGTATACATTTTGTGTCCGCAGAACTCATTGTGCATGAAGCTGGTATCTGCAGAACACATTGTACATAAAGTTAGTGTCTGCAGAAAGAATTGTACATAAAGTTAGTATCTGCAGAACTTTTGTACATAAAGTTAGTGTCTGCAGAATGAATTGTACATAAAGTTTGTATCTGCAGAACTCTTGTACATAAAGTTAGCGTCTGCAGAAAGAATTGTACATAAAGTTAGTATCTGCAGAACTCATTGTACATAAAAATAGTGTCTGCAGAAAGAATTGTACATAAAGTTAGTATCTGCAGAACTCATTGTACATAAAGTTAATGTCTGCAGAAAGAATTGTGCATAAAGTTAGTATCTGCAGAACTCTTGTACATAAAGTTAGTATCTGCAGAACTCTTGTACATAAAGTTAGTGTCTACATAAAGTTAGTATCTGCATAACTCATTGTACATAAAGTTAGCGTCTGCAGAAAGAATTGTACATAAAGTTAGTATCTGCAGAACTCTTGTACATAAAGTTAGTGTCTGCAGAATTAATTGTGCATGAAGTCAGCACCATCATTGAGACTGACAAAACTCACATGTGTCACATCGAGACTGGTTGGTGTAACCATGTAAATTCTTGTTCATGGAAAGACCATTTATCAATAAATTAATGCACTCTCCTTGTGATCTAAAAGTGTTAACTGGGATGATATTTTCCACATCAACGTTAAACAGATAAATCAAAACAACTCAAATGATACCTTTAAGTATTTATTACCCAGAGCAAAGATGATATTACTTTAAAAATACTTCAGCTATAAAAGGTCATGTACGTTTAAAAACCTTTCACATGTTGAAACAGTTTCATTAATTACAAATGGTGATGGGAATCTGCCACACTTTCTGGACAAAGATGCATAGCTTTAACAGTTGCTATCACAAATGAGACAAACTTATTTGCTGCTTTGTTTAGTGCTGGTTCATAAACCTGTCTCTGTAGATGAAACAGGATATAGGGAGCTTGTTCAATAAAATGATCTATGTCAGTAACAATTGGATAAATATAATAAGTTATCGAAGAGTTGACATGTGGCCTGATACAATATTACCGTAATAGTACATGTCATATGACAATTCCAGTTAAGTGAAAACAAACAAATTAATGAATCCTTATCTGAGATCTATATAACTAAAAGGAACTATATTTAGCTTCTGTTTAATGCAAACCATACAACAAGAATAATTGCTCTAATAAATGCTTTCAGCATTAAGGCCAATAAAAACACACAGATAGCCACATAAGAACTATACATTCCGTCACAAATCAAAATTTAGACAAACAATTGGTTATCAGAAAAAAGAAATCTGATTTCAATCAAGCATGCAGGTTTGCAATGTATTAGAAGAAGCAGACCCGCACATCTATCACAGATTTGTATCATAGCACACAAGGCATGAAGGAGAAGTAAACATCTCTAAGTGTACTTTTAACAGTCTGCCATGACACAGCATGAAGGCTAGAGAGACAGAACATGGCGGAGTTACTTGATATTGTTGCAAACATTTTGTTGTTTAAATTATCAATCTCTTGCTCATTATTTGGATTTGTTAATTTATAGCCTTTTAATGGTATGTAAATGACACATTCATTATTCAACACACTGTATTTTTTCTGTACCATGAGTCCTTATTTTATATAATCAATATATATATATATATATATATATATATATATATATATATATATATATATATATATATATATAATCAATATATATATATATATAATCAATATATATATATAATCAATATATATATATATATATATATATAATCAATATATCTTTTGTTTGTTAAATTAATACACTGAGCAAAAAACATAAAATGTGTTTGCACTTTTCTTGAGTAATTAAATATCTAAGTCAAACTGGGTACAATCAGGATGGAATGATTTATGTGTGTGGTCAAGAGTGTGTATAACCAGTGAGGTACTGGAATTATCAGCATAGATCTGTCCAGGGTGTGATAAGATTAATTCTTGATCCGGTAACAGGACATTATATTGATATCTCCATTTTTCTTGTGCATTAAACATGTGCTAGCAGAATACCATATTTGTGTACAGTCTAACTGTACTATTATGCTCATAAAAGTAAAAAAAAGTAAAGTACCCCCGTCACGCCAAGTGGCGTATAGGGAATATGGTGTTAGTGACCATAAATTTACAGACCTTCGACACATGATTTTTGGGGTAATGTGATCGGTGTTATGCCCGTGCCACTTTACTTTCCCAGAAAAAATCTGGTACCTATTAAAGGCTGGGTGAACCGGAAACCGTCAGTTGGGATCAAATCCTACCTCTTGTCCTTTGTAGTTCAGTTTACCACTGAGCTATCGCGGCTATGCTAAATGTATATGAAATGTCACTTGTGGAAGGATACAGAAAGTAGTTTGGTTTGGAAAGTCATAAAACATAATGCAGAAAGTCATAAAACATAAATACAGAAAGTAGTTTTGTTTGGAAAGCCATAAAACATAAATACAGAAAGTAGTTTTGTTTGGAAAGTCATAAAACATAAATACAGAAAGTAGTTTTGTTTGGAAAGTCATAAAACATAAATACAGAAAGTAGTTTTGTTTGGAAAGTCATAAAACATAATGAATGAAAAATCCCTGAACATGGCTTCAGAAATGAATTAAAAAAATAACACTGAATCAAAGTTTTATGTAAAGTAAATGCAGACAACCTTCTAAAGTGACAGAGAATTCAAAGTTTCATCTATTTTCACCATACACTGACCGTAATACTATTTTTTTTTTAATTGCTTTGTATAGCCACTTTAATGTTGCTGAAAATGTTGGCTTTTATCTTTGTTTTATGATTTGACTCTCTAGTAACTGGAGTTATGCACCACTCTGCTCTCATGTGAGTAAGGGCATGTAGCATTTGTTACTCTACTCTCAAGTCAGTAAAGGTATGTACCATTGTTACACTCTACTCTCATGTCAGTAAAGGTATGTACCATTGTTACTCTACTCCAATGTGAGTAAGGGTATGTACCATTGTTACACTACTCCTATGTGAGTAAAGGTATGTAACATTGTTACATTACTCCAATGTGAGTAAGGGTATGTACCATTGTTACATTACTCCAATGTGAGTAAGGGTATGTAGCATTTGTTACTCTACTCTCATGTCAGTAAAGGTATGTACCATTGTTACACTCTACTCTCATGTCAGTAAAGGTATGTACCATTGTTACTCTACTCCAATGTGAGTAAAGGTATGTACCATTGTTATACTCTACTCTCATGTGAGTAAAGGCATGTATCATTTGTTACACTACTCCAATGTCAGTAAGGGTATGTACCATTATTAGTCTACTCTCATGTGAGTAAAGGTATATATACCATTGTTACTCTCATAAGAGTAAAGGTATGCATTATTGTTACTGGACTCTCCTGGAGCTAACAACACTAGGGAAATGTTCAATGGTTTGTCTTTCCTACACCAGGTACATGCCTGTTTGATTAACTTTCAATTTTGAAAAAAAAAAATTCAAAGAGGAAGACTCAATGTGGTCAGTATCACACACAAAGACATTTGTGAACTAATGAAAGTGTGTTTCACAAATACCATTTTCTTACATTATCTCAATCATTATAATCTATTTTGTTCCAAACCCATACTTTTACCTAAGGTTTGCTTTAATCAAGACAACTTTATACAAGTCCTTGCGCTGTTACTTTGGGGTGTAAGTTCTGTCCATTTAAAAATGTAGATGCTAAAAATACATCTTGTATCTTTAAAGATATTGGTTATCATAAATAAGTGAAAAGAAACAAAAACCAGAACAACCAGAACCTCAAGGGCACAGCTTAAAAAAACGAAGCACCAGAAAATAAGAAAAATGAGCCTTAGTTGTAGCCTAGTTTCTTATAAAATAAAATGGAATATTTTAAAGCAAAGAGCTCAATGATATAAGCATCCCATTACACAAATTATAAAAATAAGACAGGCATCATTCAACAGTTTAAAAGTTTTCAAACTGTGTTGTCTTAGATGAATTGAGAGGAGGTGGAAATAATCTCAGTATTTCAGTGGAAAATCTTATAAGTGAATTCTGCTTGAGATGTAATATGTGACAGCAAACTAGTAGAATTACTTTGTTTATTTTTCACTGCAGTATTCTTCAAGTGATTAGATTCGTTACTTGTCAGGTGCAGCTTAAGATACCAGCATTCTAATGTAGATAGTGCAGCTTTGAGAAAATTTAATTAAAAAATGTAATAGAAAGCGACCCATCATATGAAAATATATAAAATACCAATTTAATATCCCATGCTTCAGTTTAATATAACATACAATAAATAAATTATACTTAGATACCCACTCATTTAGAAAGCCTTGAAGACCCAATGACACAAATCAAAGTGAACTGGTGGCTCACTTGATTATCATATCAAGCTTAGTAAAGTAATCTCCAGGTTGTATTTAGCAAGGCTTCCTAACAGTTATGCTACATTTTGCAAGTTTTTAGCAAACCATTTTTTTTAAACCACTGAAATGTAAGTTTTAAGCCTATCTTTCTATCAATAAAGTTAAGGTCAGAGTTTCGTTGTCCATCCAAAATGTGAACAGATTTTCAAAGCACATCAATTCCAGGTGTGAGTGAAACTATTTGATATTCTAGATATAGAGACACAATTATTAAAAAAATATGTACATCTGTAAATATGTATAAACAATGTTCGCCTCATATAACACCTTTCATTAGCTGACATGGTTTTATAATGTACCAAATATTACAATATGATATAAGATGAAGTGTGTAAGACTCCTCTTTAACATAGTGTGCTCAAAGTGGGACACGCTGAGGACCACTCGTTTAGACTCAACATATTAAAGGACCAGATGTCAGCCCAATCAACATCCCAGGCAAGAAAGGGGCAATTCACTTTGTTAAAGAAGATGATAACAAAAACATAAATGGGGACATCGTAAGATTAAAACATAAAAGAGACAACTAGGTCAC
The DNA here is from genome assembly GCA_032433765.1 of Megaustenia siamemsis. Lineage (NCBI taxonomy): Eukaryota > Metazoa > Mollusca > Gastropoda > Stylommatophora > Ariophantidae > Megaustenia > Megaustenia siamemsis. Next base: position 61,811,576 of record JAVIAB010000050.1, on the reverse strand, counting down.
TGACACAATAATGCATTCTATCAATTGTCCAGGCAAGATTAAATGTTAACTGTTGATAAAGGACAGGTCACAATAAAGTGAGTATCACTGTTACTATGAATACATAATTAGCTCCACTAATTTATTAGCTTAAATCAGACAGAGTGAATCACCTGTGCAGACATGTCCTTTCTGCCACAAAGATGTCAACAATTAATGCAATGCCAGAATATTTACCTCAACTGTTGTCTTTTTATATTCATGGAAGTCTGAATGGTACAAAAAATAGCTTATATATATAATATACATCTAAAAATTTTTTAAATAAATAACTTAGGAAATACACACTAAATGGAAGATACAATGACAATAACATCAAGCTCAAAGTAAGCTTTTATAATAAAGAAAAATTAATCAAATAATAATCCAGTTTTATGAGTTGTAATAAAAGAAAAGCAGATATTTTTTCCAAAACACCAAAAAGATACAGGTGCACCAGATGTTGAAAAATGATTTTTACATTATTAAACAATACAGGAAGTAACAAGTACTAGCAAATAAGCAGATCTGGTTTAATTATGATTATTCACATCTTAGAAACCTCCAATGCCAGACCTTTAAGAGATCTATTAATATGCTCCAGGGCTGTGAAGTCATGGTCAGTTATGATGCAGTTGGAGTCAGAGCAAATGTAACAATTCTCTAGACTTGTGCTCTTTATTTTCTTATTACATTAACCTCTATTCGTGACAAAAATGCAGACATTGTTTTCCAATTTGTCTTAACTGATACAAGAACTTTAACTGATAAAGGAGTTGGATAATAAATAAAAATGGGGAATTGGCATTCAGGGTTTGTCAAGCTCAGTTTGACTTCACAGGCCCGGAATGCTATGAATAGAAAACATACTAATTGCTATCAGGTTTCATCCATTTAATAATACAAATTACAACTTCTGCCCTCATGCTTTTCAGGGAAAAAGAGCACTTCAATACTGGCTATACTCTAAGACAAATGTAGTAAAGTACAAAGCAGAGTATGGTCCTCATTCATTTATAAAAAAAATAAATAAATAAAAAACAACCACCAGTTTTTGTTCTCATTATACAAGAATAAAACAACAAATGCTCTCCTCATACAAAATACTTCAGTCTAAGGCAAAGGGGTTTAAAATTGTGTGAAATGCTGCATCTTTTGAAAGGCACTATGTGTTTTTATTTTCCCATCTTAGTTTTTAAACTCTTCTATCACTTACTCATTGCCAATTTCATTTCTGTCAAGATCTCATGCTGGAAAACAACAATGCCTTAGTAGCCAATTAGCTTACTAAGCTTGTCTCTTAACACAATGGTGCAGGATATGTAGACAAGTGCTAAATTACCCCAGTTAATCATCTGTAAATGGACAGCTGATGCACACAGAGATAGCATCTAAGAAAGTCAGAAAGAACACTGGTGATTTTTCCCTTGAATTCCAAGGTTCAGTTACTAGAAAAGATTCCCTCAAATTACACATCAATGGTATTTACATGAGACCATATTTATCGTGAATTAAAAACTTAATGATTTAACTTGCAAATACCAATTCTAACAACCAAGCACACATGAATTTTATCAGTAACAGCAAAATGTAAACCTGCAGCGACTTTGAAACATATAAATTGTATTTACCATGAAGATAACAATGTTATCATTCGATTGACATAAATTAAATAAGAAAAGTAGCCCCAGATAAATCCAATAACTTAGTGGTCCAATTCAATATTAACGAGTTCTGAGTGAGAGGGTTCTGGAAGCAGGACTTTGAACAAGCTCCGGAGTCTCTGTATAGAGTCACTAAGTCCAACATTTGGGTTTGATCGCTGTGCCCATACTTCCCTGAATTGTTTGAGAAGCTCTATCAATCTGGAAACAAGTTTGTGTGTAAACTTGAAATGTACTATTATTACAATGAATAAAATATGGACAAATTCAGATCAGTAAACTTTAAATATGAACTAATTCAGATCAGTAAACTTTAAATATAAACTAATTCAGATCTATCTATCTATCTATTATCCTTTCGAGCCGAAGACGGCATATAGGGCAGAACCACAATCTCAAAAACAAAAACCTTGCGTGCCAAAATGGCACATATTGCAGAGATCACTGCTTTTTAAAAATTCAGATTAGTAAACTTTAAATATGAACAAATTCAGATCAGTAAATTTTAAATATGAACAAATTCAGATCAGTCAATCATCATCATGTGTTTTCTCTGCATCAAAGGCTGACTGGCTACGATGGAGCACCTTTCCACCCTGTCTCTTGCCTTGATGATGCATTCTATCATAGGTCCCCATGCCCATCTCATGATGTTGTTTATCCATGTTAGTCTTTGACTGCCTCTATCTCGTTTACCCTGTATTTTTCTTTCCAAGATGGCTTTCTGTGTCCCCTTATGTGTCCACACAATTTTACTTGTCTTGTTCAAATTGTATTCAATATTTTTTTTCTTAATTTTCAGCTGTTTCAAAACTTCATTATTTATATTCTTCTCTGTCTATCCAATTTTATCCACTTTTCTACAAATGTAAATTTCAAAGGCTTCAATTTTCTTCTCTGCTTTCTTATTTAGTGACTACACGTCAGTAACATACAAAAGTGGTGGGTAAAGTTCCCTCCACGCCTTGCTAGGGTGTATTGGGAATAAAGTTTTAGTGACCATATTTTTTCTAAGACACTACCCCGTCTCCATGTACCTTCCTAATTACCACCTCAGTTAACCCTTGAGTGTTTAATTTGTTTCTATTGCTGTTGGAATTTTTTTTTTGTTGAGATCATGAGATACATTATTTAAAGCAGCAATTTAAAAAAAAAAAAAAAAATGGCAATTTTAAAGAAATTGGTCATTTTTTCTTTTTTGCTGTGACCAGGGAAATTTCCTGGTCATCAGCAGACATCAAACAACCCTTTGTGACTCGGGGGAAATACGGGGAATATGCTATGTGGTCGCTGAAAATACTGACAGACTTACGGTGACTATACTGATAGACATTGTAACACGTCCGGTCCATGAGGTAAAACTCAAGTCATAAATCAACAAGAGCCAGGAATTTTGAGTCTCCATATTTTGTCTAGTGTGAACACACAGGACTGTGTCAATAGTTCAGAGAAATTACTATTTTTAGAGCACCTAATGTTACAACTAAGTAATTTTTACTACATTATAACTGGGAGAATTACAGAAAGGTATTATAATCTAGGGGTAACAACCAAAAAATAAGAGACCTAATGTTTGAACACAACTATCAAATTTTGAAGAATTTTTGATGATTTTGAATTTTTGTGTGTTTTGATGCAATAATTTTTACGACGGTATCATAATCTAGGGAGAAGAGGAGAATGGGTGGGACAATGATGTATATATTGAGAGACAGGGGAGTCTAAAGGTGGAAAAGGGAATCTGGTCAATCTGGAGTGCTTAGTGGGAAAAGCAGATGCATCTACAATCAATACCTTACAGGAATAATCAGTCTGCATACGCTTTGAGAAATGTTGTGATAGGTAATGCAGCGGGTATGGCGATGCCCTGAATGCAATGAAACTAATTCAATGAATAGATTATGTTTTATTTCACAGTGAAATAGTTTAAAATGTTTAAATGTATTCAAAATGATCACACAAATATTTTAGTCTTACCTATTGGCCAAGTCAGTCCGAGTTGTGACAGTTAGGTTACTAATCCCAAAATTGACAACTCCCAATCCTGTTTGCTTGTCTGGCTTGCGACCAGAAAGTACTAGGGCTTTACCAATCCTAAAAGACAACAGAAATTAAAGACATATAATAATGAGAGAAAACAATAGAAATTAATGACATATAATAATGAGAGAAAATATCAATTAATGACATAATAATAAGAAGAAAACATCAATTAATGACATAAGGAGAGAAAACAGCATTTAATAACATATAATAATGAGAGAAAGAAAAAAATCCTAGTTACATCTTGTGGCCTTTTTTTAACATAATGTTAATGCTCATATTTTTTTTAATCATTGACATATTTTAGGGTAATGTGGTCAGCAATTGACCAACACCATCTCTCTTTCTCATAAATATCTGATACCCATTTAAGGCTGGTTCAACGTGACTACAGAGGCTGGGAAAAGTAGACAATGTTCAATCAAATGAGATTATTTGAGACAGTCATAATAAATAAGAAGGAAACTTAATACATAAGGACACAGGTATTTTTACAGCACTTGAAAAAAAAAACCCATAAACAAGTCCTTCAGACTGTCTTTTGCTCTCTGTTTTTTTGGGGATTGTTCTGAGTTCTGTAAAAAACATCAGTGTCCTTGGATATTAATCACAGCTGTTTGTTTAAATCTCAAAGTGGTGTTTTAGTTCTAATCTTGGAGATTTAGCAATATTTATATATGAGGATATCCTGAGTCTAGTACATTCCACTTATTATTAAAATTGATATTTTATGGGAAGTGGTTTCAGCTTGTGATATCACACAAAAAATGTAAACAAATTTTAAGTTAAAGTCAATATTTATGTATGAATGATACTTTAGTAGTTAATGCTCGTAACAAAAAGATTAAAGACTGGCAAATCTGAGGGTTTCGTGGGCTGCAATACGCTTTTAAACTTAAGATCAGCTTCTCTGATCACTTTGAATGTTTAATAGAAGAAACCTGTGTATTTTATATTTCTGGAAAGACACAAATGGGCAAATTAGCGAAAGTCTCAGTGACAAACAACAGTGTTATAATATAATTACTTACTTGCAGGCCAGCAGCATAAGCTCAATAGTCAGCTGAATCTCTGTCTTCATAGCTTCTCCATAAATACACTGTGAGTTCACCTCAGAGAGACTCGACTGGCACTTCCTTATAAGCTTTGTAACATGCTGGTGGCAAAAACATAACTTTATTAACAAGTACTTGGAAAACATAACTTCATTAACAAGGACTTGGAAAACAAAACTTTATTAACAAGTACAGTCGAACCTGGTCTTAGGACCACCTGTTTAAAGCGTTTCCCTGGTTATAGGACCGGGTCTACAATTTCCCCGAGTTTTTTACTATATGCTAACACTGATTACGGCGCTCACCGTATGACGCGACCAGAGACCAGGCTAATTAACCGCCGCCAATGTTATTTATCCCGTTTACGACGACCAGCCAGTCCTTCGTCTCGCTGGGAGCTATAAACGATAGACACAGGTGTCTACAGGTGTTAATGTTTTCCCGTATTTAGTGAGTCCCAGATTACAGTGGGACGTGTTACGTTTATCAGTCAATACTAGTGCAGACACAGATCTATGATTCGTGAAGTGACATCACTTCGCGGTTCCGTCTAGACCAGAGTAGACCATTGCGTGGCCCGTATAAATTACAGGAATTAACTAAAGAATTAGTCATTGCCCGCTTAGAGTGTATTCATTCAGTGTAATTATTTTTGTGGATTTTAAAAGTGTTACACACAATATAGGAAATGGCCAGTGTCAAAAGTGTAAAACCAAAAGCATTAACGCTGGAAGAACGAATATCAGTGATTCGACAAAATCAGCAAGGTAAAAGTTCGCGATTATTGGCAGAACAGTTTGGAGTGGGAAAGACACAGATTTTACGTACGTTAAAGAGAAAAGCCGAGTATATGAATGACTTTGAAAATAATGCACCAAGTATGAAAAGAAGGAATAGCAGGAAAACGGGAAATGAAGACATAAATACACTTTGTTGGAAATGGTGTCAATCAGCACTTGCACAAAAAATTCCGTTATCTGGGCCGATGATCAAAGAACGAGCTTTACAGTTTGCAAAAGAATTGGAAAACTCAGTCTTTAAAGCATCGAACGGCTGGTTAGAGGCCTTCATTAAAAGACACAATCTTGTGTTTGGTAAGCAATGTGGCGAAGTCGGTGATTCAGATATGAGTGCTGCGGCTGACTGGACTTCTAAATTATCCGAGATATGCTATGGTTACGCTGCTCAAGACATTTTTAATTTAGATGAAACCGGGTTATTTTTCAAAGCGACTACGGACAAAACATTTTTTGTCAAAGGAGAAAAATGCGCTGGGGGTAAAAAAAGCAAAGAGCGAATAACAGTGATGCTATGCACTAACATGTTGGGGGAACGAGAACCGGCTTTAGTGATTGGGAAAGCAGCTAACCCTAGGATTTTAAAAACATCAACATAAACACACTGCCAGTGATTTACAGAAACAACAAAAAGGCATGGATGACTGCAGCTATATTTGAAGATTGGCTGAAAAGTTTTGACCGTAAGATGCAGAAAAAAAAAGCGCCACATTATTTTATTTGTTGACAACGCTACCTGTCATCCCAAGATCGAACTACAGAATGTTAAGCTGCAGTTTCTGCCACCCAACACAACTGCATTAGTTCAACCCCTAGACCAGGGCGTCATTCAGACATTTAAATTAAAGTTTAGACAAAAACAGCTTCTACATCTTATCACAGTCATGGAATCAAACAAGGATGCTTCCGGAACCGAACTCATGAAACAGGTCAATTTACTGGATGTAGTCTACTGGATTGATGCAGCATGGAAAGAAGTGGACAACTCAACCATCCTTAAGTGTTTCTGTAAAGCAGGTTTTCATTGTCCTGCTGAAACACACGCATATTCTCTGACGCACATTGAATCTGCATCAAAGACCGACGTGCAAATTGTTTCTACTGCAATTTCTACTGCTTTGGATAACCTTTCAAAAGAATTGTTTGGATACCAATTGACAGACATCTCCATGATTGATTCAGGGCTCCAAACTTGCAACACAATAGAAACAAACTGGGATCTTCCTGCCACTGCAATTTTAGCTGCTGAGGATGTGAATAGTGAATCAGACAACGAACAAGATTCTACTGACATTGAGAAAACATACACTATCGCAGATGCACAAAATGCTTTGGAGCTTCTGCGCACCTATTCAATAACAAACGGGAGATCTGACATACTAGACGTTATCATGGACTTGAGAGAAAAATTGAACTTATCGTTTATTTCATCTGTCAAACAACAGACTACCATATTGGATTTTTTTTCAAGTCAAAAGTGATACATGTACAGTATAAGTGGAATCTGTGTATGTGTGTTTTATTTTTGTGTGTTTAACTATCGTGTTTTATGAAAAGTGTCCAACCAGTGGCTATTGTAGACCGACATGTGCACTATGTTCTACTCATGGATTACGCTGATTTGCAGGTTAGTTTTCATAGTGCTTAGGATAAAATTTTTTGTATCGCTCTATTTATTATGTGAAACCTGTGAGGCAGGACCACCTGTCCTATGGGACCAGTTTTTGAAAGTCCCGTGAATGGTCGCCTTAGACAGGTTCGACTGTACTTGGAAAACATAGCTTTATTAACAAGTACTTGAAAAACATAACTTTATTAACAAGTACTTGGAAAACATAACTTCATTAACAATTATTTGAAAAACAACAACTCACCTATCACAATGCACAAGTTAAAACTATGCACAATAACACTATTAATAAATACATTCCGTACCAGGAGTTGCAGTACTCCTGCAACTGTTATTAACTTAATGCCATTTCTGCAATTATTTCCACTAAAACCTTGTCATTCTATTATTTAAACTCTGTAATAGTAATAGACTAGGATAGAATAGATCACATAATGAAAGATATAGAAATAGCTTGGGTCAGATAAATTAGTAACCTATAAATTATGTAGGTAATAGCAGTAATAGTACAATTATAAAACAGTCACAGAAATAACATTAGCAAGTTTTGGGAATGGAAAATTTTAGTTATTGGAAAGGTCAGGGGAATAGAATTAAACTGAACTTAGTTGTCACATGTCCAGAAATTAGGTTGATAAACAAACTCTGGGGCAGGTTAAGTTTATGAGAGGGATGTCACTCTTAGAGTTCATGCTAGCATTATTTTTAAAACTCAGAGGTTAACTAAAATGTCAAGATGGAGTTTTTTTAAATTTGACACAAAAGTCATCTAGAGTTGAACTTTGCATTCAACCATTGGCTGAAAGATCACTAGACAGAGACTAAGCCAATCAATTATGCAAATGAGACAGGTATTTAACCTAATGCATTAGCAGTATTAAAGGGGAACATCCAGTAACAACCAGAAACACAGAGGGAGTGAAACACCTAGAGTTAAAAACACTGAGATAGAGAACAAGATCAATATAAATAAGTTAGAGAGAAAGGCAGAGAATCACCTAGTGAACATCATGTTAGACCTGACACAGTTTAGTCAAGAGGTGTTTCAAGTTAGATTCAGAAGTTTTGTGCTCCAGAGAACAACAGTGAGTAGATTAACAGTTGCTTTGAATAAGTCAAGACATAGATATAGAATAGCAAGTGTCAAGCAAGATGAGTTCTAATATTTTGAATAGATAGAATTAAAGATAGAATTATAACTGTCAAAGACAACATGTTTTAAGAGATGCCTCAGTATCCACCAGTGAGAACCTCTTGGGCGCATCCAGAACAAGAACAACAAATTTAGAATTGGGATTTATAATTTTATGTATTCTATTAATACCGTCACTTGTACAACCGACAATCAAATAAACTTCTTCTTCTTCTTCTACCTTTTAGCTCCCAGTGGAGCATAGGTCTTCAACAAACACTTTCCAAGTCGTTCTGTTTTTTGCAATTCTTTTAAGATCATTCCATGTCTTCCCCATCATCTTCATCTCTGCTTCAATCTGTCTTCTCCAAGAATTCCTTGGTCTTCCTCTTTGTCTTTTCCCCTGGGGATTCCAAAAAAGGGCCTGTTGTGTAATACTCTCAGTTGGTTTCCGTAGTGTGTGTCCTATCCATCGCCATCGTCTTCGCTGTATTTCTTTATCCACTGGTATTTGACCGGTACATTTCCATAATTCCACGTTAGTGACTTTGTCCTGCCATTTCCATCCCTTTATTCTGCGCAAGCATCCATTAATGAAAGTCTGTACCTTCGTGATTGTCAATTTTGTTATTCTCCATGTTTCACAGCCATATAATAGAACCGACTTAACATTGGAGTTGAAAATTTGTATTTTTGTATTTAGCCTAATTTCTTTGGATTTCCATATGTTTCCCAGTGCAATGAAAGCTCCTCTTGCTTTTGATATCCTTATTTTGGTATCGTTTTCTGTTCCTCCCTCTTTGTCTATATTACTGCCCAGATATATATAAGATTGTATGTCTAGTAGAGGTATTTCTCCTAGTTTTATTTGGTTATTGCCAACTGCATTAATTCTCATAATGTTGGTCTTATCTCTATTAATCTTTAGTCCTAGCTGTTGTGATCTCTCATCTAATATACTCATTTTATCTTGCATCTGTTGGTGGCTGTGTGATAGGAGAGCTATGTCATCTATCTATCTATCTATTGACCTTTCGAGCCGTAACCGGCCCATAGGGCGTAGACCAAGATACACCTTCTCCTATATGAATTTTTGTTCTAGCAGTTTTCTTTTAAAGATATTTTATCAAATCTCGCCATCTGTCTCTGTTCTGAGCAAGCAGTTCTATCTCATTGAGGGAGCCGATTCCTGCTGCTCTTGCCTCTCTCATCAATGTTCTTCTCAGTGTCTCCCTGGGTCTTCCTCTTTTTCTTTTACCTGTTGTTTCCCATATGAGGGCTTGCTTTGCTATTCGATTATTATCTCTTCTCATCACATGTCCAACGTATGACCATCGTCTTTTCTTTATTACTGAAGATATTAGTGGTTGATTGGCGATTTCTCTAATTTCCTCGTTTGTTTTGAATTCGTTCCATTCTATACCAAGTATTTTCCTTAGACATTTATTTTCGAATGCGTTCAATTTTGTTTCTATATCTCTTGTTGTTTTCCAGCTTTCACACGCATACGTAAGGGTTGATAGTACATTTGATTTGAATAGCCTAAGTTTTGTGTTTGTGCTAATGAGTTTTGATTTCCACAACTTTTTAAGGCTTCTGAAAGACATTGCTGCTTTAGCCAGTCTGATTCTAATTTCTTTGCTCGTATCCCCTTCTCGATCAATGTGACTTCCAAGATAGATAAAGTGATCGATCTCTTCTACTGGTTTGTTTTCCATGTATATTTTGTCACTTGTTGGAATTAAACTTTTCATGACTTTAGTCTTTTCATGATTGACCTCAAGCCCAATTTTGCTGGCTATTGATGATAGTTCATTTGTGTTTTCCTGCATCGTTTTTATCTGACTGCTGATGAGAACTATGTCATCAGCAAAGTCGAGGTCCTCCAAATGGTCTCCTTGTATCCATTCGATGCCTTTATTACCAGTGCAGCATTTCTTCATTATGAAGTCCATAACAATTCCAAATAACAAGGGCGATAAAATACATCCTTGTTTAACCCCAGTTTCTATTGGGAAACATTCGCTCAGTCCTTCCTCTGTTCGAACTGCACATGTGTAACCATCATACATGTCTTTGATAATATTTATGATTTTTGATGGTAAACCATATTGCTTCAGAATTTTCCACAAAGAATCTCTATGAATACTATCAAATGCTTTTTTGAAGTCGATGAAGTTAAGTACAAAAGGTTTTTGCTTTTCAATGTGTTCCTCCAATATAAGTCGTAGAGTGAAAATGTGGTCAAGACAGCTTCTCCCTTTTCTAAACCCAGCCTGTTCTTCACGCATTACTGTATCTATTGAATCCTTTATTCTATTTAGGATGATTTTACAGAATAACTTTGAGGCAAGTGACAAAAGTGTCACGCCTCTCCAGTTGTTACAATCTCTAAGATTGCCCTTTTTTGGGATCTTAACAATGATTCCTTTTTTCCATTTATGAGGCGTCTTCTCTGTTTTCCAAATGATGTTGAACATTTTTTGGAGATGTATTAAATTATGGCTATCAATTGCCTTGAGGATCTCAGCTGTTAACTTATCCTCTCCAGCAGCCTTGTTATTGGTCATTAGCTTTAAGGTGGTTTCTATTTCACTCAAGGTGAAGTCATCTAAATTTACATCTAATTCTGCTGCTGGTGTTTCAGCTTCAAAATCTATTAAACTGTGAGGTAGTGGACGGTTAAGAATTTCTTTGAAGTGTTCCGCCCAACGGGCTTTTATGTCTGCGCTTGTTGTTAGCATTAATCCAGATTTGTCTAGAATTGGTGTTCCACTGGATGTATAGGTGTTTGTCAGCATCTTTTGTACAGTATAGAGAGTTCTGCTGTCTCCTGTAATTGCAGCTGTCTCTGCTTTCTCTGCTAAGTTGTCTATATAAGCTCTTGTATCTCTTCTTGCCGAACTTTTCACTTTGTTGTCTAATTCTTTGTATGTTGCTTTTGCCAGAACCTTTCCAAGATCTGTCTTTACATTAGTCATGGCTCTCTTTGCTTCTCTTCTTTCTTTGATGTATTTCCATGTGGTGTCTGAGATCCAAGCTCGTTTTTCCATTTTCTCCAGTCCTGCACTTGCTTCTGCTGCTGTCATTAGTACTTTGCTCTGTGAGTCCCACATTTCATTGATATCTAAGTCTATTTCACCGAGTGCTGAATAACAATTACTTAGCTCTATGTTAAACTTTTCCTTTATGGCTTCATCTTTCAGTTTATGACTATCAATTTTATGTGTAGTTGATCTCTTCTGTTGGTTTCTAAATTTTAATCTTATTTTCCCAATGCACAAGTTGTGGTCACTATTAACATCAGCACCTCTGTAAGCTCTTACATCTATTAATGATGATCTGAATTGTTGTTTAATACATAGGTGGTCAATTTGATTTGAGGTTCTATCATCAGGAGATATCCATGTTGTTTTGTGAATATTTTTGTGTGGAAATAATGTCCCACCTATAACTAAATTTTCTATTAAACATAATTCTATTAATCTTTCTCCATTCTGACTTGTTGTATTACAGCCTTCTCTCCCCATCACATGTTCCACTCCTGCGTTATCTTGTCCTACTTTGGCGTTGAAGTCTCCCATTACAATTAAAAGATCGTGTTTTGGTATTTTGTTTATAAGTTGTTGCAGTTGGTTATAAAAATCGTCCTTAACTTCATCATCAGCTTCGTTAGTAGGCGCATAACATTGAATAATTGAAAGTCTTCCATGTTTTGTTTTGTATCGTGTTCGTATCAGACGGCTGTTTACCGGTTCCCATTCTAATAAACTTCTTGCAGCTTTGTCTGTCATCATTATGCCTACTCCTTCACGGTGTTTTCCATCTTCCCTTCCAGAAAAAACTACTATTTTATTATCAATAGATCTCCTACCTGTTCCAAGCCAGCGCATTTCGCTTAATCCTAAAATATCTAGATCGTATCTGTCCATCTCGCTCGCGACCTGTGCATGTTTCGTCGGAGCGGCCATTGTTCGCACATTCCATAATCCTATTTTTGTTGTTGTTTTAGGGCCGAAAAAACTATCACTACTATCTACTGCTAATTTACACATTCTGTATCAGGTCTACGTTTCATTAACAACATCGTTTTTACGATAGCGGCTTGTTAAACCTCTGATCAACGGTTCTATACCAAGCCGGAGAAAAATAATTCCTCCATTTTGGAAACAACCGGAAACTATCTATGCTATGTCATCAGCAAAGTCTAAATCATCAAGTTGTTTGGTCAGTGACCACTGGATCCCATTTCTGTTGTTTTGAGTTATTTTCATAATCCAATCTATGGCCAGTAGAAAGAGAAATGGAGACAGAAGGCATCCTTGCCTTACTCCTGTTTTTATTTCAAATGCTTCTGTAAGCTGTCCTTCATGCACCACACTACATTTTGTTCCTTCATACATTGTTTTTATCAGGTTAATAAACTTTATGGGGATTCCATAATGACTCAGCAACTTCCAAAGCATTCTTCTGTCTAAACTATCAAATGCCTTTTCGTAATCTATGAATCCAATATAAAGTGGGGATTTTAGTTCTAAACTTTGTTCAACTATTATACGTAAAGTAGTTATTTGATCAGCACATGATCTGTTCTTCCTAAAACCTGCTTGTTCATCTCTCAAGTGTTTCTCTATAGCCTCTTTTAGTCTCTCCAGAATGATTCTGCCTAATATTTTTCCTGGCACTGATAGTAGCATAATTCCCCTATAATTAGTGCACTCCTGTAAACTTCCTTTCTTTGGTAGTTTGATCATATAACCTTCTCTCCAGTCTTTAGGTATTTCTTCCCTCTCCCAAATTTTATCCAATAGATTATGTAACATCTTGGTAGAGGTGATAATATCTGCTTTGATGGCTTCCGAAGGAATTTCATCTGGTCCTGTGGCTTTACCATCTTTTAATAGTTTGATGGCTTTCATTATTTCTTCTTTGCTTGGTTTTCCGCAGTTAACGTATAATTCTTCTTCTGCTGGTAGTATATCTGGAGGATTATTTGAGCCGGGTCTGTTCAAAAGTTCTTCAAAGTGCTCTTTCCATCTCTCCATTTGTTCCCTTATATTACTAAGCAGATTTCCTTTCTTATCTTTGATAAAGGCGTTGATCTGTTTGTATTTTCCACCTAATTTCTTTGTGCTGTTGTACAGTTCTTTCATATTCCCTTTATTTGCTGCTTCTTCTGCCTCTTTAGCTAATTCATCTATATATTTCCTCTTATCCCTTTTAATGCATCTTCTCACTTCTTTGTTCACCTCTGTGTAAGCTTCCTGTGTCTTGGCTTTATTACTTCTTGTTTTGCTTTTATTTATGTCTGCTTTCTTGTTCTTTCTTTCTTTAATTTTATCCAGGGTCTCTGCTGTCATCCATGCCTTATTCTGGCGTTCTCTTTTCCCCAGTGTTTCTTCGCATGTCTCTTTCCATATATTTTTTACCTGTTTCCAATGATCTTCTATATTTATTGTATTTTCTAGTTGTTGGAGGACTTGGTATTTGTTTGATATTGTGACTGTAAATTTATCTTTAATTCCTTGTTCTTTAAGAAACCCTACATTGAAATACTTTCTGCCCTTATTCGTTGTAGTATACCTTTTTAATTTAATTTTAAGTTTGGCTAACAGAAGATGATGATCAGAAGCTATATCTGCCCCTCTATATACTTTTACATCCTGTAAGGATGACTTAAACTTATTATTAATACATATGTGATCAATTTGATTTTCCGTTCTATGATCTGGTGACACCCATGTAGCTTTGTGTATTCTTTTATGTTGGAATATTGTTCCTCCTAGGCTCATTTGATTAAGGGCGTAGAAATTCACAAATATCTCTCCATTCTCGTTTATATCTCCAAGTCCATGTTTTCCCATAATCTCTTCGAAGCCTCTGTTGTCTGATCCTACCTTAGCATTTAGGTCTCCCATCAAGATTATAATATCCTTGGCTCGTCTTGCATCCATCTGGCATTGTAGCTGTTTATAAAAATCATCTTTAACTGAGTCATCTTTATCGTTGGTTGGTGCATAGCATTGTATAATGTGTAATTTTATTTTGTTTTTGATTGTTCTAAATGTTGCTCTCACCAGTCTTGGTCCCACTGCCTCCCATTCTATTAGTGTCTTCTGTGCATTCTTTGATAGCATTACAGCTACCCCTTCGCTATGTTGTGCTCCTGGTTCCTGGTGTCCTGATGATAAAATCATCTCCCCTGTATTCAATTTTATTCTCTCCACTCCCAGCCATCTTGTTTCACACATTCCCAGAATATCTATCTTGTAGTTGGTCATTTCTGCTGCCACTTGTGCCGCTTTTCCCTGTTCGTTAAGGGTACGAACATTCCAGGTGCCAATTATGGATGATTTCCTGGTAGACAAAGGGTGAGTCGGCAACCCGGACTCCTTAAAATAAACTTGTATAAGCAAAATTTACGATCAAATAGACTTGGATAAGCAAAATTTCATAGTCTATGATTATTGACTACATGAATCCATGTCAAGACATTGTTAGTACGTCGTGTTGTGATCTATGTGTAATAATATCTAAACTCTGTATCATAAAATATGTAGTAGCAGTTTCCAGTCTAAAGATATGAATCTGGAGAAAACTAAGACAATACCACCACAACTTCATTCCTGACTCCTTGAGAAAATTGCCTGCACAAACTGCACGTTTTAGATCAATTTTCATTAATTTCCTTGCTATTATTTTAAACTAAAGAAATTTTTTTTTAAAAACTGCCTGGTCACAGTATGTTAAACATCTTGGTAGCGAATGTGTTAAGTACAATATTGTCATCTTTATTGAGTGCAGTCTCCACATCATAGGTTGGCTACCATGAAGCACCATTCCATTCTAAAGCTGTCTCCACATCATAGGTTGGCTACCATGAAGCACCATTCCGTTCTATCTCTTGTCTTGATGGTGCAGGTTGTCATAGGCTGACTTGTCTATCTTTTGATGTTACTCATCCGTGTTAATCTTGGTCTGTCTCTGCCTCTTCTACCTTGTATTTTCCCTTCTAAGACTAATTTTAGTAGGCTGTTGTGTCTTTTAACATGCTCCAAAAATCTCATTGTCTTGTTTGAATTGTATTTAGTAGTTCTCACTTCATTTTTAGTTGTTTTAAGACTTCATCATTTGTTTTCTTTTCTTTCCATCCAGTTCTATTTATTCTTCTGGATAGATCCACATTTCAAAGGCTTTATTTTCTGTTCTGTTTTCTTGTCTTGTCTTTGTTTCTGCACCATACAGGAATGTTGAGAAGATATACCATTTTATATAAAATAAATTAATAAAAATTTAGAGAAATCAAGATACAGCAATACCACCCCGATACATACAGAAGGAAATGATGTTGAAGCAACAGTGAACATACATGACAACAATCCATGACAGCATGGGAATGGAGATTGTGGTGGTGACCACAGCTCTAAAATAACTTTCTGATAAATTATAAAAATATCATATTGCATTTTCAGTATATACTTCAACATGCAAGGCTGAGGACATGAGTAGATAGAAGTCATAGAAATTTATATGGATGAATGTCCAGAACATTCATGACAATGAGAAAGATAAGTGGACCCATAATACCAAACAGCACCTAGGCTGAAAGTGGTTAGCAACTCACAACTGACTGCTGTGTCAGGATCAGTAAACTAGAACTAACCAAGGCCCTACTACAATTGTATCAGAGCAATGCCTGAGATTGTCAACAGAGTAGTAAAGTACAGCACACACTTGCCTGTAAAGCATCAGTGGAAAGAAACTCTAAAGGGACACCATCAGGATGAATAAGAAATCTGTACAGAATGGAGCCTTGTTCCTCAGGCAGGTCGCTGCAGTCTTTACCTATGTAAGTTTTATTCAATATACACATGAAATTAAATCACTGAATAAATACATATATTATGACAAATATATTCACATATTTCATTTTAAATAATTTACATAGCATGACTCTTCATGTCACTAAGACTGGCTCTACATAACATATAAGAACTCTTTTTCTTGTTTTTATTGTCAAAAATGGATTGCAATGTATCTTCCTCATTTTTTGGAAAAGCTGCTTTTGCTTGAGCCATTCTGCATCTCACCTCTGTTGTACATCTTCCGTCTGAGGTTAACAAAGTTATTAAAAATATACCAACATCAAAGCAAATAACACCAGAGCGAAACTAATAATAAAATTAAAGGTTCCCTCCACGCCTTTGGGGAATATGGTGTTAGTGACCATATTTTTTTCTATGACCATGGCACATTTTTGGATGATGTGGTCAGTGTCACGCCAGGCCGCCTTTACTTCCCAGAAAAATCTCTGCTACCCATTTTTAGAGGCTGGGTGAACCCCTGAGCCTTGTCAGTCCGAAAAAAAAATCTGCCACTGTTGGGGATCGAACACGGACCCTTCTGGTTGGGAAGCGAGCACACTAACCACTCAGCCACCGATGCTACAAACTAATAATAGCAATATGTTATATCTTCTCAACACTCCTGTATGGTGCAGAAACATGGACATTAGACAAGGAAACAAAAACAGAAAATTGAAGCATATGAAATGTGTATTTATAGAAGAATAGGATGGAAAGAAAAGAAAACAAATTAATACACACAAACAATTTATTAGTGAAATAACTACACACATATTTGTGTCTCAAATACTTTTATAATGAAAGAAATAATCATAAAATGAAAAAAAAAATACATTAAATAATAACATTCAAAAAGAAGTTTAAAAATCATATGAGTGTTTCTAAGGCTGACTGACTAAAATGTCAAACATAATTTTTTTTCCCCAGTTTTGTGTTAAATCGGGTGCAAACATAAAATCAGAGTGGTAAACTTTTTCTACAAAGTTGACTGTCACTTACTTCCTTGGTTTCTTGCTCTGCGGATGGCATATGTTTCAGCATGACCCAGCTCTATCACAATATTTCCCAGAACACCCGCTTTATCTCTGAACACATGTTGGTTCAACAAAGATGGCAAAGAATTCTCTAAAACTTCCTTAACAAATTTGATAAAACAAAATGAAACACGTTAGACAACACATATTGTATGTATTCCTGGTTTGTCAACAAAAAAATTATGACAATTATAACAATTATAACTGTATTTTATTTTTGCTGGACTTTAAAAGGTTGAACTTGAGTTAAAATATCATATTTTGTAGAAAGCACAAAACAAAGAAGACTTCAATAAGTATATGAGGTTTGTTAAACGCTAGTGCTCCATGAGTAGCTGCAATGTTAAAGATATATATAAAGTATAGTCAAAATTTGAATGGATTATCTGGGAAACCCTGTCAAAAACTTTAATGTTTTAAAACGTTTTAAAATGTGTTGTGGTTATAATGTTGATGCATAAAAGAGTTGTTCTTTCGATAACTCAAAAAATGGAAATAATTAATAAATCTGAAAATAGCCAAACATTGAAATCATTAATGAATGAATATAATGTAGGAGACCACGCTGTACGTGACATCATTAAAAACAAACAAAAGCTAGTTGAATTTGCTGGAAGATTGGACAGTGGATGTAGAGGTATGCCTAAAAGAAAAACAATGAAAACCTCAACATTTAATGAATTAGATAAAGCTATGATTTTGTGATTCAACCAACAACGAGGGGAGGGAATATATAAAATCATGCTGTGTGAACCCAACCTTTATCCTTGATGAAATGTGATGGGCTCAAATAATTGACAAGTGGCCGCTGCTTGACCCACCTGTGAAACCGCCTTTAACCTTGAACTCTTTAGAACTCTCTAGATGCGATGTAACACCTTTGTGTAACACCTTTACCCGCCGATAACAGGAAAATGCACGTTCTTGTTCTAATGGCTAGGGTTCAGCAACCATGTCAGCCCTTGACTCAGTTTGCTGTACTGGACTCATGATTTGCTACTTGATTTTAACGGCCTCCGACTTGACTGATACTGTAGTTCATGACTGGCCAGGACACGCACTTCGCGTCCCTCGTGATCGTATAGTTGATATACTTCGCGCTGTTGTTTTGATAATGTCTTCTCTGGCTTTGGAGGACCAGATCTTGTTAGCCCACCACAGGTGTTGTTCGTTGCTAGGCCACATACATACACAAGACTGACGAGATTCAACTAGTCAATTGAACTCCAATTTTAAAAGCAAAACTCTGGTTTATTCATGAATCATCACTCACAAACAACAGCTGACACTTCAGCCAACATTCTGTTCTCAGCTGCTCAACACATACCAATAAATGTCACACATGAGGCTCACATGTGCCCCGATTCCTGTCGTTCTCCACAGTCAATTTGAAAACATTTTTGTTTTGTTCAACTCCTGACACTACTTCACCTAATTGTCTTTAGGTTTAATCTAGAGCCACTGATCTAATCTTGGCTAGTTCTTAATTCACACGTTTCCAGCATCGACTATTAGTTTCATAAACTCACTGGAAAAACTTTAAACACTAACCCGTGGAGGTTTTACTGATTTTCTCTCGAAATAAATGCCGCTCAGTTCTATTCTGCTTGAGCTTACTCTAATAACACAATCTGACTAAACACTGAGAAAATATGTGAGTTCTGTCTGGCTCAACTGTCAAACTATAACTCTTAAAAGTAACTGTTTCTGGTAACCTAACATGGCTACCACTCAACGGTACTGCCTCGAGTAAGTGTCGTATCTAGACTGTTCTTCTAACTTGTGGTTTTCACTAATACTTTTCCCTTCCAGCCAATCATAAAACAGTTTACGCTCTTGCTTCTCTCCTGATTGCTTCTCAACTTTCCATGTGAAATTAAATGTTTTTATCTGCGTTAACTCTTACCACTTTCCTCGTGACATTCTACCATACTCCCCTCTTGCCATACAACCTGTAATCACTGCTACATATATATATATATATATATATATATATATATATATATATATATATATATATATATATATATATATATATATATATATATATATATATATATATATATGTATGTATATATATATATATATATATATATATATATATATATATATATATATACATTTCTGTCAAGCATAATGTTGATGATTTTATAACAGTTTTCATTTGCATTACTTGGATTAACTCAATCACTTCTATTATAAAAACCCGTGGACTTGACTGAGCCCAAAAGATCCTATATGAGCACCCCATCTACAGGGAAGATTACAAAGAACATATGGCTAACTAGATCTACATTGATAGCAAAACAGAGACATGCTATTTAGAACTTGAAGTGTAACAAATACTTCACCACAGCTTAGATAATGCTGATTGATGAAAAAAGTCAGAATAAAATAAATTCCTACAATTCTTTCAAAAGCAAACAATTAACTAAGTGTGGTCTATGAATTGATAACAAATGTACAGTTTTATTTTAATTATTAATTTCTTTTTTTTTTTAAACAACAAGGCAGAGTGTTTACCTTTGACGTTCTTTTGTTCCAGGCTAACCCTGCAGCCGATAGGATACCAGGCCAGGAAAACGGTTGATGATTGAGGTGTCCTTTTCCTGTCCAATCACAAATAACTAAACCTAGCGCACCTTCAGTGTTGGTGGCAGATGAAACAATGTTGCTGACAGCTGCTTCAGGACATCCAGCAAGACTGAGTAAGAAAAATAATTCAGATTTGGCAGTTACTTGTACAATCTGGCAAAAGAACAGCCAAAGAGTTGTCTCATTCAAAATGTAAAATAATTTCAAATACACAAATAGCCATTAAATATTTAGATAAACAAACACATTTCAACATTAAACCAATTTAACATTGTCAATTATATAAATGTTACATCAATCTAAATACAATAACAATTTGTACGGAAACTCAATGTACAACAAACTATGCCATAAAAAATAATTTGACGTTACATTATTACTCTCAGGAACAACATAGAGAAATAAATTTTGAACAGTTTTATTGTAAATTATAAACAATAAATATGGCAATAATGAATAAACACAGCATGGGGGGGGGGGGGGGGGGGGTGGGGGGCGCTGGCTCTGTATACATTTTTTTGTCTTGAAAATTCTGGTCTGCCAAAACTTCAGAACCTATCACATTCTGTTAATGTCTTTTACAGCTGATAGGTATGAAATAACAAGTTTGTCAAACTTTACAGCAGAGATATGAAAAAATGATTTATCACAATAAATTATAGGAGGGGAAAAAATATCACAGCAATTATATTAACAGAAAATACATAATAATGGAGAAATCATCATATATAATGAACTACTGCACAGAAATCAAGCATAAAATTAGACAAAACCTACCTATTCCAAGCTGCTGTCCCTGGACACACAAAGTAGTTGATACTGAAATAAAATATTTTATACAACATTCTCAATAATGACATTTATTTCTGAACGCTTCAATCAAAATCTCTACATGTATAAATAATTAATTCCCAAAGTTCCTTCTTTGAGAGTGCCAGCTTTATATCTCTAGCGATGTTCGGAGGGACTGAATTTTCCATGAATATCATTTTTCCGTTTTTTCACACCATCAGCCATGTGCTCAGGTGACCCTCATTATACAAGTTGATATTCTCTTACTTCAGAGGTATTCTCTCATATTTCTAACCTTCCTGAATTTAACTTAACAGCATCTCTCTCCAAACTAAAGGCTGATATTCTATAACAAAAACTAACTACCTAATTCTCTCTATACCAGATGTCAGTTTTTTTCCTGGATGTCATCATCACCTCGCCAACGCTATCCCCTATATAATTCTAACAATGTCTTTCTCCTTCGAGGTACCAGCAAGGACTGACTAATCTCTGCTAAACAGATTGGTTTGTAGTATTCATTACATTACCAGAGATCGGACATGCAATCCATGGAATGGACCTTCAAACTTTCCATTGTTCAGGGAACAGGCAAATAATTGCAGTGCTGTGGTAAAGCTGGTAGAAACGATGATGTCATGATTTCGTTTCATTCCTCTTTTCTAAAGCTGTCATCATACTTTGTAGGAGTGTAGGTTACACCCCACCACTGGCTCCTGACCATTGTTCATAGTTGCTACATGTCTTACGATGTACAAGGTTAACTCCCCACCCAAGGTTCTATTATTAACCCTCTAACCTAATTCTAAAACACTATATTAATCATGTTAAGCCCAAATCTGGTACAATCTTCAACATTCTGTTTTTAGTGAGTGGATTAAATAGTGATGATGATAAAATTGATTTCTATCCAATCTCTGTAAAAATGACTATATTTTTAAACATGATATTTATATCTATGCAAAAACTTTACTGGCATCAATATTACTTTTGTGCAGAATTAAAGTGGGGAGGACTCTCTGGCCATTACTAAAATATTAATGATAGCAAGAGCAGAAAGATAAAAATGCTCACCCCAATTCAACTAAAGTTGTGCAGAACTTGTTATAATCATGATCAGCCTGAAACATTAGATTTGTTATTTAATGCTGTTATAAAATGTTTAAATACAAAACTACTTCAAATAAAATTAAATATTTTCCTTCAAACTACTACAATTATGTACTGAAAGTTAAGTCTACTTTGAAGCTAAACATATGTGTTATAATTTAATAATTAATGAAAATATATCTATAATGAAGTTATACAATACAAAATTTTCTATTGCAAATTATGCACGCTACATGGAGAAAGCAAGTTATGAGCTCTCAAAGAAAAAAAAAAACATGTTTACAAAAGAGCTGAAACAAATTACAGAACATGAAAAATGAAACATGATTTTATATAGAGTTTACAGTTATTAATTATACTGAAGCATAAAGCATTAAACAGTATAAAGCAAGCATTTATCAAACAAAAAACAACACAGGAAACACAGTTAACAATAGACAGGGACCTTAACAAAATTAAAGGAAAATCATGTATGAGGCCAATCGCATGCTGTCACATGACTTTGTGGACAGTACCTCTAGGAACCTCACAATTATAATGTGCCTGTACTGTTCTGGTAATTGAATAAACTGGATTTCAAATTCCTTCAGTGACAGGCATAATAAGGAATATTACTGAATTGACAGGAAGTGTATAGATATAGCAAATATGAAACAACAATTCACAATTTACTATATATATATATATATATATATATATATATATATATATATATATATATATATATATACTGAAGGGAGGTCAAAAAGTAATGCACACCAATGTTTTTCTCGGCTAATAATAAAGATAGGAATATGAAATTTTGCACACTTGGAATATGACATGTTCCAATTATGTGCACCAAATTGCACAGCATTCTGATAAATATTACGCAATCTATGAACAGTTAAAATGGAGCTTGTCAACAACGTCCGTTACAAACAGCGAATTGTCATAGAATTTCTGGTTGCGGAAAAAGAAAATGTGGCAAACATTCATAAACGACTGTGTGCAGTGTACTAATATT
This sequence comes from Megaustenia siamemsis, assembly GCA_032433765.1. NCBI lineage: Eukaryota > Metazoa > Mollusca > Gastropoda > Stylommatophora > Ariophantidae > Megaustenia > Megaustenia siamemsis. The sequence goes on along the minus strand of JAVIAB010000050.1, from coordinate 61,788,835 downwards.
CTGCAGTCGATAGGAGCACAGTTAGTCGCTGGGTTCAGAGAATTAAAGCTGCAGAAAGTGTACGAGTGGAGCTGCATGATTTACCGCGTTCTGGACGTGTTGCCTCGGCTACCAGCACACACATGTTATACCGGGCTGATGCCATTATTCGTAAGGATAGGCGTATCACTAGTCAGCAATTGGCATTGCAGCTTACAGTCAGCAAGGGAAGTGCAATCGCAATTTTTAAAACTCTCGGATATTCAAAGATTTGCGCTCGATGGGTTCCTCGGTGCCTAACAAATGATCACAGAGTTCAAAGGAAAACATTCTGTTCTGAATTGTTGGAGCGTTTCGGTGTTGAAGGAGAAATGTTTTTGTCAAAAATTGTTACCGGTGACGAAACGTGGGCACATTATTATGAGCCTGAAACAAAAATGCAGTCAATGGAATGGCATCATCCGCAGTCACCAAAAAGAAAAAAATTCAAAACATCTCCATCAGCCGGAAAGGTGATGATCACTGTCTTCTGGGACATTGATGGTGTGATTCTTGTTGATGTAATGACAAGAGGTGAGACAATCAACTCGACAGCTTACATCAATACACTGACAAAACTCAAAAATCGGTTCCACAGAGTTCGGCCTAATAAGCCATCTGCAGATTTGTTGCTTCAACATGACAATGCACGCCCTCACACAAGTCTGGTAACACGGGAAGCAATCAACAAATTTGGTTGGACTGTACTGCCAATCCTCCTTACAGCCCTGATCTGGCTTCCTCAGATTACCATCTGTTTGGACCACTCAAAAAATTCCTGCGTGGGACACACTTTGACAATGATGAGGATGTGATCCGTGCAGTTAAAAAATGGCTACGCGAGCAGGACAAAATTTGGTACAAACGAGGCATTCATGACCTAGTTTCGCGTTGGCGTAAGGCAATACGCTTGGACGAGGATTATGTTGAAAAATAGGTAGTGTAAAGGGGATGTTCAGCTACAATCTGTGAAAATTTCACACATTTTGCCCGAATAGTTTCAGAGAAAAAAATTGGTGTGCATTACTTTTTGACCTCCCTACGTACATATATGTGTGTGTGTGTTCTTTGTAGAACATTGCATTCACCACAGCCCATCTGAAAGAATCTCTGTTTCTAGCCAGACCTCCCACTTTTTTTGTTGTCATGTTCAAGGTCTTTTTGATGTCTTGAAACCACCTTCTTCTTGGTCTGCCCCTGATGTACTGTCCAAGCAGGAGCCATGTCTTACAATATTGATTTTTTCAGCCCGATGTTTCTTTTGACGTGGAGCAAAGTGTTTTAATTTCCTCTGTAGAATTTTGTTTACAAGCCAGTTCCTTTTAATGTTTATGTCTTTTACTATGTCTTCATTGCTCTTTTTCATTATACAGGGCATCTTAAGGATTTTTTTGTAGTATTTTGTTTAGAATAAATCAATTATTTTTGTCATGATTCACAACCATATGTTGCTATCGGGAAGATACACGTCCCTAGTAATTTAACTTTACTGCCTATAGTGCCATATATATATATGTTCATAGTATAGGTAACAAAACATGAAGTAACAGTTCACAATCTACTCACTTTAACAGCATATTCCTTAAAAATAATTCCAGGAGGGAGTTGTTGGAGCAAGCTAGTGTTGAGATCATGCAAAGGATAACCACACAGCTGTAGGATTTGGTGAGAGGCAATAGGCAAGTATCGCATGACATCTCCCACTCCTAAGTTATCCTCTGTTTGGTCTAGAATAAAACTGCTCAACCTTGGACCAGCACTTACAAACCTAGAAGCAACATTATCTCACTGATATGATTCATGTGTATAAAAAAAGTGTTTAAATCTACTGTACTCAATAGAAAACCATAAAAATTCAAACTTGCCTCTTCTGAAATATATGAAAACCGCAATAAAAAAGCACACGTCATTCATCAAGTTTAGAATCTTACTAGCCAAACAACTGCAGCTTAATTTACAAAGCATATACATATTTTAAATCCTTGATGTAAAACCAGTAAAAACCAACATTAGGAATTGTATTCCATTTCTAGAGTGTGATGGGGAGTAGGGCAGTGCCTATGCATGAGAATAAAGTCTGCATGCAGTGTGCATTTGCCACATGGTGTTTGGGCCAGAGCTTGTTTATATTTCAATCGCAACAACAAAAATTGTCTGACTCTACTGTGATGCAAGTCTGTGCTCTTATATGGTGAATGACAGGTTTTAATTCTCTCAGCCAGTGGTAAAGGGAGCAAAAAAATATTGCTTAAAAATATTGTAAATGTGGAATTTAGACTTTAGAATGGAATGGCTTCACTGCAGATGGGGTATTCATATATTTGCCCAACCCCCGTTCCAGCAACCAACAAAGTGTTCTTCCTGATCATTCATACTGTTCTATTGAACACACTGCATTCTGTAAAAGTTGTGCATTATTATGTTCATACTGTGCTATTAAACATGCTGCATTAATTGTACAAATGGCACACAGCTCAAAATGGACACTTCAGGGGTCACTGTAACAACCATCATGGGCAGCATAATAATGCGTCTTGCACCAATTCTGGTGTAAACTTCATTATCAGTGTATACCCCAAGAATCACTGACCCAACAAATAAAGTCAGGCCTTCGGTGAAACACTCGATTCGACCGCAGTCCAGCAAGTGGCAAATTTGTAGTCAAACACAGATCACACACCTCGTCCCAGGACAAAGCAGGGACCTTATATCATTTCACTACACTTTACGGCCTGCCACCTGCAGCACTATCTCAGTGAAGAGGCACCAAAAATATGTTGATTTTGTGGTAAGGTGAATGTGACCAGAGACTACCACTGTTTCTACAAATGAAAATCCCAACCAGAAAAAAATCACTTGAAACCACATTGCAGCAAAAATGCCACTAGTCCTGAACCTGATTCGACTAAGCAGCTATCTTGGCTGCCGCATAAATCAGAAGTTCAAAATGTGGAATTTATTATACCCAAAACATACAATATGTAGATCAATTTTACAATGGTGTCAGATACTTACTCTGCTGATCCAAAGCAAGCCAAAAAATCTTGAAAAACTGAATACAGCTTTGGCAAGTCCTCAAACTGTACCTTTGGTCCCACTTCTACAACTGGAAGAAGCTGCATGTGACGTTTGTGACAGAATTCTGACATATGTAGAACTTCACTGGAGAAATATAGCAACATGTAACTGAATAAATCTTATTTTATTTTAATTGCGTGTGAAGGTGTTTCATTTGTCTCCCCTTGTATAATAATAATTGTTGGAAATTTAGAATATGGTGTTTACTTATTTACATGTTATTTCATTAATTACTGAGAAAACAGTGGACCTAGCTAATCTGGTCACCAAGCAACAGCTTATTTGGAACAGACCAGAAATTATATATAATGTTGTTACATTTTTAAAAATATAAAACATAATCTGCATTTTTGGAACAGTTACTTAAATGGGTCAAACAGTATAATTATATAGTATCATATTGAAACAAAAAAAAAAAGATTCATAAAAAAAAAAGATTCATAAAAAAAAAAGACAAAATAAACAGTTAAAGAATTTAATGAGCCTCATTTCATACACTCCATTCTCTCTCTGAGCTGAGAACAAGATGATGAGATTAAAAATAAAGAGAAAGAGAGTGTATATTTAAAAAAAAAATTGAAAGTTACCTTCTAGAATAAGGACACTGCCATTGAGGTGGAAGATTGGAATGGAATCGAGTGTAAAGATATACCTGAAATAAATATTTAGGTAATTATTTATGTTTTAAATCTAGTTAAAATATATGCTATTGCTTACGCAAATTCATTGACCCTGTGGATGTGCTTATGTATGAAAATAGGATCCATCCCATGAGTGTATTTGAGCATATGTTTTCAGTCTTTGACAAGCATGTTTTACTAATGGATTCAAGTACTCTGAGTATTTCTAAAGTAATTTGGAATCCATACTTACTCTACATCCATACATATTTTTATCCATACATAATTTATTCTCATTGTTAATTCCCAAATTTTATTCATTCTTAAAATCTCGATTCCATTTAACTAATTCATTCGCCATCTGTTAAATCTACACATCTAATTCGTTTACTTCACCTTGAATTCACACACCTAATGCATTCTCCATATCTTAGATCTATACAGGGGTAAAGCTCCTATCATCACCAGGGCTGAGAGCAGTCAGCAACTTTAAGCTAACTGTTAGTGCCAGGATTGGTAAACCAGATCTATCCATAATCTACTCTACACTCTCTCAGTGTCAGTCTGGACAAGTGAGTTTAGTGGGGATTAAGAGGGAAGTCAACCCAACACTTAATAATTCCAAGCTGAACACAGAAGCTTTGGTCAAAAGATTCAATGCAGCTTCTGTAAACTACATCTCAACATGTCTCTGACCACTTATCATCTTGAATTCAGTCATTGAATTCAGTAGAAGAATTTAAATATTACATGAAAAAGTAATTCTATCTACCTATCTATTGACCTTTCAAGCCATAGCCAACCCATAGGGCATAGACCCAGATACTCTTTCTCTTTTCTAAATTTTTATTCTAGCAGTTTTCAATCCTTCTAAAAAATATTTCATTAAATCTCGCCATTTGTCTCTATTCTGTGCAAGCAACTCTATCTCATTGAGGGAGCTGATTCCTGCTGCTCTTGCCTCTCTCATCAATGTTCTTCTCAGTGTCCCTCTGGGTCGGGCCTCTATTCCCTTTTACCTGTTGTTTCCCACATGAGGGTTTGCTTTGTTATTCGGTTATTATCTCTCCTCATCACATGTCCAACATATGACCATCATCTTATCTTGATTACTGAAGATATTAGTGGTTGATTGGCGATTTCTCTAATTTCTTCGTTTGTTTTGAATTCGTTCTATGCTATACCAAGTATTTTCCTCAGACATTTTCGAATGTGTTCAACTTACGAAAAAGTAATTAATTTTAGTGAAATATTTCAAAAATATATTTTTAAAAAAGGAGCAACTATGTATATAACATTCAATAACCATTAATTTATTACAAGATGAGGTAATTAAATATAAATATGAAGGGAAAAAGAGGAAAACATGGACAGGAAAAAGTAGTGTCATTTAAGGAATTTCAATTGTCTGTTCGGCGGCATGAAAAAATGTAATATCAATTCTGTGTTACTTGACAAGGCGATTAATGATTAATTCTTTGTGAAATAATACATAGGTGACATCATGCATGCAAAAATAAATGACACAAATTCTAATTAAGAAATTTATTTTTAAAATGGGGGGGGAGGAGACAATAATAGAACATTTAAATAATTGTAGTATTACACTGCATAGAGCTAATTTTTATTGGGGTGGGGTGGTTTGGGGGGGGGGGGGGGGCGTGTTGAGAAATAACTATAGTGTGTGCATTATGTGGCTTATTTAATACTTCAGTCTATTTAAAATAATCTATCACTGTACATACCCTGTTGATTTTGAGAAGTGATAAGGTATCTAGGTATTCCTCTAAACATCCCTGGAAGACAATAAAGACATAATTACATGGAAGGCTATGATCAAGTAAGAAACGATACACATTACTGTCTTAAACTGTATTAATTATTTGTTTCTTTACAATGAATGGGATAACAAACTTTATATATCTGATATTGCCAATACAGACTTATTTAAGCCTTACATGTGATCCTTATGAAAGTCTCATATATGATAGGAGAGCCTTGAAAGTCATAATTATGATAAATAAATTTGCATTTAACTTAGTTTACAGCATTGTGATAGGTCACGATGCTAGAAGCTTTTAGTTTTCTTAATTAAAATACATGACTAAATATTAAAGAAAAGCACCTATTTCAAAAACTGACTCTGGTGGGTATGTAAATATAAGCTTAATAAGTACAGTAAAATGGAGCATGCTGGGTCTTTCTTTTGGCGCTTCTTTAATTTATTCTTCACCTGATAAAGATATACTAGAAATAAACAATCCTCAATAACATTATTTCAATATATACCCAATCAAACACTTATAATAAAAATATTAATTAAATAAGAATAAACTCCTATCATAGATATTAATAATAATTTAAACCTACCATTACTGAAATCCGGCCTTGAGACACATCCATAAGGACTCCTCTGTGTGGAAAGTCAGGCCAATCATCTATCTATCAAATTTTAAATATGAGTCTTTAAGGAAATACAAACATGACCAGTTATAACATACATTTATGAGTTCTGCTTTGATAATCCATGGTGTGACATGTCTGCCAGCACATGACAAAAATTAATATGACAATGGCATGTGTGTTGTGAGTGTGAACTTATTTCTAAAATATTTTAATGACACACACTGTTGTATTGCCTGTAGACGGCAGACAACTAAAACAAGTAGGGGAATTTAAATGCCTAGGAAGTCTAGTGACAAATGACAATTCACAAACAGCAGAAATAGACTCAGGATGTAACAAAGCTTGTCAAATCATTGGACAGCTATTACCACTATTGTCCAACAAGGAAATAACTCTAGGGGCAAAACGAGCACTCTACAATACAATCTTCATCCCAACGTTGTGCTATCAATGCCAGTCCTAGACGCAAGAACAATAAGAAAAGTAAACACCACCGAGATGAAATATGTGGAAACAATCTGAGAGATAAGATCAGAAATGAAGAACTGAGAAAAAGGCTAGGAATAACCTTTCCCGTAGAATATATAAAGAAACAACAGATAAAAAGTTTTGGTATGTGATAAAGCAGAAAGATCAAAACTTAAAACATGGAGCCTTCAATAAATGATGCAAGAACACCAGACCCAAGGTCTGACCATGAAAGAGATGGATTGATAGAATATTAGAAACACAAGGAAACATAACAGCAGCAATGGCAAGCACAAGAGCAAAAAGCCACAAATTATATCTCCCCTCGACGCTGAAAGGCAAATGAGGAAGGAAAGAAGAAGATACTGTTATATTTCAATGCATACAATCCTTTGAAAAGCTAAACAAACATTTCAATATCACTGGTTCAATAAATATTTCCTTGCTTTTATTTTATCAATTCACAAGCAAACAAATTATAAACCAGTATAAGGGATTTGGATATCAGGATGTATAAGAAAACAGTCCTTTAAACATTTAAGGAATTACTTAGGGATCAGGTAATTATATATATATATATCGATATCTATCTCTATCTATTGTCCTTTCGAGCCGAAGACGGCACAGAGGGCAGAACCACAATCTCAAAAACAGAAACCTTGCATGCCAAAGTGGCACATATTGCAGAGATCACTGCTCTAAAATATATGGCGCTGTTTCCATAACAATACTTTTTACAATGACAGCTTGTCAAGCCATCGATCAATCTCCTTAGTCACCTCTTACGACATGCCTGGAAGGTCACAGTGTCACTATTCTTTACTTCCCTCATAATGAGGCCCCGGTAACACACAGATATATATATATATATATATATATATATATATATATATATATATATATCGCCTTTGGCATCTTGACAGATGGATGGTAGCATTCATGATAAGTCAGTAATTTGGTAAAATATCAGTGTCTTATGCTGGATGCTATTTTACTGAAAAGCTTCTCTTGTTGTTGACTGCAGATTGACTGTCCATATTGGATAGGCAGATCTGGTCGCAGAATGAGCATGAGGTATTAGTGGTGCCTGGCCTCATCTCCTTTCTCCTGCCCTTTTTGCCTTCTGAATTTGATATCAACGCTTCGTCGAATGTTGCTGTGCTGTTTTTTATTTTTGTTCTGCGTGTGCTACGATCTGCAGCCAGATACTTCTAGTCTCTTTTGCTGATAGAGAATTTACTCAAGGGAGTCCTGCAAACACTTTTAGTCTCGGCACCGCTCTGCCCTTTGGTCTCTTCCCATCCATAAGTTCACTATACAATATTTGTGTGGGAATATGACTGTTCACCATTCTTCTTACAATAACCCAGCCACCATAGTTTCCGACTCCTACATTTTGTCAATTAGATGGGAGTTTTGGCTTGTTGTAAGACATTAGAGTTGGTTACTTTGTCCTGTCATTTCATATTCAGTATCTTGAAAGCTGTTAACCTTTTCTCCCGTGCTGCATAGGTAGTCCAGGCAATACTAATCAATCATATATATATATATATATATATATATATATATATATATATATATTCAATCAAATATATCACTATGTTCAAACTTAAGGCATATATATAAAAATGGCTACTGAAAAATAATAACCGCAAATAATGATAAAATATTTTAATACAACCAACTTTTGTACACATAATCTAAACATTCTTAATCACTGTTATGGTTTCATTAAAATTTAGTTAGGTAATAGACGAAGAGACTTTCAGGAATTAAAAACATTTGTAAGACACAACTAAGGAGAGTTGAGCATGGGACTGACTATCCTATACTGTAAAAAAATTAGCCACATAAATTTCACAAACAAGGACAAGAAAGCAAGAGGAGGACTCATTGCACTAGGAAACATATGGAAATCCAAAAAACTTAGGTTAAATACAAAAATAAAAATTTTCAACTCCAATGTTAAGTCAGTCCTATTATACGGCTGTGAAACATGAAGTACAACAAAAATAACAATCACGAAGATACAGACCCTTAATAAAAGGATGGAAATGACAGGACAAAATGATTAACATAGAATTATGGAAGGAAAAGCACCGGTCAAATACCAGTAGATGAAGTGATATAATAACGAAGATGATGGCGCTGGTCCTATTTTGGAATCCCCAAGGTATAAAGGCAAAGAGGAAGGCCGAAATATTCATGGAGATGACAGATGGAAGCAGAAATGAAGATGATGGTGAAGACATGGGATGATCTTACAACCCACACTGATACCACTGTGGGGGGAGAGACTAAACACCTTCAGGAGTGTAAAACCCATGTCAAATTTGGTCTGACAACAGAGACATAAAGCAAAATCTGTGGAAGACACTATGAGAACCTGGAGAGGACTGCAAGCTTCATCCTGTCAGCAAGGGAAAAAAATATAGTATAAATAAAAAAAATGTGTTTGTGTGAGAGAGAGAAAGAGATAGAGTGAGAGAGAAAGAGTGAGGGAGAGGGAGAGGGAGAGAGAGAGAGAGAGAGAGAGTGAGGGAGTGAGGGAGGGAGGGAGGGAGGGAGGGAGAGAGAGAGAGAGAGAGAGAGAGAGAGAAAGTCTGTCTAAGAAAACTATAATAAAGCTTCACATAAATTAAATTTCTATAAATTCAGAGCAAATAAGCTGTTATTACCAGTATGGTGGGAATAGAGATTGTGTCCTCAACTTTGTACAAAGATAAGAGCTGCAGAACAGTTGATATGGCACTATTTAAACTCTCCATGTCACCGCAGATAATTTTTAGCTGTGAAATAAAAAGACAAGTCAGTGAATTTAACATTCTGTGAACTGGACTGCTAAAGACACAAGAGGCCAGTTTTGACAGCTTTTAGGCTTATAATACCTTAAATTGATACTGGAGATTTTTTTTCTGGGTATTAAAAACAGTACCGGCATAGTCCTGACCACTTTACACAAAATATGTGCCAATGATTAAAAAAAATATGGGCTACACCACTCTACATTCCCTTCTCTATACACCACATTGGAAGTTTGATGGGCTCGTTTTTTTTTCTGTGTAACTTTATTGAAACTTCAGTCTTGACAGGCTGATCCTTCCTTGGGCAGGGTGGCCCGCAGCCCTTTTCAGCATCCACCCCATGAGGAGGAAAACTCCTACATCAAACCAAGATCTAGCCTGCTAAAAATGGATTGTATCAGCCACACCATGGATTGAGGGGAAAAATCAGGACACATACACACATATGAGTGCTGACCATGCGACCAGCTTATCATGTGTCATGATGTTGTTCTTACCCCCTCCATCATGAAACAGGACAGAGTCAAGTTTACATGATCATAAGACTTGAACGCAGAAGATCATTCCTAATAAGTTTATTGCAATACCAATTTATTGAACTCTTTATCCTGGGGCCTTATGGATATGATGTATTGTTAATTAACATTTGTTTATTTAATCTAGTCTATTTAAATATTTGTTAAGAATGATTTTTATGTTCAAAGTTTCTAAACTCTGTATTACAGGTTAACAGCATCAGATGTGGAAATACAAACCTGCTTAGAAGTAACAGTAATCTTGTAGGATCCTTGCTGACAAACAAGGTGTTTGTTGACAAGGCAAACAATATGAGGTGATTCAAACATTGACAATGGGCTCAGCAAATAGAGAGATAACTCTAGATCAAGATCTTCAAACATGTGTCGTCTAAGATTCCACAGAAAGGCGATATCTGATGCACTAGCTGAAAAATGAAAGTCAGTAATTTTAATTGAATATTTTCTCTCTTCACAGAATATAAAGCCAAATATTTCACAGCTAGCTACTTTACATTATAAATGTAGACAATCTATCTTTTACTTTTCTTTGTATGTAGCAATTTGCAATCCGCTGCATTTTTCTTCTTTCAGCTCATTACATCTGCATTTGTATTCAGTTTCTGTTTATTTAGGACAACTTTTGAGGTTAGTTTTCATTGACATTTTTGTAAGATATCATGTTTGTAGACAAATTTGTCTATGTTAAGTGACCCTATAAAGATTTCCTTATTTTTCACTCTGTACATAGCTGAATTAGGCACTTGGCTTCATCCAGCTTTTAAAAATAGGTACTAGAGATTTTCCTGGCAAGTAAAGGTAGCCTGGCGTGAAACCAACCATATCACCCAAAAATGTGCCATGGAAAAATATGGTCACTAACACTATATTCTCCATATACTTAGCAAGGTATGGAGGAAACCTTTACTTTATTTTGCTGTATCACCTATCTATTGTCCTTTTGAACTGAAGATGTCACACAGAAAAGAGCTTCTAGCCTCTCCATTTCTGAAAAGCTTTTATATTAAAAGAGCCGGCGATAGCTCAGTGGTTAGTGAACTGGACTACCACGGACAAGGGGTAGGGTTCGATCAAAACCGACGGATTCCGGGTTCACCCAGCCCTAAATGGGTACTGGATTTTTTTCTGGGAAAGTAAAGCAGCACGGGCGTCATACTGACCACATTACCCCAAAAATCATGTGCTGAAGGTCTGTAAAATATAGGGTCACTAACACCATATTCCCTATACGCCACTTGGCGTGACGGGGGTACTTTACTTTTTTTTTCTTTTATATTAAAAGCATCAGTTTTTGTACAAAGCCCATATTGTGTCTTGCTACATGTCCCTGTTCTGGATGAGTTTCATTTACTAAATTTCGTTAACAAAGGTAACCCAGATGTAATATAAAAATCAGATGCAATTATATATATATATATATATATATATATATATATATATATATATATATATATATATATATATATATATATATACACATACACACATATGAGACAGAGGATTAGTGCCCTTGCGAAGATCATCCTGGAGACTGCTTCCTTTTTCTTAGTACTAGGTTAACGCAGCAATCTGCCTTTATTTGAGTCTGCATGCTTTCAGATCAATATTTATCACCTGCAATTAGCTGGAACTGTCATCTCAATAAGTTATACTAATATCTTGTTTTTTTTGTCATATCTACAGGCTTTTTGAAGTAAATGTTAGGTTTTTTTTTTTTTTATAAAGACCACCTCTTGACTTGGAATAACTTTGATCAATAGACCTACCCTTCATTCAGAACAAGTAGCCCATACATCTTATATGACATTTATGGAAGAACGATTTGATAGAGCATGATTTAAATTCAAGGTTTGCATATTTATAATAGGTCATCAAACAATGATTTTACCTTTCATTCCTTGTTAATTTCTACACAACTGAACCTTTCTTCTTATTCCTTGTAAATTTCAACAAAACTCAACCCTTCTTCCTATTACTTGTAAATTTCTAAACAATTCAACCTTTCTTCCAATTCCTTGTAAATTTCTACACAATTCAACCTTTATTCCTATTACTTATAAACTTCTACACAATTCAACTTTTACTCCTTGTAAATTTCTACATAATTCATCTCAGATTATTTTGTCATGTTTCTAATGTTTAAATTGTTTGAACTTTCACTTGCAGCTACAATTTATAAAAATAATTAACATTTTCTTTACAACCACAAAATTAAATTACCTTATTTTAAAAGAACTGTAGCAATGCTGAAAACTATTAAAATGGAAGCAGTTATCTAAAATCATGTCAAAGTGGTAGGAGATGCTAGGCATGAGCGCTATGCAGGAATCCAAAGAAGACTATCAACCAACACAACACTGGTGTCACTATATTTTGAGAGATATACATTGGAAGAGATCTGAGCACATATGGTCTTGTTCTATAAGCAAAGATGATGACGTGCTGACTAAACTAAACGGCACGCCTCCCAGCACCATAGCTGGAAGTTGTCAGCGACCCACAGCTGATGGCTTGCGCCAGGATCGGTGAACCAAAACCATCCAGACCCTGCTCCACCTCTCTGTGGTGTCTCCAGTAACAGACTAACCTGTCTAGTCTGGCCAAGTGAGCAGGGATGGAAGAGGGAAGACAACCCGGTACTAAAAAATGTCGTGATGAAGTCAGATGTGTTGGGCCGAAAGGTGCAAATATAACAGTTATACTGCAAACCACAACACAACGCAGACACGCCCACTTAATGTCCTTTTAAGGACAGATGACGAAGAGGAATTCTACAGTATACGAATACTCTAGAATACTTTAGTCATCGGGTGAACACAAGCAAACTAAACTAACTTATCTAAAATAGCACCATAATTTGATCCCTACCTGCTTGATGAGTTGGTGATACAAAAACAGGTAGAATGTTATTGATGACAAATGGTTTCCCACCACCAAACTTGATGCTCTGAATGGCAGGCCACAACAAGAAAGCTTTCTCATCTGTGATTACTGGAATAGGACTTGAGGTGTCAAATCTCACCTTAGAGTCATGCTTTCAAAACAAAAAATAAAAACAGACAAGAAACATGTTAATAAATATGAAACAACAGATAAATAAATCAGGGTGTTAGACACGGTTGTATTCTGTCACAAGATTTATTTAATATGTATAGTGGGATTATTTTAAGATCCATAAGGTGCATGCCTGGAGTAACAATCGGAGGTCATATTATAAATAATCTGAGGTATGCTGATGATACAGTCCTAATTGCTAAGAGTGAAAATGAGTTTGTTAACCTGAGATGGTAGATGTACAACAAAGGTGAGATGCAGAATGGCTCAGGCAAAAGTAGCTTTCCAAAAAATGAGGAAGGTACTGTGCAATCCATTTTTGACAATAGAAACAAGAAAAAAATAGATCTTAAATGTTATATACAGCCAGTATTAACATATGGATGTTAATCATGGACAATGGGACAACAGACAAGAAAATCACTGGAGGCTGTATAAATGTGGTTTTGGAATGTTGAGAATACCTAGGACAGCTAAGAAGAGTAATGACAACACTCTGAAAGAGGTCAAATAAAAAGGACAGCTAATTTTCAATATTAGGAAGAAACATCATTTTTGGCCATGGAATGAGAAGGAAACAGTTGAAATATATTGTGATAACTGGGAAATTTGAGGGATAAAGAAAGAGAGGGAAGCAAAGAGAAAATATACCAGACAGCTTGAGAGAATGGCTTGGCAGAAGGTCAACAATAGAAATGATAACTGTAGAGATCAAAAGTTGTGGAGAATCATGATCACCCACGCTAGCAGGCATGGTAGTTGATGATGATGGTAACAGATACCAAAATGCACAATTAAACAAATGGATATAAAAACTTAACATGACAGTTGATGTTTAGAATTAAACCAGATACACTGAACAGCAGCAAAAAATTAGAAAGAAAACCAATCTGCCTTTCTTTTTGAAAACGTTAAGAGGAAAACCTGAAAATATTTTAACAAGCAGCAAGACAGAAGAAAAGAGATGCTGAGGAAGACAAATACAGAAATTACTAGACAATTTTAAAGTTTAACTTGGAAAAAGATCATCAATACAGATAGTATATGGAATACTAGGGATATAAATAGGTAGAGGGACAAGATTGTTTATGCCCATGGGCACTTGGTGATAATATACAAACTCATTTTAAGTTTAGGCAAATATTGTTTTTTTTACAATAAAAATTTTCTAGGGATAGCCAAATTAATTTGCTACTTTCCCCAGAATTTCAAAGATAAATTACAAGTTTTCAAACATTCTATTTCAAGGCTGTAAAGTGAAAACTTCCAGTTTCCGGTTGTTTCCAAAATGGAGGAATTATTTTTCTCCGGCTTGGTATTGAACCGTTGATCAGAGGTTTAACAAGCCGCTATCGTAAAAACGATGTTGTTAATGAAACGTAGACCTGATACAGAATGTGTAAATTAGCAGTAGATAGTTGTGATAGTTTTTTCGGCCCTAAAACAACAACAAAAATAGGATTCTGGAATGTGCGAACAATGGCCGCTCCGACGAAACATGCACAGGTCGCGAGCGAGATGGACAGATACGATCTAGATATTTTAGGATTAAGCGAAATGCGCTGGCTTGGAACAGGTAGGAGATCTATTGATAATAAAATAGTAGTTTTTTCTGGAAGGGAAGATGGAAAACACCGTGAAGGAGTAGGCATAATGATGACAGACAAAGCTGCAAGAAGTTTATTAGAATGGGAACCAGTAAATAGCCGTCTGATACGAACACGATACAAAACAAAACATGGAAGACTTTCAATTATTCAATGTTATGCGCCTACTAACGAAGCTGATGATGAAGTTAAGGATGATTTTTATAACCAACTGCAACAACTTATAAACAAAATACCAAAACACGATCTTTTAATTGTAATGGGAGACTTCAACGCCAAAGTAGGACAAGATAACGCAGGAGTGGAACATGTGATGGGGAGAGAAGGCTGTAATACAACAAGTCAGAATGGAGAAAGATTAATAGAATTATGTTTAATAGAAAATTTAGTTATAGGTGGGACATTATTTCCACACAAAAATATTCACAAAACAACATGGATATCTCCTGACGATAGAACATCAAATCAAATTGACCACCTATGTATTAAACAACAATTCAGATCATCATTAATAGATGTAAGAGCTTACAGAGGTGCTGATGTTAATAGTGACCACAACCTGTGCATTGGGAAAATAAGATTAAAATTTAGAAACCAACAGAAGAGGTCAATTACACATAAAATTGATAGTCATAAACTGAAAGATGAAGCCATAAAGGAAAAGTTTAACATAGAGCTAAGTAATTGTTATTCAGCACTCGGTGAAATAGACTTAGATATCAATGAAATGTGGGACTCACAGAGCAAAATACTAATGACAGCAGCAGAAGCAAGTGCCGGACTGAAGAAAATGGAAAAACGAGCTTGGATCTCAGACACCACATGGAAATACATCAAAGAAAGAAGAGAAGCAAAGAGAGCCGTGACTAATGTAAAGACAGATCTTGGAAAGGTTCTGGCAAAAGCAACATACAAAGAATTAGACAACAAAGTGAAAAGTTCGGCAAGAAGAGATACAAGAGCTTATATAGACAACTTGGCAGAGAAAGCAGAGACAGCTGCAATTACAGGAGACAGCAGAACTCTCTATACAGTACAAAAGATGCTGACAAACACCTATACATCCAGTGGAACACCAATTCTAGACAAATCTGGATTAATGCTAACAACAAGCGCAGACATAAAAGCCCGTTGGGCAGAACACTTCAAAGAAATTCTTAACCGTCCACTACCTCACAGTTTAATAGATTTTGAAGCTGAAACACCAGCAGCAGAATTAGATGTAAATTTAGATGACTTCACCTTGAGTGAAATAGAAACCACCTTAAAGCTAATGACCAATAACAAGGCTGCTGGAGAGGATAAGTTAACAGCTGAGATCCTCAAGGCAATTGATAGCCATAATTTAATACATCTCCAAAAAATGTTCAACATCATTTGGAAAACAGAGAAGACGCCTCATAAATGGAAAAAAGGAATCATTGTTAAGATCCCAAAAAAGGGCAATCTTAGAGATTGTAACAACTGGAGAGGCGTGACACTTTTGTCAGTTGCCTCAAAGTTATTCTGTAAAATCATCCTAAATAGAATAAAGGATTCAATAGATACAGTAATGCGTGAAGAACAGGCTGGGTTTAGAAAAGGGAGAAGCTGTCTTGACCACATTTTCACTCTACGACTTATATTGGAGGAACATATTGAAAAGCAAAAACCTTTTGTACTTAACTTCATCGACTTCAAAAAAGCATTTGATAGTATTCATAGAGATTCTTTGTGGAAAATTCTGAAGCAATATGGTTTACCATCAAAAATCATAAATATTATCAAAGACATGTATGATGGTTACACATGTGCAGTTCGAACAGAGGAAGGACTGAGCGAATGTTTCCCAATAGAAACTGGGGTTAAACAAGGATGTATTTTATCGCCCTTGTTATTTGGAATTGTTATGGACTTCATAATGAAGAAATGCTGCACTGGTAATAAAGGCATCGAATGGATACAAGGAGACCATTTGGAGGACCTCGACTTTGCTGATGACATAGTTCTCATCAGCAGTCAGATAAAAACGATGCAGGAAAACACAAATGAACTATCATCAATAGCCAGCAAAATTGGGCTTGAGGTCAATCATGAAAAGACTAAAGTCATGAAAAGTTTAATTCCAACAAGTGACAAAATATACATGGAAAACAAACCAGTAGAAGAGATCGATCACTTTATCTATCTTGGAAGTCACATTGATCGAGAAGGGGATACGAGCAAAGAAATTAGAATCAGACTGGCTAAAGCAGCAATGTCTTTCAGAAGCCTTGAAAAGTTGTGGAAATCAAAACTCATTAGCACAAACACAAAACTTAGGCTATTCAAATCAAATGTACTATCAACCCTTACGTATGCGTGTGAAAGCTGGAAAACAACAAGAGATATAGAAACAAAGTTGAACGCATTCGAAAATAAATGTCTAAGGAAAATACTTGGTATAGAATGGAACGAATTCAAAACAAACGAGGAAATTAGAGAAATCGCCAATCAACCACTAATATCTTCAGTAATAAAGAAAAGACGATGGTCATACGTTGGACATGTGATGAGAAGAGATAATAATCGAATAGCAAAGCAAGCCCTCATATGGGAAACAACAGGTAAAAGAAAAAGAGGAAGACCCAGGGAGACACTGAGAAGAACATTGATGAGAGAGGCAAGAGCAGCAGGAATCGGCTCCCTCAATGAGATAGAATTGCTTGCACAGAACAGAGACAGATGGCGAGATTTAATAAAATATCTTTAAAAGAAAACTGCTAGAACAAAAATTCATATAGGAGAAGGTGTATCTTGGTCTACGCCCTATGGGCCGGTTACGGCTCGAAAGGTCAATAGATAGATAGATAGAAAGTGAAAACAAATCTGGCGACAGAACACAGCCTTGTCTGACTCCTTGTTTTATATATTGGAATTGTCCTGTTTGGTTGTTAATTCGTATAGCTGCTGTTTGTTGCCAGTACATGTTTTTTTATGATTCGCAGATCCTTGCCATCAATGTTTAATTTCTCCAGCATATTTTTTATTTCCACGTGCTTTACTTTGTCAAATGCTTTAGTGTAGTCTATAAAGCACATATATAGATCTTTCTTTACCTCTATAGATCTTTCTATCAATGTTCTTAAGATGTATATTGCATTATTAGTGCCCTTTCCTTCCACAAATCCACATTGTTCCTCACTTATTTCTGGTTTTATTTTGTTCCATACACGTCTCATGATGATTCTTAGTAATATTTTAGTCATATGGTTCATGAGACTAATAGTGCGATGGTCTTCACAATCAGTGGCTCCTGACTTCTTCGGTATGGCTACAAAGATAGATTTTAGTAGATCTTCAGGTATGTGCCCAGTGTTATATATGTCATTGAGTAGTTTTGTTATGACTTGTACTCCCAGCTCTCCTAATGCATTTATCTCTTCAATTTGTTATATTTTTGGGACCTGGAGCTTTGCCTCTTTATTATTTAGTGTATTGTATGTAATATAATATATTTGTGCCTACCCGTAACAATAAACAAGCCTGCCAAACTATTACATCAGCACAAGATAACTGATGTTAAAAAAAAATCACGCGAGTATGAAGACAAACCTTGTATGGTTGTAATGTAAATCTAGGAGAAGGAAGACCGTTCTCTCCATTTATGCCATTTGCCAGCACACTTTCTGTTGATGTTAAACTATCAAACCGAACCAGATTAGCTTTACTGTCTGAAAAATAAACAGTCAAATGTTTTTGGCACAAAATAAATCTGTATACAAATTGCTACAAGTTGTACCACAGTTAGATATGTGTTTTCATCATTATATTGTAAAGGCATCAACATATATAATGCAACATTTTGGTGGGGGGTGGGGGAGAGAAATGTAATGAGAAGAGAACAGCTGGAATGTATTTAACAACTGGGATAATTGAGGGACGAAGAGATAAAGTGAAGCAAAGAGAAAAGATACCAGACAGTTTAAGAAAATGGTTTGGCAGAAAGTCAACAACAGAAATGATAAATAATTGTCGTGATCGAAAGTTGTGGAGAGACACGATATCCTACGCCAGCAGGCGCAGTAAATGATGATGATTGTAAAGGCGCTTTCAATCATCCACAAAATTCCTTAAATTATCATGGCAAAAGAAAATAATTAATTTAGCCAAAACTACTTTTAATCCAGTACTGAAAGAGTTTAACTCTTTCCGTATGTTCCGCCGCATGGTGCGCCATTTTCATTTCAGTTGCGTACGTTCAGCCGCATAGTGCGCCATACTCAATTTGTTTCGTGTAAATCATCAACAAACTGTATTCCCATATTTTTATTGACAATTTTATATAGATTCCTTCACTGGAGAGTTCATTCCTTCTTCCCCACAAGGTTCAAGTGGAAAGACGTACTCTAACGTGTGATTTTTTCATTTGAATTTAGTGTTTATCGTTAACAAAATTGTAAACAAAAATCAGTTGATCGAAATGGCTTACAGTAGCAGTGATTGTAATGCTAAAAGTCAGTTGATGACGGCTGATGAAGCTTGTCAGTTAATTTTTATTGATGATTCTGATGATAGTTCAGACACTCTAAGTGTCGATAACAACAATGGTGATGACAGTGATCCAGATATCGATTTTTTAGTAGAGGAAAATGAGAGTTTCATGATGAATATTGACAGTGATGAGGAATATATTCCTTCAGACCACATCTTCATCCAAATGCATGCTTCAAGGCATTTCATGGACAATAAATGGAGAAAGTGTTTTTTGTGTCATTGAAAAAAAGTGTAAATATTGTGTATATCATGTGATTTTTGTGTGTGTAGTCAAATACAAATGTCTGTATTGTGCACATAGTGATTTTTTCCCCCCAAAAAGTTGAAATTTCATTTTTGTCACTTGTTGTGATTGTGGATGACAAAATATCAGTTATTGTTATGCTACATCAACCAAACTTTTATGGCTGCTTAGAGACATATTGATATTTGTTTTTTTCACAAAATAATTCATATTGGATTACTATGACCAGATCTACATGATGGTAAGTTGTCAATTGTGGTTTTAATTTCATCTCCAATTTTTCTTTTTACATGTTTTGTTTCATCTTGGTATTGATGAAATCTAATTCCTTGTTTTGTTATCTAAAAATCCATATATAATATGTTATGTGTTAGATAAATATAAAGCATGTAGATTGATGTTTTAAAACCATAAAGTCCATCAAAAATTTTGTCTCTGAAATCTCCTCCGTTGCATTGACAAAAGCCTTTCATACTGAAAGAGTTAACTAAATATTCTTTATGAATGTAGGTGATTGAATGTAGAAAACATTACAAATTTAAATATGATTTTCCAAACACTGTGATTAAACTAAATATTGCTAATTAATCTAAATATTACTAATTAAACTAAATATTGCTAAACAATGCTTACAACTAAAATGAAACTTTTAATGTTGTATCTATTTATATTGAACCATCAAACCAAAAGATATTTGGGTGCACTTTAGGTAAAGACATCTCAGGTGTGATTTAACTCTTCATCTCCATCACTAAAATCTGCTGAATAGATATGAACAAGTTATCATTATACGCCTCAGAACAGGACACAATCGACTCCATAGTCACATGTATACAAGATTCAAGATCGGCACATCAACTACTTGTACATGTGGACAGGCGCCCCAGACTGCTGAACATATACTTCAAGATTGCACAGAATATAGTAGACTAAGGAAAACCCATTGGCCAAAGATACAACACTACAGACAAAACTATATGGGCCACTGCAAGAATTACAAAAGACAGTAAAATTTATACAGGAAACGACATTGCAGATATAGACAATACTTCGGGTGAACAAAAGATAGACAGACTAAAATCTACAGTTACCACGGCTTAAAAGATAAAATAATTTACCAAAGTCATGGGCGATTTTGCTGATAGGCTCCAGTAAGTGTCTGGGAGCCCTGAAGACCTGCAATAATGATTCATGCCCTTCAGCCATATCCATGGCAGTTTGTCCAACATTCTCTCTGAAAAAAAAAAATAAATAAATAGAAAGCAGGGAAAACAAAATGTGAAAACAAAAGTAACATTGACTCAACAGATGTTAAGCTGACTAGTATTATGTGTTTGAAACAGAGCAGCAGGAGAGTGAGGTAGTGTTTGTCTTAAATTGCCCTTCACAACACTGTGTGTGAATCTGTGCACATATTTACAGCAAATACTGATAGAATACCTGAAATATTCTGCACCTCAACTCACTTATACATTTAGCATCCACATAAACTATATGACGACTAACTAATTTGCTAATCCTGACTGTCCTATGTAAGCAAAGAAAACAATTTGAAAACACCATAATCCATTATAAAACACTTTTATCACAGAGTTGTTTGTTTGTGTACACCAACTTTATATCTAGCAAAGTCAGGAGGCACTGATTTTTGCATGAATATAACTTTTTCCTATTTTTCACACTAGCAACCTGGTGTCCCTCGCCATTCAGGCAGATATTCTCCAATTTCAAAATTACTCACATTTTTTTATTGTCGATAGTTTTAATGTTCTGGATAGATTTTTATCCCCTCCCTTAAATTTTGCCCAGACAGAGGCTATTTTTGGCATGCTCTTTTTGATATCCATCTGCCAAGGTTTCTTTAACATGAACAGAATGTATATGAAACCTGTCTTTCATCACTATCTGATGTATCAGGGCTAGACATCATAGACATCAGATCTCACCACAAATGACCAAGGGGAGAGAGAGAAAAATTAAGTCATGAAGAAACCATGGGTTTTTTTTGTTTTTTTTTTTAAACTTCCACTGTGTCATGCTGTATGTGATGACAATTGAACCTGGGACCATGGAGACCGGTTGGTCTTGAGGCAAGACGCCGGCCTCATGACAGAGAGGTTGTGGGTTCAAATCCCGGCTACACCGGTTGGGATTTTTATTTATAATTTCACTCTGCGGCAACCACCCGTGGTCTCTGCAGCGAGGCCCGAATTGAAACCTCAATTACTCGATGGAAAATATATGAGTACCTCCGAAGACGGAGTTATCTGCCTGTGCGGCGAGGGACCCCTGTGCGCATGGCTGCCAGGGAAAAATGGATTAACACGCAAAATTCAGTTCCTAGTCTCTAGGGACGTCATCAGAGGTGAAAGCTAGCAAACGAAGAGGGGGGGGGGGGAAGAACCTGGGACGTTCTTGTCCAGAGACCAACATCTTACCTCTAGACCAAGCATTACACCCCCGCCCAAAGTAAATCTCTTTATAGTCACAGGAACAAGGAATAAACATTTTTAAACTAACATTAAATTTCTCAGCTTCTGTGCATTACAGCCTGTACACAAGAAAAGTTTACCATAAGTATCAAAGCCCTTAGAGTACATGAAATTAATTTATTAATGATAAGAAGATAAATTTAGCTAGTCTTTTTCATTTTAGTACTTAGCTGGATAAAGCAAAAAACTATTTCTTTTAAAGTGAAATGTACTTGTTTGTGTGGCTGACCAGAGTCCTATTTATAGGATCATTATTCATAATGACAAAATTGACAGTAAAAAAAGTTGTACCCTGAGGTAACCTGGAGATCAACGCTTGCCCCATAGTTCAAAAGTTCTTCGACAATCCCAGAATCCCCTCGTTTAACAGCTTCATGCAGAGGTGTCAGACCTCTTGCATTATATATGTTGATGTCAGAACCACGGGCTAAAATAAAAAGAAACAATCTGTGTACAGTTACCTTCATACCTCAAAACTCATTATTTTCTTTAAAATATAAATTTAAAAAAAATTTAAATAATGACTGAAAATATCTTAGGGATATAAGAATTAAATATCAATACTTGTTAACTAAGATATTTAAAACTACAAACATTGATGCACAACAATATAGCTATTCACAAACAGGAAAATACAAATGAGCTGTGTTGGACAGGTGAGACTTGTGGTTGGTGAATAAATAACCAATCAATACTGAGGACAACTTTGTGCTCAATGAAGTTTCACTGTCATTATAAATAACAAACAAAAGCCCATGCTAGATTTTACAAATATACATTTGATGACAGTCATTGGTGTTTAGATGATAAAAGATATATTAGTGATAATTTACATTATTAGCTTTTCTTTTACACTTTTCTATGTCTTTTACTTTTCTTATCAGGTGAAAACTTGTCTACACAATATATGAGTTCATCTGAACAAGTTCAGACGAAGCAGCAGCCATCCCAAGCCAGTGATATCATGCATCAGATTATCCTGGAATAGCATCAGAGGTGGCAACATTAGCCATTACTGGTCACCTTACGCTAGGTACTTCTGTAGCAGATGTTCTGCAATCATTTTACTATGCTTCGATTCCACTCGCATCATCAGTTTCTAATCCCCCAACAAATTTTACTTGCTTCTGTTTGAGATAGTTTTCCTCCTGTCTTTGCTAATTGTCAGTCTCATCATATACAGAAGTACAAAATTAAATGGAATTAAATGATTATTGCTCTCTTGTGTTGCTGGTTGAGTGTTGATTGCCTTAAGGCCACTCCAACCTACAAGCACATTTCTGTAGCTCTTTAAGATTACAGCTATATCTATCTATCTATTGACCTTTCCAGCCGTAGCCGGCCCATAGGACGTAGAACCAGATACTCCTTCCCTTATATAAATTTTTTTTCTAGCAGTTTTCAATCCGTGTAAAGATCTTTTATCAAATCTCGCAAATTTGTCTCTGTTCTGTGCAAACAGCTCTATCTCATTGAGGGAGCCGATTCCTGCTGCTCTTGCCTCTCTCATCAATGTTCTTCTCAGTGTCTCACTGGGTCTTCCTCTTACCTGTTGTTACCCACATAAGGGCTTGCTTTGCTATTCGGTTATTATCTCTTCTCATCACATGTCCAACATATGACCATTGTCTTTTCTTGATTACTGAAGATAGTGGTTATAGCTATATGGTATCCATATATATATATATTTTTTTGCGTTCACCAGCTTTGACCTCTGATGAAGTCCCTAGTGACTAGGAACCGAATTTTGCGTGTTAATCCATTTTTCTCTGGCAGCTGTGTGCACAGGGGTCCCTCACTGCACAGGCAGATAACCCCATTTTCAGAGGTACTCAATTTTTTTCTGTCCATGAGTAATTGACATATCAAGCCAGGCCTCGCTGCCGAGACCAGAGGTGGCTGCCAGAGAGAGAAATCATAAATAAAAATCCCAACTGGTGATCCATATAAACATGTTTATTTAATTATTCCTCCTTCATAACAATTTAAGCTGCAGTTTATCAAGCCATTTGCTTCTTCTTTAACCCTACATTATGATTCCATCATAAAAATTACCACACCAAAGTACAAATTCTTGAAATTTGATAGTTTTCTGTAGGAAAACCTTTTTCCTTCCCCTATACCTTCTTAATGACTACTTCCAGTGACCCTTGAGTGTTGAATTTGTGCCCTCTGATGTGGAATTTTTTTTTTTTTTCAAGTCTGTAGTAAAAAGTTTGAGTTTCATAAAAAAGGGCAATTTTTTTTTTATAAATCTCACCAATTTTCAAGAAATTTGTGTCCTTTCTTTATTTTTTCTCTTCAGCCGTAGGCAAGACATCAAAGTAATCTGTAACACGAGATCGACAGAGAACAACACTTTGAGGAAGCTGGATGGCCACCGTATGAATAGACAAATGTAACAGCTCCATGTGGTCAGATTTCAGGTTATAAACCGACTGTAGGTCAGGGAATGATTATCACATCCTATCCTGATGTCTCATCTTTAATAAATACACTGTTGTGTAGTAAAAGTTCAAAAACAATGCTAGTTCTGGAACTCCAAATGATACAATTAAGTGGAAGTAATTTTTATGAAGGTATCATGAAAACGTGACCCACAGATAGGAATCGTAATGTAGGATTAAGGCCTTATTGAGAACTTTTCTACTGTCACAACCTGCCTTCTCTGTGCATTTTTTCCTAGGCCGATGAAGATTCTTCCTTCCTTCTTCAACTATACAAGTTGCTGATCCATCTGTGCATCAAGATAATATTTATATAGTGCTTCTCTACACATATTAGGGTTAGAACTCTTCTTTGTTGTTCATCTTGTCTGTCTTTATTTTTAATACCCGGAATACTTTCTCTTATGCCAGTGAAGTATTGCTTTCTTCACACTTGTAGACATGTATGTAGTATCACTTGTGTTTAGCAGTGACACAGAATATATTGGATGTACTCTCTGCTTAATAACAGTCATGATAGCTCAGTGGTTAGTGAACTGGACTACAAAGAACAAGAGGTCAGATTTGATCCTTACCAGCGTCTTCCGGGTTCACCCATCCTTAAATGGGTACTGGATTTTTTCTGGGAAAGTAAAGCGGCACGGGCGTAATACCGACCACATTACCCCAAAAATCATGTGCCAAATATCTGTAAAAATTATGGCCACTAACACTATATTTCTTATACGCCACTTGGCGTGACGGGGGCTCTTTACTTTTTTTTTTTTTACTCTCTGCTTAACATATTTTGATCCCACAAGGTTGTTCCAATTACTTTCGCCATTTCCAAGCGCAATTCTTTTCTGATGCTTGAATAGTCAGTCATTCTCCTGAATTTTTCAATTGTTTTTGTTTCCTGCTGTGTCTTCTACCTTCCGCTGATTGAAGATATGAAATTTGTTTTCAGCTCTGTGATGGATATTACCTTAATGTTTCTGATTATGATTCTTGCTATTTGCTTATTTTTTTAATCTGCTGATCTTTGATATACTGTCATGGCTTCCAAGGTATACATCATGGCTTCCAAGTTATTTCAAGAATTATTTTTTTCATGACTGCTATCCTTTATCTTGTACAATATTACTTTCTGAGTTTTTCATCTTAGGTGACAATTTGGGTTTCCCTTTAAATGCTGACTGCTTCCACTAGACATTACTTTTGGGCCTACTGCATTTAAGTGCCTGATAAGATAATATATTCTGATATCTGCAGATTTAAATAAAGCTTGGACCATTGAAAAGACAAGCTTTCAGTTATTTAGTCTAAACAAACTATAAAAAAAAAATACCTCCATACATTGTGCATACATGAATAATGCTAACATGTGAGTTGATAAACTCAGACAAATATTCTCACCACACAAACACTGAACGATATCTCTGTTGCCATGACACACAGCCCAATGCAGTGGAGTGTTCAACATTTCAGGACTGTCCGTCAACTTGATGTTGACACCAGCTGCCAAAAGTTGACACACCCGACCCAGACTGCAATAGAGGGGTATTTTGTACAATTGTCTTCTATCTAGAAAGCAAATCATTTTACAAAAATTCCTTGCAGTTACAATTTACACCATTTTTATAAATGTTACTTATATTATTTTCAGTTGCAGCAGAACGCTGTTATCAGTAAATGTTATGAAGACACACAAAATTATTTCCTTATATAACATTACAAAGCAAAATCAACAGACACAAAATCCTATCATTCATTGCAGAAAATGCTATAAATATACTATATTAAGTGCTGTATTAAATATACCACCTAAACTTTGGAGATTTGAAATAGCAAATCAAGAAACAAAACACTAAAACAATTTTCTTTTTAAATGAAGAGAAGCGGTAACAACCAAAAAAAGTGGACAAATTTCATATGATGCAAATATAGGAATAAAGGTGATGAAAAATTAGTGCAAATAGGTAAACAATAAGGCATGGGAAAATGGAATATACAGGTGACTATTGTGGACAGAATGACTGAATTAAATTATCAGATGACAGATGTCATAGTAAAAAAAAAGATCATCAAAGCAATGAGGGACAACAGCATAGTGGTAAAATAGCAAAGCCAATAAATTCTAATAATGAAAACAATTTCAGCGAAGACATTTTATCTTGGGGGAAATTCTTACTCTCAGTCAGAACATGTATTTACAGTAAACTGTTTTTAATCACTGATTCTGAAACTCCAACTGATACGACGTTTACATTTGTAGACATTGAACCAATTCTGAATACCACACATGCAAAAGTATGAGAACCATCTGCTGGTAAATTACAAAAGTAAGGGATTTATATTTTAAAAAAAAAAAATGTTACTTTGACTGTGCTGTTGCCTTAAGGAGCTCTTCATTATAGACAGTCCTTATTTGATCAGAAGCTAAGTCCAAAGGAAGCAGTCCATCCTTGTTCTGTACACCTGGGTCAGCTCCACCTGCAAGCAATGCCCTCACCTTGTCCACTTTGCCATGCTGGACAAAAGAAAACAAAAGATTAGAAGAGACAGGTGAACAAATCCAATGCAAACTATGTGAACACTTAGATCCTTGATACAAATTTCTTCAATTTTGTTTTCTTACTTCTGCTCAGTTACAATCATAATACATTGTACCCTGTAAATAATGTCAATTATCTGCAACAGGATTAGGCAGGTATGGTATATTTAACCATTTGACATTAATGATATAAAGAGATCTTGATTAGTTTGTTAAGTCTTACCAAGACATGAATGAAGACTGTGTGTCTTAACACAACAGATAAATATTTACTTAATTATTCATGCATTATTTTCACAAAATATATCAATTAACCATTTTTTACCCATGTTTTGTTTAATATTCACCATTTAATAATGCTACATGTTTTTGATTTATAGCATGAAAAAGAAAACAAGTTATAATATGAGAAATGATTAAGTCATAATAAAACATGCAACAAGCGTAGAAGACAGGAAGGATTTTTTTTTCATTCGCCAGCTTTTACCTCTGACAAAGTCCCTAGATGTTGTAGTGTAACTGAGCCATGAAAGGCAATGAGAAGAGTAGAAGGAGAATAGGAAGAACGTCAGAGAAAGAATAAAGGAATGCAAGAACAAAAATGAGAGAAAGAATAAGTTGAGGTTGGCATAGAATGAAAAGGAGACTTTAAGAAATTAACAAGCATAAGTCAGTTCAACAAAGTCAGATGCCAAAAACGTAACAAGCAATAAAACCGTCCACCAGAAACAACTGGTGTCTTAACTGAGCAAGGGAGCCCAAACAGATGTCTCCACTGACAAAAGGAAGTTACGTAATGTAATGAAGGAGCGATAGACCCTGTAAAAACAAATGCCTGACACTTGTTGATATAAGGTCGCTATTCCGGAGAAACCACAAAACATTAGGAGTTAAGCCGCCGACGAGGGACTTAATCAATAGACTTACTGGCACCGTGACACCCGGTGATGTCAACAGCGGCGAGCATGTTCAATAGGCTTCAGGTCTAATTATGGAGACTGACAGATACTGCCGAGGCTTCGCAGTAATCGACAGTCCATGAAAAACAAGCAACCAATAAGGTTGAGAGTATTACCAAGAGCCCAAAATAGACCACGCCCGTATGCAAGAATAGGTGTGACCATGTTGGGAAATAAAAAGGCACGAAAGGATGAGAGAAAGGTTGTTCTTCCACAGTTCGAGGGTGGACACTAGACAGAGAGTAGGAGAGAGCAGTGAACCTGCTTGAAGTTAGAGTGTAGGAATTAGTAAATTTGATTGAAGGAATTCACAGAGAATCTTTTTGGTTTATGTTTAGAATTAGGACTTTAAGACCTCAAGTCACAACTACGTATACAATCAGAGTGAGAGGTAACTTGAATATGATCATGAATGTTACTTGTGAATATACATCGCCGATAGGCTCAACACAGTAACAATAAAGGAACACCTAGATTATAACAGAACAGTATAATTTAGTAATTGTACGGAACACGTTGTTAAGTTTTGTGTGGAATTCATAACAAAGACTATATTGTATTGTATTGGACCTCAAAATATGATGGTGACTTACAATTGTGTATTCACGTAAATATGTTTGGAGTGAAAACATGAAGTAGTGCTTGACAGACTAAACGAAGAAACCATAGATTAATCAACAAACAGCAAGAACTCTGCCACATAGAGACTAGGAACTGAATTTTGCGCATTAATATGTTTTTCCCTTTATGCAGCCGTGTGCACAGGGGTCCCTAGCAGCACAGGCAGATAACTCATTCTTCAGAGGTACTCATATTTTTTCTGTTGATAAGCAATTGACATTTCAAACCGGGCCTTGCTGCTGAGACCTGGAGTGGTTGCCGCAGAGAGAAATCATAAATAAAAATAAATTCCAGTTGGTGCAGCCAGGATTTGAACCCACAACTGGCGTCTTGCCTCGAGACCAACAGTCCCCCCACAGGTCTGATAACTTGATACATTTATTTCCCTACCCCCCTTTTTTAAACACATTATTTATTCGAGAACATTAAACTGTTAAACTATTGTAAAATTAAATATGATGACTTTTCTTCTCATAACATGGCCAAAAATGAGATTCTCAAATTTTTGTAACATTATTTTTTACGTATATAATTATCTAGTAACTGTCTTGTTTGGTAGTTTAGTTTTTGTCAATCTCTATTAAAATGAGACTGACTAACTATGTATAATACCAAAGTACATTCTTATTACAAATTATAGAGCTTAGATGTTATACAGCCTGAGAGAGGGAAGCAACTCAAATCTGATTTTACTTCTTCTTCCTGTGGTGATTCTGGAAACAAGCTAACCTGTCTGGTCATGTTTTTCTTTCCTAGTCCATTTGATGACTAAAAGGTATAGGTAGACCTTTTAGTTGTCCACCCTTTAAAAAATGAAACCATGACACAACATAATTACATTAACGTAATATCATTGTGAAACATGGAGAACAACAAAAATGACAATCACGAAGATATAGACCATCTTTGATGGGATACTTGTGCAGAATAAAAGGGTGGAAATGGCTGGACAAAATCACTAACATAGAATTATGGAAAAGTACCAATCAAATACCAAGAGATACAATGCAAATGATGGTGCTGGATAGGACACACACTGCTGAAGCCAACTGAAAGTATTACATGACAGGCCCTTTTTTGGAATCCTCAGGGGAAAAGACAAAGAGGAAGACCAAAATATTCTTGGAGAAGACAGATGGAAGAAGAGATGAAGATGATGGGGAAGACTTGGAATGATCTTAAAAGAATGGCAAAAAAACAGTTTGGGAAGTGTTTGCTGGAGACATATGCTCCACAGGGAGTTGAAAGGTAGAAGTAGAAGAACGTCCTCTTAAGGAAGGACAATGAATAAGTGTAGTCTTCAGTGAAAGAAACAGAAGAAGACTACAAGGTATAAATGTTTACAACACAGAATGTTTTCCAGATTTAGTTTTTATAAATACCATTCTTGTCCAATTAATTCTACAGCAATTTTAAAATGTCACTGTTCGTAAAAATTTAACTAACATTCCATGATATTTTGAAATTCTGGAGAAATATAGAATATATTTGTTCCTGAGAAAATTTTGAAGTGTACAGCCTATAAACGGAGAATGCAGGTTCGAGTCATAGCAGGGTCAAAAGTTTTTTCTACCACGTGTGAAATAAAAACTTAGACCCAAACATAGTGACTGCTCAGGACAAGCACCTTTATTCTGCTGTCCTAAATGTTCCCCCGGCAGACCTTAGTAATGGGGAAATGCCATAAAGATAGTCTTTTATTTTACAAACCTATAATGATGCTAAATTCTAGAGCTGTATAAATATAAGAAATCTGAGTGATTATTATTTATACAAATGTTCTGTTATGGCTAAATCTTTTAAATCTATAAATTTACATTTTCTTTAATTATGACATTATCACTATACTACTGCAAGCAGTTTGTTATATCCAATAACTGATTTTTTTAAATGACCATTGCAAAAGTAAATGTTACCACAGCAGCTGTTATGTTAAATACACCACCATATTCAGGATCACAACTACAAGAGCTCACAAAAATTTGAGCTTTCAGCAAGATGATGATAAAATCTTAAGTGGTCGTCCAATAATGGACAAATAAAATAATTTTCATTAATAATATTGCATTCTTGAGAATGAAAACAATCAAGCAAACCTTTGTGGCATAGTGAAGTAGAGTCCCATGTTCAGTATGCAGACCATTGAGAACTTTTGGTAGTATGTCTGGGTCATGTATATCTAGAGTCATATTTAGGCAAAACAGAAAAGCGTTATTAAATATTAAATATCCTCTCACATCTACTGTAAAGTACAGTACAATCTTTATCAAATAAAACTATAGCTACATTTTTATTAACAATGATTTTTTTTTTTATATTTGTTGACAAGCACAGCAAAATATAAGAACACTCATAGTTTCTGGGAGAAATGTAACAATATAAAAGCATATGTTATCAAAGCTTTAAAAT
Organism: Megaustenia siamemsis; assembly: GCA_032433765.1. NCBI lineage: Eukaryota > Metazoa > Mollusca > Gastropoda > Stylommatophora > Ariophantidae > Megaustenia > Megaustenia siamemsis. The sequence goes on along the minus strand of JAVIAB010000050.1, from coordinate 61,758,024 downwards.
TTTAAAGTTTAATGTAAAACTATCCTGTACGAGCCACTCCTTGTTCAAGCATATTTATGCTCTTGACCCCACTTGTCACTCACATTATGCAGAGAGTTTCAAGAATTGTAATAATATATGCTGAAATGAGTGTAATTATAAATAGTAATGACAAAATTGTATATACTATCATAAAAATATATTTCAATATGTTATAACAATATTGAGTTTATTTTAATTTTTTTAATTTGTATTAATTTTTTGGGGGAGGTGTTACTAAACAACATCATCATCATGCCTGGTGGCAGGGATAATCATGTTTCTATACATCATTCCACTTCTACAGTTGTTTATCAGCTTTGCTTGTTATCTTCCTACCAAACCATTCTCATAAACTGTCCAGTATCTTTTCTCTCTGTTTCTTTTATCACTTTTCTCTTAATTTTTCCTAGACTTTACAATGTACTTCAATTATCCCCTTATCATTACAGGCGCACGCACATACTATACAGGGTGTTCGTAAAGTCTCACTACACTTTGTATAATGAACACATTTGAAAAAAATAAGTAAATGACGTGATTAAAAAAATGTGCTTATAAAGTCATTAAATTAGTTACAATAGTTACTGCTATGGTCTAATGCTGTTTTGAGCAATCTGGAAAGTACCAATAGAATATTCATTGTAAAAGGTGTTGGAAATGTCCACCACTGGCTTCAAGACATGACTCTACACGTCTCTTCATATTGTCAAATACCTTCTGTAACATGTCTGTTGTTATTTCTTGAATGGCAATTCTGATTGATTCTTTCAGGTCTTCAATTGTGCGTACATTATTTTTGAAAACATTTCCTTTCATGAAACCCCATAGATAATAATCTAATGGAGTTAGATCTGGAGAACGAGCAGGCCAGATTCCATGTGATATTATGCAATTTGCGAAAATTTCTTCTAAAAAATGCAGTGATGCTCTGCTCTAGTTGTCTGTGCAGTTGCACCATCTTGCTGGAACCACACCTCCTCAATTTCATGTTCATTCAGCTGTTCTAAAAAAAAAAGGTTCTAGTATGTCAGTACGGTACCAATCGGCATTTATAGTGTTGTTAAAGAAAATTGGTCCAATTAAATGTTTTCTACTGACAGCACACCATACTCCAACTTTTGCATCGCGTAGAGGCACTTTCATTATTTGGAGAAGAATTTTACATCAAGAATCGATTCGTCTTCTTCAGCTAAAATTGCATGAAACCACATGAGGTAGTCGACCCTAGATTGATAGTCACACTCTTTTAGCTCAGACACAACAGAAATCCTGTATGGATAACAATTTAACCGGTGTTTAAGAATTTTGTGCGTTGGGCTTATTGTGACATTTTCCTTAAGGACTTGCTTATACTGTTCAAGATTATGTCTTGGATATCTAGACATTTTTCTTCAGGCACATCAGGCCTACCAGATCACGGAGCATCTCCACATTTCCCATAGCATAAAACTTATTTAACTAATTTCTAACCGTAATGCGATGAGGAGGTTGTTTATCAGGAAATCTTGCTATAAATCTTGGAACAACCATCCATGTGCATCGACTGCCATTTAGAAACATTTGTTCAACCAAAAAAATTCTTTCTTCTGTACTTAACATCATTCTGTTTTGAGCGCAAAGAATTACTCCAACAGATGACAACTATTCACTGCATTTTGCTTCACGATAGACTGCGCAGCACATTTTTAATGACATTTACTTATTTTTGTGTGTCTGTTCTATATACAAAGTGTAGTGAGACTTTATGAACACCTTGTATATATACATAGCAATTTTTTATTTTTGAAAATCTTGACAAAATATGAAAACAGAAAATCCAAAGTATAAAATCAAATCTTCAGATAATTTGAACTGAAATGTATTTTGCATCCATATTTATGCATGTAAAATTGGAAATTAGTAAAAGAAGCAGAGAATATACTAGACACATTAGAAAACAAATGTATATGGAAAATACGTTGTATACAATGAAATGAACTCAAGACCAGTGTAGATGTAAATATGTCATGTGGTGAGAAGAGAAATAGCTACAGAATTACTACACAAACTCTAAAATGGGAAACAACAGAGAAACAAATAGACAGTGAAAAATATTGCAATATACAGCTGTAACAGCACAAAATTATTTCAATCAAAGTAGCCATTAAGGATATTTCAATGTATATTGAAGATCATCATAGATGTGTGAAACTTCAAAGTGATCTGATTAATATTTATCTTCTTTAGAAAATTTAATGACTAGGAACCACCCCACAAAGAAAACCACAATCTTAGATGGCAGCCTACTGCATCTTGACTAGCTTTTCGAATGTGTCAATAAAAATAAAGTGTCATTAAAATAGCTTATCTCCTTTCCATCCTCATTTGTCTTTCAGCACCAAAGGGAGATATATTTTGCTGTCCTTTGGTTTTCTGCTGGTCTCTTCTGATGTTAAGTTTCCTGTGTTCCAAATAATCCATCAATCCTTGGATATGGTGTTTTCATAGCTTTTGCTGAAAGCCTTGTGTTGTATTTTGATCTTTCTCTTACCACTTGGCCAAACCATGTTATCTGTTGGTTCGCTATGTATTCAATGGCAGAAACTATTCTTAGCTTTTTTCCTCAGCTCTTCACTTTTAATCTTATCTCTCAGGCTTATTCTGTTATGTGTCAAACATATTTATTTTGGTGGTGGTTATATTTGTTATTGTTCTTGAGTCTAGCGTTCTGGTTGCACATTGGAATGAAGAATGTTTTAAGAATGCTGAACAGCTGATATATTAGTGTAATATAGTTATTTTTGTTTATTGTTAATTTTTCTCATAATTGTAAAGGTAAAGTACGAGGCTTGAATCGGCATCTTAGCACACCAGTTTTCACCCATATATGCTCGGCTGCCTATCCAGAAGTGTTCAGAGACTCCTGAATAGTGTCGCTTCAAGCATAGAAACTCATGATGCGAGGCGGCATTCCTTACCCAGAGTACTACCCTGGTACCCATTTCTGCAAGTGGCTGGGTTGATCGTGGGGACATTTGTTTTTTTCCAACCACAAGTACAATTCACACTGCTTCCAGTGGGAATCGAACACTGGTTGTCCGAACGTCGGTAGCCCAGTCCGGTGGTTTTCCCAACTAGGCTACTGAGGCCTCCTAAATCTCATAAGTGTGTGAAATGTTAATGTTTGATACCTCAAGAAACCAAAGACAGTAGTATTTTACATTCCTTTGCTACAAGGCAAACCTTTTGACCAGGTCAAAAATCTACATCCAAAATAATACTATTCATAATCCAGTTTGTCTCATTTTCACAACTAAATTTAAGGAAACAAAAATGACTAAATATAGAAAATTGCATCATAGTATGTGCTCTCCATGATGGCAAAGCTAAATCCATAGGAGTTACACCAGTAAAAAGTAAAGGCATCAAGATGCATAGAGATGCGAAGCTGCTGTAAAGCTGATGATAATAGCAATTCTAAAAAAAAAAAAAAAAAAAAAGAAAAGTGTGGTATGGTGACAGCTTTACATGGTAATGGACAAAACAAAAATCAACATTTCGGCCAAGTAGGCCTTCAGCTGGAACAACAAACAACAACACAAAAAATATATATAAGGATATGTAGTATAAAAACAATGTGAATGATACTGGTCTATAAATTGTAAAGCTGTCACCATACCACTTTTTTCATTTCTTATTTTTTAGAATTGCTATTATCATCAGCTTTGCATCTCTGTGCATCTTGATGTCTTTACTTCTTTACTAGTACCACACCGCTACTACTTTATGTTTGTATATCGTCCTATGTGTTTACTTCAATTTGTAGACCATTATCGTTCACATTGTTTTTATACTACATTTCCTTATATATATTTTTTGTGTTGTTGTTTGTTGTTCCAGCTGAAGGCCTACTTGGCCGAAACGGTGATTTTTGGGAATTACACCAGTCTTTGTCTAATCCAATTTTTAAACACTATTGCACACACTTTTGATGAATAGAGATATGGAAAGGTAAATTGGTGAGCATTTTTATATTTAGTGCCAAATTATACATAAGTATGTGAAATTTCAAGATGATTTGACAGCTGGAAGAGTCATTTAATTTATGAAAATGATCCTTCTAGTTGAAAATTCTCAAGCGCTTTCATAGTGTTAAGATTTGAAAAATTATAATAAAAAAAAACAATCCGGGAAAGGTTAATTAATAATGAATATTTCATTTGTATTAATCATCCATTTATTTACACAAGCAATCAAATGGTTAAGAGATGAGTTAGCTGAAATGAATGGCAGCAGAAATTGACTGTTGACCTAAAGTTATTAAGCCATTTTTATCTTATGTTTTATTTCTGTACATTTGGTGACCTATTATTGTTTATTTAGAATGCCCACTGATGTGTTTTTAGCATGATATCCAATCGGCAAGTCTAATTAGGACTGTGTTAAAAAAATAAAATGAAAAACATGTAATTTTATCACCTTAATTAAGGTGCACAACTTTTTAATAAGTGATGTACGGACATGAATCATCGTTTTGCTGAAATCAAGGGCTATCTACTATCTAGCTAATCTATTTAAACAAATTTAAAAAAAATATTTTTAAGTATAATAATAAATAAGTACCTAGTCAAGATCTATCTATTTGAAAATGTGGGCTATGAACTATAAATGAATGAATGACAAAAACTCCTTCATTGAACTTTTACTGTAACTAAGATAATTTTATGTTTTAATTTAAAAAAAAAAACTATTTTGAAATTTTAAACAAAATTTAAATAAATTATAAAGTAGCAGGTAAGATGGTATCCATAGATGCCATACCCTGATTTAACGGAAAAAATACAGCTTTTGAGACTGAGATAGAAAATCTTATACTGTACATCCTCCAAAAAGATCCATTTGTGTTATTTTGTTTCCAACTAGTTTTAACAAAACAAACATGGCAAAATATGGTATATGACATTGTATTTTCTTTATATGATGGTGACATATAATCCAAATCGATTGACCGATCTTTGATACAAATGGGTTATTCAAAACAATTACACAGGCCTCTTTGATTTAAAAATGAAATAGGGATTTCCAAAAGCAAATTGGTTTCCATATTTAGATTCAGCGCCAAATTCCTCAAGTGTTTAAAATCTATTTGATTGCTAGGACTTTTTTTGCATAAATGTATCCGCTGTCACAGGTTTTCATACTGTTTTGTGAATTTTTTGTCATTGAAAAATTATTATTTAAAAATGCCAATTTCAGAAGTGAATTAATATTATGCATATTTTGATTAATGTTATTACACACAACTGGTGCTATACTACTTTAAAGCTATGCTGGAACTAGGATGTTTGAATTTCAACTGCGATAAGTGACCCATAATTGACCCATTGCATAATGCTACATTTGTTTTATAATTTATCATTTTATGGAGTACTTTTCACTTTAGAAGCGTTCTAGATGTAATTTTATTGGCATGTATTAATTATACTCTATTAGTATTTGTTTAGCCTGCAGAAATGAGCAATGAGAATGGACAGAAGAGGGTGTGACTATTTAATAACTAAAATATTAGAAAAAAACATGTATGTATGTAATTGTATTATTGAATTTAGTGTACTGTACACTTTGACATTTGTATGAATGATTGTTGTTTAGACACTAAAAAAAGTGCACAAGTTTTTTAATAATAGACATATTCTAGTATATTCTATAGTCTTATATAGATACTCAGTCTGGTATGTGTCGAGTTTGGTGTTCCAAATTATTTCCGCTAACTAAACGAGTGATCTCCCCTCATTGACCGGATTCATACACTATACTATCATATATCTTTTTCAACAAGGTTTAGGGTTAGTTGTATGCTTCCTACTAACCCAGCCAGGGATCATATAATCATGTCTAATGAAAGATTCAAGAACGACCAAATAAAGTGCAAATAGGGGACGTTACTCTGAGCAGAAATAATTTGAGACTAAACTCAACCTTTATCTAGATATTAATCTAATAGTTACCATGACAATGATTTATTTTAAAAATATTTTAAATACTTTTTATTACTAGATATTATTTATTAACTAGATATAAATATAGTAGTTAGATGTTTAAGTTTATCCCTTGAGTTGACAAAAGCAAAACAATCACAATGATTGAAAATTGATATATCAGATATATCAATTTTCAATCATTGTGATTGTTTTGCTTTTGTCAACTCAAGGGATATATATAATATCTCATTCAATGATTCATGCCTGTGAGAGTATAGTATAATACTACTAGTTCTATATAATACTACTAGGTAAATTCATTAGTCTAATATTGACAATAAAAGAGTTACAAACACTTTATCATTACTTATAACTGTTATGTAATACTGTTATGCTACAATTGCCAGATCCTTAGCCCAGCTTGCCATGTTGGGATGCAACAACCCCAACCATTACTTATAATAACTTATAACAGTAGTTAAAGTAAAGTTAGTCTAGACATGCTTGCTGGTGCGAAATAGCCGATAAGCTCGCTGGCTTCTGTGGTTTTGAGTCATCTTCGGGTGATGGAAATGGGAGTTAAGGTGGGCACCCTGGGCACAGCCAGAAATGAGAAACTTAGTGGCCGTGTAAGTGTAAGAAGACTTATCAACCAAAATAGTAACATAGAACTGGAGTCGTCAGTCGCTGGACACTGCGGGAATTACTCAGTACTAAATTACTGAGGGGCTGAGCACCTATCATACGTATGGCTATGGACATGTTCGGTGTGCAATGATGATGATCCGCAAATAACTCAATATCATTACTACTTTTACCCAGTAGTGATCCTTAGTAACTGACTTTAGTAGTTAAAAAAAAAGAGAGAGAAACACAAAAAAACTACCAGATATATTATTTGTTTACTACAGTAAACTAAAGTAGTTTAAGTTTATTTAGTCGTACTCATAGTGAGTTACTCTGACTTGTTACGTTACTCGTTACTACTCATCTGTTAGTGTTGTAATAATAGTACTCTGTCAACTCAGTGTGCTGACTGTAGTGTATGTTAAAATATTTAGTCTGAGAGTTGATAGTCTTTAGTTACTACTCACTTTGTGTGCTTGTGTATTATATAGTGTACGACTGTAGTTACTGTAGTTAATGTATGTAGTCAAAAATTATGTGGCGAGATACGCCGGTACCGGCAATTTTTTTTCACTCAGCAAAAAAACTCATTAACTTCTAATTTTTAATCAGTCGCTTACTTTTTTTCAATTCCGACAGTACTGAGCATATTACATCAGTCCTTTCAGTGTCGATTGCTGTGACGATATTCGTCACTATAGCCGTAACATCATCTGTCATTCCCAGCATATGAAGACAGAAAATAAATTGCTATCGCTAAAATCAGCGCCGTGTGGCAGACACCGACTGCAGGAGTAATTGTTTCTATTTCCGTGTCATGGCGTTCAACCCGGAACCGGAAGTTTAGTACATCATCATCATCATGTTTTGTAATCTCCGCATAGATTGTTGGTTACCATGGAGCGAACGTCACAGCTTAATGATGAGTCAATGGCTCAGTGGACCGAGTGGTTGGAGTTTTGTTGCATCCCAACATGGCAAGCTAGGGATTTGGCAATTGTAGCATAACGGTATCCAGCATGAAAATGAAAATAGAAACAGCAATGGCGACGATAGCATGATTAATTACACAGAGCAATGGTCACGTAGTTTTGGTAACGGCTTCGTGATGCTTGCTTGCCTTACTCAGTTACCGCCCTTACGGAAGACTGACAGACAGTCTCTACGTGTGTCTGAGTCTCTGTCTGCGGCAATTGTGGATGCTGGATATCTAAAAAAAAAAAAAAAAAGATGAAGAGAGCGCATTGACTTGGATGTACCGTCCATGACACGCTGGTATGGCGTGCACAGCAACGAAATAGCCGATAAGCTCGCTGGCTTCTGTGGTTTTGAGTCTGACCTGATTCTGGATAAACACAAAGATTGAAAGACGGAGGACATCGCTAAGTTTAATCTTGATTCATGAAGAGAAGACGAGTAGTGTGAGTGGGACAGGGGCGTATTTATATATAGTGATCGACTTACTGATGAGTCTCGGTGTGGATAAGAGATCTAGGTGATGCAGAGTAGTTTGTGCGAAAAACATATATACCTACAATAAATACCTTACAGGGACAGATAGTCTGCATACGCTTCCAGAAATGATGTGACGGATAGGCGGTGGAGCGGATATGGTGATGCCCAAACTGAAATTAAACTGCTTCCGTGAACAGAGCAGAACGTCATTTTACTCTTGTCCGGACAAATCTTATACAATTATGTCTAGTAAGTCCCCTGTTAAACTATCTAGGTGTTTGCCATTGATGTATAGACAAAGCAGGTCTGCATAGAAGAAGATAAAGAAAGGCTGTGGATAAGCTAAGGGAGCCACCAATATTTTCGTTACCTAATTAGTGTTCATTATTCATTGTCACTATAGATGACCACACTAGTCACGTGGGATGATTTTCTTAATTTTGATTAGGAGAAATTGTCACAGTGTGCTCTCACTAATGGTTTCAGTATAGTGTGTACGGTTAGCCCGCCCTTACATGTTATCGTTCCTACTTGTTTGGCCTAGTGTTTCATTCATAAAATCGCATCCATACTGAATTCGGTATTGATTTCTAACATAACAATGGAGGGCATAAGGCATTGTAATCTTCTGAAATCAACAAAGCACATATGATATGTTGTCAACAGTAAACTGATTACCCAGTCCATATTCTCGTGATTTTGTCTGTTCATCTTAGTCTTTACATACCACTTATTACTACGTAGTCTTCATTTTAAGTTTACTTTAACTTAAGAATACTATACCTTCTGGTAATCCCAGAGTGGGAGCTGGATGGCCTAGGTGTAACGCATCATCATCTGGACAAGAAGATGCCAGGCTCGAATCCCGAAACAAATCGTGAGGGTTTTTCTCTTAGTAAATGTGAATAATTTCAGGGGATGGGGTATGTTTACAACACTCGGGAAAAAAATCATAAATAACCAACAATAGAAAAAAACAAAACAAAGAAAAATAGTTGGTCCAAAACAGGATCGAACCCGTGCCCCTCGGTACAGCGTCTTGCCACGAGAACCAAACGCTAGAGCACCGGCCAACTAAGCTACCAGCTTTTCTCACATCTCAAGGTATTGAGATTTAATGTCTAACCATGTAGAAAGTTATGTGTGTAGAATGCACATGTTAATTAAAAAACCCTTGGCAGTTAGTCTAAAAAGGTAGGTAATAACTGCCGCTATCCAGGCAAAATTGTTAAACATCTCAAAACCTATCCTCACCGATGACGGCTATTGAAATAAGATGTACATGTATTACAGATGTTTCCATAAACTAGGAGCATACACGCACCCATGAGTACTTAATTGGTATATAGTGAAGAAGATTCCACGGATGGTTCACATCTTTTGCTAGAATGCATTTTTGTCTTCCATTGTTTCATTTATGCAATATTTAAAGTTTTATAAATCTACATTTCCCGGTCTTCAGTATCTATTTATGTTTATTTATTGTTGATGTTTGTTTCGTACAAAAAGTTGAATGGCTACAATTCTTTAGTGTTCCTCTTCAGCTTTGGTTGATACGAGTTGTTAGCCAGATGCCTCGATTCCTTATATTTACGCATTGATTCTGCTGGACACTGGTTAGCTGTTTAAATGTAAGAGTAACTCCAACCTATTTATTTGTCTGTCAGGCTACAGCCGTCTATAGTAGTGATGTTAGAGGACAGAGTGAGAGAATCCCAGAAAACGCGATATATAGACGATGTCATCCTATCCACAACCGCCCTTCTCGCAAAGCTGAAAACATCACAAACTTGGGGGATTTCCTTTCTACTCGCTTACCTTACTACTATAGATGATTCTGGTTAGGCATACCAATTTTAGGTAGCATTACAATTATTTATTTGTTCCGTTGTAATAGTATTGTCTCTGTCAAATTTGGACGTCATGAATTCTTCTTGGGCTTCTTGTATTGGGACTTCTTTGAATAAGTCTGATATTGAAGCTGTCATGATCATGAGCTACAGAGAATAGTGATCCAGTGGGTACTATCACATTGTAATACATAAAGAAATGAGTGAATGAACTATCCCAAAACAAAAGGGAAACTAGAACAAAACCATCTCATCAGCCATGAAGAAGTCAAATCCATCATCAAAGGATAATATCACGCAAAATGGAAACAAGACTACCCTAAACACATTGTGAGGGACGAATATCATCAATTGTCCAGAAAATATCAAGTTATTGAGTTATTAGCGGGTCATCATCATTGCACTCCGAGCTTGTCCATAGGTGCTCAGATCCCCTCCTCAGCAAGTCTCGCAGTGTCCAGCGATTGACGATTCTAGTTCCGTATTGGTTTATTAGTTTTGGGGGCCTCGGTAGCCTAGTTGGGAAAACCACTCAACTGGACTAACGACGTTCGGACAACCCGTGTTCGATTCCCGCTGGGAGCAGTATGAATTGTCCTCGTGGTTTGAAAAAAAAAATACCCCCACGGTCGACCCAGCCGTTGGCAGAAATGGGTACCAGGGTATTACCCTGGGAAGGTGAGGAATGTTGCTTCGCATCTGAGTTTCGATGCTTGAGGCGACACTATAGAGAAATATCCGAACATTTCTTGATAGGCGGCCGAGCACATATGGGTGGAAACTCGCGTGCTAAGACGCCGGTTCAAGTCTCGTACTTTACCTTTACTTTAGTTTTCTTACACGCCTACTAAGTTTCTCGTTTCTGGCTGTGCCCATCTTAACTCCCATCTCTTTCATCCGTAGGAATAACGTGGACTCGTGGTTATCTAAGTCATGTGTCCTTCTCACTTCCCGGAGGGCATTGAGGATGTCCGCCCGATCCATTGGTTGACTGTCCTCAACTATAGCGCCGCCAACCAACCTATCCGCTCTTTCATTTCCCGTACCTCCGCATGTCCTGGGATGTAGACAAAAGTGACCTTACGTATTTTTTACTTCTGCAATGACTCTACCCATTGCATACGTACAGATCCCGCCTCCACTTTTCTTATCATGCTCAGCGAATCACTCAGTATACAGGCATGGGTGTAGTCTTGTGACTCTAACCAGATGAATGCCTTGCTCACTGCCATCACCTCATTAGACCTTTGGATCGCTGGGCTGCGTAGAGTGAAGAAACATGTTGCATGGGCAACAACTTGTCTCTTTCTTTTTCTGCCCAAGCTCGCGCCCTGGATACTCCAGAATCGCCATTTTGTTGTCGACAGGATACCATCCACACCTGCCATTCAAGTGAAACCAACAATTAAGAAACTCATCCTACGTTTGGGTTGCTGGAACGTCCGCATAATGCAAACTGGCCTATCAACACTTCGCCTCAATATAACAGCAGGACCAGTTACCATTATAAGTGTATACGCTCCGACCTTGTGCTCTATGCATCTGAAACCAAGGACAATTTCTACGAAAATTTGACAGACGTCATGGAAAGTATACAAGGACAAGATCACATTATTCTACTGGGGGATCTCAATGTAGGACAAGATGGGATCCCTCCCGATCTGATTAAATCCTGCAAAACTGATTTGTTACATACCCTGCTTGAAGTACTACATCTATGCTGGAAAGAGAAAGCCATTCCTCAAGATATGAGAGACTCCGTGATTGTAACTCTCTACACTATGTAAAGCAGGAGAGAAGGCTAAATGCATTCCATATGCGATGTCTACGCCGTATTCTTGGTATCACCTGGAAGGATAAAGTGGCAAACGTGGAGGTCATGACTTGCACAGGCCTACCGAATATCTACACGCTTCTCAAACAACGTAGGTTACGTTGCCTTGGCCATGTACACCGTATGAAACATGGCCGCATACCGAAAAATATATACTCTACGAACAATTGGCATATGGTAAAAGAACTAGGGGCGCCCACAACTTTGATTTGTAGATGTGTGTAAACGCGACATGAAGACTCTGAATATAAACCCTGCAGCATGGGAAGACAAAGCTGCAGTCCGAAATCTCTGGAAACACACTCTAAAGGTTCACATCAAACAGGAAGCAGACAGATTCATAGAGAAAGAGAATACACAACGAAAGAAAGGAAAAAATAACATTTCTAGGGTCACTGAAAAATCCATAGTCAATTATGACTAACGGAGGCTACTAACTTGACAAACACACACGGCAACATAATGAACAAGTCAGGCCCACTGATCCGCAAGGCTTTTTATCCCTTTTCACTTCCAAGTGCTGCCTTAGCTCAGTCTCAAATGGTGTTTTATCATTCATGATACATGCTCTCCATGATGTGCGATCACTTGCCAGGTGTTCCCAGTCATTTTACAGATGGAGAAGTCATTCAGAGATGATTTATATATATATATTTATATCGTAGTTTATGTCTGCCGATTTGTCTTTTTCCGTGCACTAGTTCACTATATAGTATTTGCTTGGGGATGTGTTTTTCTTCCATTCGCTGGACGTGCCCCAGCCATCTTAGTCTTCAACATCTGAGCATCGACATGATTGTTGGGGTCTTAGCACGTTGCAGGACAGTTAACTTGGTTATTTTGTCCTGCCATTTGATGTGCATTATTCTGCGGAGACATCGCATGGAGAAGACATTTAGTCTTCTTTCGTGATTTGGGTATGTTGTCCAGGTTTCAGATCCATATAACAGTGTGCTAAGCTCATAAGTTTGATATCTTAAGAGTTTGGTCTCTTAAACGAGACAGAGAGATGAGTGGATGAATGAATTAGACAGAACAGGTGGGTAGACGTGTATGTGTCTTTATGTAAAGATACATTTTGATTTCACTAACATTCAATAAAATCTTAATTTTCGGGTGCGGTTACGCCTTATGTCTTTTGACGTGTACTGTAGCTGCTATGCTGGGGACTGCAGCTGCCCTTCTTTGTTTGGATCCTTCAATGCGATGGGATGTTAATTCGGATGATTTCACTGGCACGGGCGGTTGAACAATTATGGATTTTAATTCGATTGCATTGATACCGAGGCCTTTGAATAATTATAAAGAAGACGAAATGAAAGAACCACCAGTGGGTACAAGCAGAGAGCTAAAAGAACAATTAAAATGTACATTTTGCTCCATCTGATGTAAAGAAATTAACTTGAATTAATGTTCCTTTTAAGCCGAGCGTATTAGTAGACAAACACCAGACATGCCAAGAGTGGTTAACCCCTACTGCCCATACTAGAACAGACTCCCTGGACAGATGAATCGGGATTATCAGCTCAAATACGGACAGAAGTGAAAGGAATAGTTGACAAAGAGGAACAGAATAGTCTACAGCGAAAAACAATAACTCCCAGTTTCCTGGATGAAGAATACCCACAAGACCTATGGATCCGTGTGTACACAGATGGATCAGCACAGAATGCAGTAAAGAATGGGGGAGCAGGTACATATATAGAGTACCCAAATAACACTAGGGATATGAATAAAATAGCAACAGGGAAATATTGTCACAATTATGATGCAGAAATACAAGCAATAAAGTTGGCAATAGAAAAACTGCTGAACAGTAATCTTAGCCCACAGCCTGTAGTGTTTTTGACAGATGCAAGATCAGTACTCCAGGCACTACAATCCAGAAAATTACCACATCTGCAGACCTTATTGACTGAACTCTGCAAGCACCACAGGGTTGCCCTGCAGTGGATCCCGTCTCACTGTGGAATACCAGGAAATGAGAAAGCAGATCAGTTGGCAAAGGAAGGTTCAACAGGCACACAACTAGATACACCAGTTACATACCATCATAAGAAACAGATAATCAAATCAATCAGAGGACCACAAGCCCCAAATCAGGATGCCTTTCATAATATGAATAGATATGAACAAGTTATCATTATACGCCTAAGAACAGGACACAATTGACTCCATAGTCACATGTATACAAAATTCAAGATCGGCACATCAACTACTTGTACATGTGGACAGGCACCCCAGACTGCTGAACACATACTTCAAGACTGCACTGAATATAGTAGACTGAGGAAAATCCATTGGCCCATAGATACAACACTACAGACAAAACTATATGGGCCACTGCAAGAATTACAAAAGACAGTAAAATTCATACAGGAAACGACATTGCTGATATAGACACTACTTCGAGCGAACGAAAGATAGAATGCTCCTTAAGTGTAGTAAGTTCACTTTTTAAATTAGCACACAACTTACATCCTTCCAGTGCTGTCAGACACCACATAGGACTTACAGTGTACTCGCCATTAGTACACAACTTATATCCTTCCAGTGCTGTCAGACACCACATTGGACTTACAGTGTACTCGCCATTAGTCCACAACTTACATCCTTCCAGTGCTGTTAGACACCAATTTACGGTGCACCCACCGTACCTATTCTATGTAAGCTTCTTCATCTCTCTGGAGGAAGTCAATACCTTATATCTTTTGACTCTCTTCTCAGTGTCTCTCAATGTGCACCTTCTTTTCCCTGATGTTTCCCATTTCAGAGCTTGCAATGTGATCATCTGAATACTCTTACAATTAGTAGTCAGTCTATAAGTAAGTAAAGTAAAGTGTCCAGTCACGCCAAGTGGCGTCTAGGGAATATGGTATTAGAGACCATAGTTTTTATAGACATTTGGCACATGATTTTTGGGGTAATGTGATCAGTATTATGCCCGTGCTGCTTTACTTTCCCAGAAAAAATCCAGTACCCATTTAAGGCTGAGTGAACCTGGAAGCTGTCGATCAGGATCAAACCTGACCTCTTGTCCTTTGTTGTCCAGTTCACTAACCACTGAGCTATCACGGCACCCTAGTCAGTCTATACTCAGTTTTAAGTGTCAGGGAAACTTAATCTGCAACACATATATATATATATATTTAATTTTCTGAAAGATATCATTGCAACACTTTATTTTTTAAAGGTTAGAAGAAGCTGAAATAAAGATGGAAATAATAAAGTGGAAAGTGTTAAAATATTTGGTATAAAACATCTATCTGTCTGTCTATTTATTGACCTTTCGAGCCGTAGCCGGCCCATAGGGCGTAGACCAAGATACTCCTCTTATCTAAATTTTTGTTCTAGCAGTTTTCAATTCCGGTTGTATCCAAAATGGAGGAATTATTTTTCTCTGGCTTGATATAGAACCGTTGATCAGAGGTTTAACAAGCCGCTATTGTAAAAACGATTTTGTTAATGAAACGTAGACCTGATAAAACATAATGCAAAAAAAAAAAAAAAATGCACTTCAAACTTGGTACATATTTAACAAATATTAACAAAGATATCTAAAAATATATACTTTATTAAATGTAAAGAAAACTGGAAAACATGGCAATAATTCTTTCACAGAATTAAAAGACAAAATCACTTCACATATGAAAATGAATTATTGTTTTTTTTTTTTAATCAAAGTAAGGCAGTTAACTTGTTACTAGTACAGTAAAAACAATAACAATTATACAAAAGTGTTTGCACCTAAGTTTCATAATGAAACATCACATACTCATATGGAAACCACAGCAGCTCATTCAAGAGCTAGTAAGCTGGAGTGTTAAGGACAAAAGTAGAGTTCAGTTCTAATAAATGGTTCTTAGGTTTACCTGGCATGTCGCAAGAGGCGACTAAGGAGGTTGATCGATGGCTTGACAAGCTGTCATTGTAAAAAGTATTGTTATGGAAACAGAACCATAGATTTTAGATCAGTGAACTCTGAAATATGTGCCATTTTGGCACGCAAGGTTTCTGTTTTTGAGATTGTGGTTCTGCCCTATGTGCCGTCTTCGGCTCGAAAGGACAATAGATAGATAGATAGAGGTTTACCTGGTATTAAATGCATACCGGTTTTTAATGGGAAAGTAGGGCATTCAGGAGATTCACTGATCACATCAACATCTTGTGCAGCAAGATTAGAAGATAAGAGTTTATCTGTGCTCATCATCATCATTGAGTGCCGTCTCCGCAACGAAGGTTGGCCACCATGGAGCGCCATTTTGCTCTATCTCTTGCTTTGATGGTGCAGGCTGTCATCGGTTGATTTGTCCATCTTTTGATGTTACTCGTCCATGTTAATCTTGGTCTGCCTCTGCCTCTTTTACCTTGTATTTTCCCCTCCAGGATCACTTTCAGTAGGCTGTTGTGTCTTTTAACATGGCCTAAGAATCGCATTTGTCTTGTTCTAATTGTGTTCAGAAGTTCTCTTTTCATTTTTAGTTGTTTTAAGACTTTGTCGTTTGTTTTCTTTTCCTTCCATCCAATTCTACCTATTCTTCTATATATCCACATTTCAAAGGCTTCAATTCTCTGTTCTGTTTTCTTGTCTAATGTCCATGTTTCAGCACCATATAGGAATATTGAGAAGATGTAACATTTTGCTATTCTTAGTTTTAGCTCTGGTGTTATTTGTTTTGATGTTAGTATGTCCTTCATGACATTAAAATTACTTTTTGCCATTCCTATTCTTTTGTTTATTTCAGTTGTACATTTTCCATCACTGGTTATAGTATGTCCAAGGTAGTTATAGTTCTGAACTGTCTCAAGGTCTATTCCTTCAATTTTGATATCCACTTGTGGGTTTTGAGTATTTTCTTTGTTTATGATCATAGTTTTAGTCTTTTTGATATTCATATCTAGTCCATATTTTTTGCTTGTCGTGTTTATTTCATTAAGTAATTGTTGTAGGTCTTTAGGATTTTCTGCTAGTAGTACAGTATCGTCAGCATATCTTAGGTTATTGATTATCTTTCCATTAATTTGTAGGCCTGGCATCTCTATGATGTTTTTAAAGATTTGCTCAGTGTATAGATTGAACAAGCTTGGTGATAGGATGCATCCTTGTCTTACTCCTCTTTTTATATCAATGGGTGTAGAGAACTCTTTGTTATATTTTATTATTGCTGTTTGCTCCCAGTATAGATTGCATATTAGTCGTATATCCATGTCATCTAGATGTATCTCTTTTAGGCATTCTATAAGTTGTTTGTGGTGTACTCTATCAAAAGCTTTGGTGTAGTCTATGAAGCAGGCATATATTGGTTTGTTTACTTCTGTGTATTTTTCGATTAATGTTCTCATGCAGAATATGGCTTCTTTTGTCCCGCTATTTTTCCTAAATCCAAATTGCTGCTCATCTAATTCAGTATTGATTTTATTCTGAATCCTTCTTTGTATAACTTTTAGCAAGATTTTTGTAACATGGCTCATTAGGCTTATTGTTCTAAAGTCACTGCATTCAACTGCACCATTCTTTTTAGGCAATGCAATGAAAGTTGATGTTTTTAGTTCATTTGGTATGTATCCTGTGTGGTATATGTCGTTGCATATGTCTGTAATCACTTCAATGCCAAAATCTTCAAGTGCCTGTATCATCTCTATCTGTATGCTTTCAGGTCCTGCTGCTTTTCCCCTTTTCATTGTTTTTATAGCTTTTTCCACCTCAGATTTTAAGATTTTATAGCCTGATGTACATTTTATAACTGGTTTCTTGTCCCTTTATCTGTGCTATATAGAGCCAATTCTAACCCATGGAAGCGAATCATGAACAGTAGACAAACAAATGAAAAGACGATTAGAGGCCACAGAGATGGGATTTCTCAGAAGTATGCTGAAAGTTCCCTGAACAGTTAAAATGACCAACAAAGACATTCTCAAAGAGGCCAACACAAAAAGGGAGCTCCTAAAAAAACACCAGAAAGAGACAATCAACGTTTTTCGGGTACATCATGAGAAGAGGAAATTGAAGTACTTAGTTAAACTTTCAAAATACAGGGAAAAAGATATCACGGATGACAAAGAGAGAAGATACTAACCAGTTTGGTGTCATGGAGTGGAAAACAGTCAACAATAGAGTTGATACAAAGCAATGTGGATAGAAAATTGTGGCAGGACATTATTGCCTACATCAACTGGTATGGTGGCAGGTGATGATGATTGATCACATCGCACATAAACATGTGTCATTGGTCATTTAAATCAATAAAGGATATATTGTGGTATATTAAAGAGGAGTGAAGTATTAAACTTTACTGTCCTAAGCATTTGGAGGAGAGAAACAGTGTTCTATCTCAATATTATTGCTCCATGTGGGTTGTTGTAATGTTCTTTTTTTATTTCAGGGACAGAGTAAGCAAAAATTATTTCCCCCAAGCATGTAAATGTATCTGTCAATCATGGCTTGCTAAAAAAATATTCTATCTTTACAACATTTTCCCATTATTAGATTTTGCATGGTGGGTCTTATAGGATCATAGCTTGCTGATGTTATCTATTTATAATCGCTGATAGCATCAATGCAATATATATATATATATATATATATATGTGTGTGTGTGTATGTGTATTTTGCACAACAAAAATAGATACTATAGTATAATAACCTGAGTATAAAATGCAACAGTTGTATAATAATTTGTTTAATAAGAACTATACTATGGTTAAATTCAATAATAAATTAACAATGTAATAAAGCCTAGAGTAAACATATATATAAATTTAATTTCACAATTATAAATAAAAGTAATCTTCTAGCATATATAGATGACTTTGTTCATACAGATTATAAAAATCTGACATGAGTGTAAACACAGGAACACACTAAGAAAAGATAAAGAGAATGAAAATAATGACCAATATTTTTGGACTTGATAATCACACAAACTATATCGTTATAATCCTAATTTCCATATTCAGTAAAATTAATATTTTCTACACTTAGGTTGATACTAAAAATAATTTTATTAAATCTTGTCCAAATATCACACCAAAAAAAAAAAATAATAAAAAATAAAAACTTTCCAAATTCTCCACAGCTGATAGGTGATGTCTGGGATGAATACTGAACAGAACAAGAAGAAACATATCAGAAATCACGAGTTGGGATTACATAAGTGCTGGATTACGTTAAGGTACAACAAACAAATGGAATTAAAATCCAACATATTCAGAGATATATTTCTGTGTGTTACCAGGGCCTCATTATGAGGGAAGTAAAGAATAGTGACACTGTGACCTTCCAGGCATGTCGAAGAGGCGACTAAGGAGGTTGATCAATGGCTTGACAAGCTGTCATTGTAAAAAATATTGTTATGGAAACAGCACCATATATTTTAGAGCAGTGATCTCTGCAATATTTGCCACGCAAGGTTTCTGTTTTTGAGATTGTGGTTCTGCCCTATGTGCCGTCTTTGGCTCGTAAGGACAATAGATAGATAGATATTCAGAGAACATTCCCTGAAGAGAATTATCACAGAAGCAGCAGGGAAAATTCAATGATTCAATTTCCCTTAACATTGAAAGCCAACAGAGGTGAAGTAAAGTAGAAAGTATAGCACATGCAAGCATAACATTTCTTTCTATAACACTCTGTCACCAGTAGGTTGCAACCATCAGCTTGGTCACTCTAGTGTCGTTAGGCCAATCCGAGCAGCTTTTCAAAAACTAACAGCACAAAAAAAAAAAACTCTTACAGGGATAAAAAAGCAAGAAAAGGAAGCTCAGCAGTCACCCATACCTTTATTTACATTACCTTTACTCAGCAGTCCCTTTTAACCGTTAAGATTTGATAACAATAAATTAATTTTAAGAATTAAGCTCAACATTAATCAAACAATAAATATACAAAATCACAAATATGTAAAGATGTGTTTTTAAATTTAAAAAATTATCTTCCTTGATTACATGAACATATAAAATTAAAAAATATATATATTTGACTATGATAATCCTAGTACACTGTTTCTAGCGCGTGTAATGCATTGACTGTTGTCAAACCTAATGTATAAGTGTCAAGTCAATGTAGAACTTCTCATCCTCTGAATTATCTTCTTTTTATTCACTAAGACATTGAAGCTGTTTAAAACTAAAACATAAATCAAGAAATGAGACATAGGCTTAGTACATTCGTCAGCCTTCTGTGATACGTATATCCAAGAATCGAACAATTATGTTTAGTTTGTGGGATTGGGTGTTCTAGAAGTAAGAGATCAGTCCTTGAACAAGAAAGCCTCGGGTTCTAATCCCGCCACGTGGTGGGAATTTTTCACTTTGAATTTGTGGTTTCTTCCTGGCTTCACCTTTCGTAAACATCTGGGTAGTGAGATCTTATGTCTAGCCTTTTTGATAATGGCAAAAAAAACAGAAGACCCTGTGTGTTCTTGTGCACATTAAGGAATCCTTGGTGGTTTAAATAGAAAAAGGCCCTGTGTGTTCTTGTGCACATTCCTTGGTGGTTTAAATAGAAAAGAATAAGCTAAAAATGATCACTGTGAAAAATTGTAAAGCAAATCTACCCATGCTGAAGATGGATATGTCAGGTCGAAAGGCACAGATACCATCAGCTTTGTTGTAAACTAGCAACAAAAAGCACTCACTTCCACTTAACAGGTGAACACTAAGGAGAAGGCTTTGTTTATTAAGGAGCCATGATAGCTCAGTAGTTAGTGAACTGGACTACAAAAGACAAGAGGTAGGGTTCGATCCCAACCGATGGTTTACGGGTTCACTCAGCCTTAAATGGGTACCAGATTTTTTTCTGGGAAAGTAAAGCGGCACAGGCGTATACCGACCACATTACCCCAAAAATCATGTGCTGAAGGTCTGTAAAATTTATGGTCACTAACACCATATTCCCTATATGACACTTGGCATGACGGGGCTCTTTACTTTGTTTATTTTACAGTCCTGTACTCAAAATCAGTTTAACATTTTAAGAATGACTGTGAAGATGCTTTATGAAATTGAAGAATCCTAAGTACAAGCTGAACTATCATACTACACCAGCATAGCTCATTTCATGTGGTCAGTGTCTGCTAAAAATAAACAATAATATACACGTTTTGTTCATTATAGGTATCTGGTTGTAAGTCAAATATTAAAAAGAAATAGACAATTTACTTGAATCATTAGGTTCCAAAATGCCTTACAGCACCTGGGCCAAAAATTGCTAGCAACTCACAGCTGACGGCTTCCATCAGGGTCAGTGATTATCAGCTGATCGAGATCCTTCTCTACTTTTGCACATGGTCCTGGAAACAAAACTAACCAATCTGGCCAAACAAGTAGGAATCAACAGGAAATGTAACATGATGTCCAAAAATTTCATACTAAAGTTGGATAAAAAATGTTGGGTCAAAAGGTACAAATATTACAGGCTGCTCAAAACCACAACACAAAGCATCTATCTATTGACCTTACGAGCTGTAGCCAGCCCGTAGTGTGTAGACCTAGATACTCCTTCTCTGATTAAAAGTTTTGTTCTAGCAGTTTTCAATCCTTCTAAAGCTATTTTATCAAATCTCACCATTTGTCTCTGTTTTGTGCAAACAGCTTTACCTCATTGAGGGAGCCAATTCCTGCTGCTCTTGCCTCTCTCATCAATGTTCTTCTCAGTGTCTCTCTGGGTCTTCCTCTTTTCCTCTTACCTGTTGTTTCCCACATGAGGGCTTGATTTGCTATTCGGTTATTATCTCTTCTCATCACATGTCCAACATATGACCATCGTCTTTTCTTTATTACTGAAGATATTAGAGGTTGATTGGTGATTTCTCTAATTTCCTCTTTTGTTTTGAATTCGTTCCACGCTATACCAAGTATTTTCCTTAGACATTTATTTTTTAATGCATTCAACTTTGTTTCTATGTCTCTTGCTGTTTTCCCAGCTTTCACATGCATACGTAAGGGTTGATAGTACATTTGATTTGAATAGTCTAAGTTTGTGTTTGTGCTGATGAGTTTCGATTTCCACAACTTTTCAAGGCTTCTAAAAGACATTGCTGCTTTAGTTATTCTGATTTTAATTTCTTTGCTTATAAATCCTTCTTGATCAATGTGACTTCCAAGATAGATAAAGTGATTGATCTCTTCCACTGGTTTGTTTTCCATGTATATTTTGTCATCTGTTGGAATTAAGCTTTTCATGACCTTAGTCTTTTTGATCTCAAGCCCAATTTTTCTGGCTATTGATGATAGTTCATTTGTGTTTTCCTGCATCATTTTTATCTGACTGCTGATGAGAACTAGGTCATCAGCAAAGCTGAGGTCCTCCAAATGGTCTCCTTGTATCCATTCGATGCCTTTATTACCAGTGCAGCATTTCTTCATTATGAAGTCCATAACAACTCCAAATAACAAGGGTGATAAAATACATCCTCTTTTAACCCGTTTCTATTGGGAAACATTCGCTCAGTCCTTCCTCTGTTCGAACTGCACATGTGTTGCCATCATACATGTCTTTAATAATATTTATGATTTTTGATGGTAAGCCATATTGCTTCAGAATTTTCCACAAAGAATCTCTATGAATACTGTTGAATGCTTTTTTGAAGTCGATGAAGTTAAGTACAAAAGGTTTTTGCTTTTCAATGTGTTCCTCCAATATAAGTCGTAGAGTGAAAATGTGGTCAAGGCAGCTTCTCCTTTTTCTAAACTACAAAGTATCTACACCCACTTAGTGTCCTTTTAAGGGCAGAAGACTAAGAGGAGTCATCATCAAGTCAATGAAGAAGAAGAATCAAAAGAGTCTAGCAATCCTTACTCATCAATCATGTTATCTCACTCTTAAAATTGTACAGAATGAAATAAATGATTGTGTTATTTTGTTAGGAGACTTGTTAAAAATAAAAAGGATTAGGTGGAGAACAAACACAAATAAACAACTTATGTGTGTAGCTTCAAGGCTTACAGCTATAATTACACAATTGTCCTTTTCCCTATCTCCAAATTATTCTCCAATTGCCCGCCTGAGTGTAGCCCCATATAAGTCTATACCAGTCTGCACTGAACCAATACAAACTTAATGTGAGTAACGCATTTGATGAACATGAAGATATATGCCTTCTTTGCAATGAACAGATCACTTTTGACAGGTCAAGGCCTCTCATCCAAAGGTTACTGTGTTCCGCAGTGCAATGCATTTAGAAGCTCCCTGTGTTAGATTTAGCAAGTGAAGGAAACATAAACTTAAGAAAAAACATAACAAATATCACAATCTGTACTTTACAAATACACATAAAGTTAAGATAATTTTTCACAAAAATTTTTAGACTTTATTATATAAATAGACTACTTAAATAGGACAGCTTGGAAGGTTTTTGTTGAAGATCTATGCTCCACAGGGGCTGAAAGAAAGAAGATAGCTATTTTAAAAAAAACTATTATTATCGTAATTATTAGGTCTGCTGATAAGTTTCTATGGAAGAACAATAAAAGTTAAGGTTCAGGTCAAAGTTTTTATTTCACCCTCAATAGAAAAAAAGAACTTCCTAACTCCACTGTGGACCAAACTCACATCCACCTCCACTGTGGAACAAACTCATATCCACCTCCACTGTGGAACAAACTCACATCCACCTCCACTGTGGACTAAACTCACATCCACCTCCACTGTGGAACAAACTCACATCCACCTCCACTGTGGACCAAACTCACATCCAGCTCCACTGTGGACCAAACTCACATCCAGCTCCACTGTGGACCAAACTCACATCCAGCTCCACTGTGGACCAAACTCACATCCAGCTCCACTGTGGACCAAACTCACATCCAGCTCCACTGTGGACTAAACTCACATCCACCTCCACTGTGGACCAAACTCACATCCAGCTCCACTGTGGACCAAACTCACATCCATCTCCACTGTGAACCAAACTCACATCCACCTCCACTGTAAACCAAACTCACATCCACCTCCACTGTGGACCAAACTCACATCCAGCTCCACCGTGGACCAAACTCACATCCACCTCCACTGTGGACCAAACTCACATCCACAACCACTGTGGACCAAACTCACATCCACCATATTTGAAGAACAACAGTTGTTTTTATCTACTCAACTAAATATGGCCCTTTTCGTCTTGTCAGACGGTCTAGTGGAGGCTATTGTGTATTTTTTCTTTTTGAGGTTTAGTTTTTTGTTGAACAGCTTCTTTCGTGGCTAATTCTACCAATGTTTGACAAACACACTCGACCACTGAATGAACAAGTCAGGCCTATTGATCCAAAGGGTTTTCCATCCTTTTTCATGAGTCTTTTCTCTGCTAAGTTTTGCCTTAGCACAGTCTCAAATGATGTTATACCATTCTTTATACATGCTCTCCATGATGTGCGATCACTTGCCAGATGTTCCGAGTCATTTTCACAGATGGAGAACTCAACTACTTGCTCTTATAATAACAAAAAACATCCACAATCAGAATTGATCACTTGAAAGCACATAAGCCTGCCTTCCTTCTTTGATCCACACCTGCTTAGTGACACTAGACTGATTAATCTGATTCTGGAGGCACCGTGAAGATGTGGAATAGGGTCTGGTTCGTTCTGGTTCACCAAACCTGGCACAAAAACCATCAGCTATGAGTCGCTGACAACTTCTAGCTCTGCTGCTTTCTGGCTCCTTGCCCCTCCCCAGCACACTAAATTCCATGTAAACCCTTACCAGCTACAATAATCTTTTTGTATCTTGACTCATATAATATCCATACACATATTCAACAATTTTGCTGGATATGACACCTAAGTCTAATTCTATAAAAATAATATTGTGGGAAAATGTTACAATTATCGTGTTTCTTTATGTTTGGTTTGAGGGAAGAAAGTATCTAGTCTGTCCTGCAGTTCTCTGATTTGTGTTTCTTGAATCACTCCTTTTGTTTCCAGTTCATTAAATTTGTTAGATATTTTTAATTGTTCTTGTTTACGTTTCTCTTCTTTAACCGCTTCTTTCCGTGCTCCTCTCTGGTACTCTGAATAAAGGATTACAGAAGCAAAAAAGAAAATTAAAAATTCTCCAAGCATCTCTCCACCCAGTTCAATGGCATCCTTCTCACTTAATCTTTCCACATTTTGGGCACCGCCTAGCCCCAAACGTCGAAGCTTGAAATTGATTTCCAAATGGTGATAAACTGTGGAAAAATTAAATAGGTACACCATAATGTTGAATCAAAACCTCTCATTTGTAACTATTAACAATTGCCGTATAAGTCAACAAATGACACTGAATTGTATGGCACACAATAATATAATATTATTTGTAAAAATGTTGTCAGCTACAATGTGCAGGTACTTAAAGTAATTTCTCTCCTTCCTTCTTTCCTTCCTCATTTGTCTTACAGTGTCAAGGGGAGATATAATTTGCGGTCTTTTGCTCTTCTGTTTGCCTCTGCTGCTGTTATGTTTCCTAGTGCTTCTAATATTCCATCAGTCCATCTTTTGTGTGGTCGGCCCTCGGGTCTGGTGTGTTCGCAATGTTTATTGAAGGCTTGTTGTGTTGTGTTTTGATTTTTCTGTCTTGTCGCGTGGCCAAACAATTTTATCTGTTGTTTCTTTATATATTCTAAGGTGGAGGTTATTCCTTAGTATTTTTTCTCAGTTCTTCATTTCTGATCTTTTCTCTCAGACTTAAATTTATTTGATTATAATAATTAAATCTGTTCAGTTCTACTCTTATGTCTAAGGAAAATAGTATAGCGTGGAACGAATTCAAAACAAACGAGGAAATTAGAGAAATCTCCAATCAACTACTAATATCTTCAGTAATAAAGAAAAGACGATGGTCATATGTTGGACATGTGATGAGAAGAGATAATAACCGAATAGCAAAGCAAGCCCTTATGTGGGTAACATCAG
Organism: Megaustenia siamemsis; assembly: GCA_032433765.1. Taxonomy (NCBI): domain Eukaryota; kingdom Metazoa; phylum Mollusca; class Gastropoda; order Stylommatophora; family Ariophantidae; genus Megaustenia; species Megaustenia siamemsis. The sequence goes on along the minus strand of JAVIAB010000050.1, from coordinate 61,732,387 downwards.
GTAAGAGGAAGACCCAGAGAGACACTGAGAAGAACATTGATGAGAGAAGCAAGAGCAGCAGGAATCGGCTCCCTCAATGAGATAGAGCTGCTTGCACAGAATAGAGACAAATGGCGAGATTTGATAAAATATCTTTAAAAGAATGGAAAACTGTTAGAACAAAAATTCAGATAAGAGAGGGAGTATCTTGGTCTACGCCCTATGGGCCGGCTACGGCTCGAAATGTCAATAGATAAATATATCTACTCTTATAAATTGGTATGCAGGAAGATCAAAACTGGGATACGAAACTGTCTACAGAGTATCCCTAAGAGTCTTTTAAGAATGTAAAATGATATATCTTCATCTCACTCTTTCATCAGTGTCTTTTTAAAATCTATTTCCTTGCTGATTTATTTCCAAACCAGTTGTTGGTTGTGAGTCATAGACAATCTCGCAAGCAGATAGGAAAAAAAATATTCCTTTTTAAAAAAAAATTAATAACTTTTTAGCTACTGAAACAAAAAAGATACCTTGGATAAAGAAGAAGAGCAATGAAGACACATTACAAGACTTAAACATTAAAAAGAACTGACTTATAAATACAATTCTACAGTGGAAATTAAAATACTATGACCACATCAAGAGGCACAGCGGGCTGGAAGCAACTGCATAGTGGCTGGCACTATAATGGAAGGCATGGTTCCTGGGTAATGCATCAGGGGGCAGACCAAAAATAAGGTGGTTCCAAAATATCAAGGAAACCTTGAACATAACAATAGAAGAAGTGGGAGATCTGGCTACAAACACATTCATTCTGACAAGTTGTAGTGAATGCAACGTCCTGCAAAGGACATACAACTTGATGATGATAACTAGTTTTATTAAACTATCTAATATATTCTTTTGTTGTCTTCCTCTGTCTCTTTTTCACTCAATTTATCTAGCTGTCACAACATTTTCTTAAAGTTTCCTCTTCTCATTATATGTCCAAGGAAAAATTGGATTGTCTTCTTCTGATAAAGTTTAAAAACTTTATTTATGTTTTGGCCTCTCACTGAACTTCTTCATTAGTCTCTTTATCTGCCCTTGGTATTCTTAACATTCTTCTGTAAAACCACATCTCAGTGCCTCCAGGTTACCTTCTACCAATAGTTCATAAATTGGTTAAAATTTGGATTGGCTCTATGGAACATTGGAGAACCCTTTTTTTTAAATACTGCTATTTATAAATACATGTTGCACAAAACAATAAATATAATGTATATCATCATCATCAAGTACTGGGTCTACTGGCGTAGGTGATCATGTCTCTCCACAACTTTCGATCTCGGCAGCTGTTTACCATTTCTGTTGTTGACCTTCTGCAAAGCCATTCTCTTAAGCTGTCTGTTATTTTTTCTCTTTGCTTCCCTCTATCTCTTCGACCCTCAATTTTTCTAGTTGTTACAATATATTCCAGTTGCTCTCTTCTCATTACATAATAATATAATATACTCAGTATAATACTGTTAACTACTATTACAAGTAAAGAGTAGAGTAGAAAGTAGTATAAATTATGTAACTAAAATTGAACTGTAGGGGCAGAATAACTACCTTATTATTATTATAACATTTAAAAATGCACTCAACTAAACTCTGACTCAACTGACTGTAGGTAAACTTGACCTAAGTAGTAGGTTAATCTGATCTATTATAATTATAATAATACAACAATATTATAAATTATTACTATAAGGTCTTTACCCTGGCGGAGTTTCTCATTGGGGATATAACTTTAATTTACGACCTTAAACTCATAAATTACCCATATGATATTATTTACTATTACTACTATCTATAATATACAACTTTAATTTTTAAATAAAGTCAAAGTTAATTATACTTTATACCTATAACTTGTAACATAACTTAGTATAATTATAATAACTGATTACTTGTTATTAGCTCACTATTTGTTACCAAAACTGGCTTACATTGAGCAGGTGGAATGCATATATATTTCCGAAAAAACGGGCTTGATTTAGCTTGACTTTTAATATAACCAGCAATTGGCTTGCTGATGTGCTTAATGAAAAGATATCCCAAATTAATCAATGGGAATGGTGCCATTATAGAAATTGTTTCGTTAAGTTCTCATCCATGGCCAGGCACAGTAATCGACTTCTAAGTGTGCACAGTGGAGAGAGCAATTATTTTCTAGATTCTACAGCTAACAATAAAAAAAAATATAGAAAAGAAAATTTAAAAAAAGAATTACAAGAATCTGAACTCATTAACATTTACTGATAGAGGAGGATTGAAAGAATGAAAAAATAATTATTAATAACCCAGAATCAGAAAGCATTGTATCTATAATATATAAGGTGCAAATGTCCAGGGTGTCGGGTAATCGATGCTGTAACGTGTAACTTCAAGCCGACCATTTTCTGCCAAGATTTCCTTATTGCAGGGCTTCTCACAATACATGACATTTCTCTTATAATAATCACGTAATAATGGGCTGTGGTGGTGGGGAAATGGATCGTAATGTAAATGGTGATCTTGAAAGAAGAAAAGTGGATCCGGAATTGAGATGGTGTAGAGAGATCTTGTATATATCTTATCAGACCATATCACCAATCAGGAAGTTAACAACAGAATCCAAGGATCCACTGCACCAATAAAACACTAACTTCACAGCATTCTCATATTTCTGGGGTCAGCCTGGGGTACATATGGAATCGGAGAATAAAGGCCACTTGTCCAGTGCATTCCCCGTGTGGTGTCTTGGTTTGAGTTTTTATTTTATCCTTGATAAAATAAAAATTATTTGACTACCGTGATTTGAACCCGGGTTTTTCCTGGTTTCTCTCTCTCTCTCTCTCTGCGATCAAGACTCAACCAGAGTAGGATTCCAGACTCTCTCATGAAGTCAGCTGTCTGTTTAAGTGAATCGATTCCCCCATATAGTTACTTTTCCAGGGAGGTGGGTGTGGACCTCATTGCTCTTCTCAAGACTGTGTACTGGGGGCAATCCTGTAGAACATGTTTTGTAGTCATATTGTCCAGTGTACAGTGGCATAGGCTGGTTGTACCTATTTTGAATTTGGTGAACATGTGATTTCTCATTCTATTGTGGCCAGTGCGTAGGCGAAGTATGATGACTTGATCCCTCCTTGATAGTTGGAGGTATCCGTCACTCTTGTTATGCTTTGGGTGTTCTCGTTTCCATTTTTCATGGTACTGACCTTTGAGGATGGATTTGGCTTCATCATAACTGAGCGCATGGTTCTCTTGTGGTAAGCTCCCTCCCCCTTTAGCTAATTTGTCTGCGCGTTCGTTCCCGTGTATATTACAGTGTGATGGTATCCACTGAATGACTACTCTCTGGAAGTTATTGCATAGTTGGTCTAGGGTTGTTCTAAAGTTATCTAGTTCATTGTTCTTGGGGCTTTGAATGATGGCCTCAGTTTCTGCTTTAAAGTTGTTTGATAATTTTCCAGTAGCTATTGACTTGGTGATCTCGTCCTGATTATTCAGCGTCAAGAACACACCTCCCCTTCCATTTCTGGTGGTATTTGTAAAAGAGCCATCTGTGTATATGTGGGACCAAGAGTCCGGTGCGTAGGTATCGTGTATGTGTTTTTCTGCTACGTGTTTTCTTTCTGTGTCTGATTGGGTGCCTTTTTTACATGATTCCTGTTATATTTTCCGTAAGTTCTGGTATTTTATGTTTTCCATGAGGAGACATATCAGATGGGCCCAAAGGTTTGTATATTGTTTAGGAAAGTACTGGGTCTCCAGTAGTTAGTTCATTGGTGATTGCAGCGAAGTTGCTCCACTTTAGTCGTACAATTCCGGAACCAGTTATTCTTTGGTGCATGGGGTGGCTAAGGAGCCTTCTATATTTCTCCGATTGTTGCAATACTTTAGTGACCCGTCTGTCGTCTAAGGGTTGTAAACATGTTACTGTTTCTAGAGTCTTGATAGGTGTAGATTTCATAGCACCAGTGATGATACGGGCAGCTTGGTTCTGTGTTCTGTTAATTTTGCTAAGGTGTGATTTGGAAGCCCTTGCTCAGGCTGTTACTCCATACTCTAGAACTGGTCTGACTCTTCCTACGTATAGTCTTTTCAAAATATTGCTGTCTGCTCCCCAGTCCGTTCCTGCCTATTTCTTCATAAAATTAGTTCATTTTCTGTTTTTTTCCTTGCTTTGTCTATCTGATTTTTCCCAGTCATTCTGCGATTCATGGCAACGCCAAGATATGTTGGGTTTTTGTCAATAGGGAGTGTATGGTCTTTTGTCTTCAAGTTTGCAGAGAGTGTGTTTCTTATAGGTTGCAAATTGTATATGTAGTTTTTTTTTTCGTTGATTGGTAAGAACCATCATCTTCGCCAGATCATCTGCGTATAGTGCTGAGTGTATTCTGGGTGGAATGTCCATTACGATGTCATTTATGAAAATTAAAAAGAGTGTTGGGGACAAGACTCCGCTTTGTGGGACACCTTGCTCGATAGAGACCTTCTTACTTAGTTGACCTTGAACTTGTACTCTGGCCGTTCTATCCTGAAGGTGTTGAGAGACCCAAATGAATAAACGACACTGGGTGCCAAGTCTAAAAAGCTTGTTCTTTAAACCCTCTCGCCAAACCCTATCAAAAGCCTTCTCCATGTCGACCCATACTGCCAGTATGTGTTTCTTTTCTTGTAGAGCATCCTCTATTTCCTGTGCAATGTAGGTGATCAGGTCTTCAGTTGATCTATGCTGACGGAAGCCACTTTGTTGTCGTACGATTTGTTGTTTTGTTTCAAATGCCACATAAGTCTTCTGTTAACCAGCCTTTCCATGAGTTTACTCAGGCAGCTCAGTAGGCTAATTGGTCTATAGCTACTTGGGTCTAGTGGGTCTTTTCCACGTTTGAGGATGGGCACCATAATAGCTTCTTTTCAGATTGCCGGCACATAACCTCTCTTCCAGCTAGCATTTATGATCCTTAGAAGCTGGCTCTTGGCTTTCTGTCCCAGATTTAGGAGCATTTCGTTGGAGATTCCATCTTTACCAGGGGAACTTTTGAGCTTCAATCGTTTGATGGCAACATCTAATTCAGTTGGGGAAAAGATAGTCGTCTGATGCTCTTCTGGTGCTAAAGGCATGTGTTTTGCATCTTGGTTTTCCTGTCTTGCAGCTGTTTATCTATTGGAATGTTTATTCTACTAATGTTTTTGTAAGTCTCTATTAGTAGATTTGCTGCCCTTTTGCCTGTGAGGATGTTCTGATTGTGTGCTAATGGTATTGGAGGTCGGCAGTTGTTTTCGTCGCTCAGAGCTTTCGCAAGTTTACATAGTTTATGACCATTTTTGTCTAGATTAAGGCTCTCTGTTTTGTCTATCCAGCTCTGTCTTGCTGATATCATGACCTCACGTCAGTATTTGGCCGAGGCTGCTTTGTAGGCAATGTTGCTCTCTGTGCTGTGTGATGTTTCAGCTAGTTCTCTGGCGGAGTCCAGTTCCTCTTCTAGTCTTTGTATTTCCTTGCTCCAGTATTGCCTGTAGTTTCTTCTTGCTTCTCTAGGAATGGATTCTTTAGCAGCTCTCAGGATTCCATTTGTTAACCGCTCTATCATATTATTGACCTTCTTTTCGTGGGTGTTGATAGGCGCAGTATCTGCATCAGTGAGCCTTGCAAACTTTGCCAAATCTTCTCTCTTATAGTTCCAGCGGGGAAGAGGTATATGCAACTCCTGTTTGTGAGCAAGAGCCACTGAAAGTTTGACTGGTCTATAGTCACTATCTCCAAGTTGGTTCAGCATTTTTCTGGTTATTTTGATAGATATTTTTCCAGTTGCAAATGCTAGGTCGGGAGTGGAAGTTGTTTTCCATCTTCTTGAGTAGAAGGTTGGGGGGGGGGGGTCCTTGGGGGGTCCTCCCTAGAGTTTATGAGGAATAGGTTGTTGTCTATTTCCCATTCTTCTACTTCTTCACCTCGAACATTGGACTCCTTATATCCCCATCTTTCAGAGTGGCTGTTAAAGTCTCCTACAACCAGACACTTTGATGGTGTTATTTCCATTGGCTCCAGCTTCAGTAATTTGTCATTTGGACAGTATATATTAAATATCGTTATACTAGCGGAGTTAATGTATAGGTATGTACCAATGATCTCTGCCTCTCCGTTTGTGACTACCTCTATCAGTTTTGCTGGGATGGAATTTGTAATAAGTATAAGAATTCCGCCCTTGTGACCTTCCCTGTCTTGTCTAAATATTTGGTAGCCCCTGATCATAAATCTGTGCTGTGGATTAAGATGAGATTCCTGGATGCAGGCAACGTTTATCTCCTCCTCTGCTAGTCCGATTGTTAGAGCTTGTTTTTTGTGGTATATGCTCTCCGAATTCCAGTGTATTATATTCAGCTGTTTCTTGAAGCCTTTCCGGTCAGCGGTAGTTTCTATCATAATTTGAGTCTGTTAGATCCAGTCTGATTGATTACTTTTTAAAACGTCGCACTGTGTTCTGCGCCAGTGGCCCAGTGCATCCGATTTCAGCCAGCATGTTATTCAGGTTTGCTTTCCTTAGCCTTTGATTGTCCCCAATATTCATGCAAGGCAGCAGATTGTCTTTTCTGTAGGGGGATTCTGCCCTTAGATGGTCGGCCCTCCCAGGTTTACGAGCACCATCTGCCCAAGCTTGATGTAGTAATTAGTTGGTGATTAGACCATCACCATCACACATCAAACAACAGACTATAAGACCCTCCTAACTATCACGAACTTCTGGGAGTCTCACCGATGCTGAATAGTCATGTACGAAACCCCACTCCGTCTTTCATTTGGTTAGAGTACGACCGTCCTAGGACTATGCAACTAACTTGATGACGTAGCTCACACAACAATGGCTGCACTCACAATATCCCAGTTACTATAGTAAAAGCAGCCAACAGCACACGAAAAGCTGATGCACAATTTCCAAAGTGAAAACTGCTACTGATTAGACTGAACAGAGCTTAGCAAGGAGTTGTACAATGCAAGAACTTGACGTCATACAATTACATCGACGGTTTTGGAACATCACACGATGTGTTGACGTAACTCGCATATATCGCTAGGCAGGGGAAGGTCGTATTCACAAACTTTTGACTTGACAATGAAGAACAATGAGGTGAGTACAGCCTGTTATCATCGGCGAGCTTTGCTAACTGGATCAGTTGATTAGCTCAGACGCTGAAAATTACACCGTAGAGCCGAAACTAATCAGTTCCCTAATGCAACTTCTGCAGCGGTCCAGCGAACGTGACCTCATTCCACCATGTTTGGAAACGGAAGTCTCTTCCTGGTTTGATGACAAGTGCTAACTGTTAAGGGGTAAAAAAAATATCAATTAAAATGTTACAGTCTACGGATACATTACAGTTTCTAGTTAACAAGATCTGCATTTTTTGCTAAGACCATTCTATAGGTTCAAGTACAAAGTTGGAGGGGAGTATGGAGCAGGCGTGCTGACAAACAATGCTACGCCACTGGGATCTTCCTGTAAAGTTTGACAATCTTCATGAACTAGCCAGGATATCACCATTTCCAGTGGGTTGAAAAAAATCAGCCATGAAATAACCAGACAGGTGTGATAAAATACATTTAAAAATCGATACGCCACCATTTTTATGAGTTTGTCAAGTTGGCGAAATTTTAAAGGAAAGTTATCTACCCTTAGATATTGATATAAATTATGTGGAAAAATCAATTTGCTTTTCACACAAGTTTTATTAGCGACAAGCAGAGAAAACTAGAAACTACTTTACAGTATTGACTCCTAAACTTGCTGTACACTAAGCCATTGGAAGTAGCTGGGGCATGTGATGTTTTATATTCTTCGTTTGGGTGTCCACATTAAGGGTTTTGAGGACGGGAGCAATTACAACTCCCAGCATTTCCAGCTTCTTCGGCAAAGGAAATGGGTGTTGCCATGTGCTTGAGACGATACAGACCAATGTGCTTGAGACGATACAGACCCATGTGCTTGAGACGATACAGACTTTCATGAATGGATGCTTACGCAGAATAAAAGGATGGAAATAGGAGGACAAAATTACTAACATAGAATTATGGAAATGTACCAGTCAAATATCAGTGGATAAAGAGATACAGCGAAGACGATGGCGCTGGATAAGACACACACTGCGAAAGCCAACTGAGAGTATTACACAACAGGTCCTTTTTTGGAATCCCCTGGGAAAAAGACAAAGAGGAAGACCAAGGAATTCTTGGAGAAGACAGATAGAAGCATAGATGAAGATAATGGGGAAAAAGATAGAACGATCTTAAAAGAATGGCAAGAAACAGAACGGCTTGGAAAGTGTTTGTTGATGGCCTATGCTCCACAGGGAACTGAAAGGTAAAAGAAGAAGAAGATGTGCTTGAGACGAGTTATTTCTCTGTGCATGTTTACCCCCTGCCCACCTCATTTCTTACACATTACAAAATCTTCTGTTATTTTTTTTTACTTTTACTATTTTGGTAATTTAAGAGTTTAGCTACATAAATTTAAGTGATCTCCCCTTCGTTAGAGGAACAACAAAAATACATTGTGTCTCATATATTAAAAGTTCTCTCTATGTTCATCAAAAGTTCATCACTCATCATCATTGAGTGTCGTCATCGTATCGAAAGTTGGCTACCATGGATCGTCACTCCGCTCTATCGCTTGCTTCGACGGTGCAGGTTGTCATAGGCTGACTTGTCCATCTTTTGTTGTTACTCGTCCAAATTAGCTATTAATTTAACACTTTCCATCACTGGTTATAGTATGTCCTAGGTAGTTGTAGCTCTGAACTGTCACCAGTTCTATTCCTTAAGCTTTGATTAAGCTTTGTAGGTTTTGAGTATTGTCTTTGTTTATGATCATAGTTCTAGTCTTTTTGTTCATCACTAAAGCATTTTTTTTTTTTGGGTTATGGTTAAGAAATAGTAGCAACAAAGAAAAAGTCATCACCGCAATGCACAACAAAGACAAGTGGAACAATATTAAAACAGGTAAATAAATTTAAATGTCTGAGAACATTGTTAACCTCAGATGGTAGGTGCACAACAGAGGTGAGATGCAGAATGGCTCAGGCAAAAGCAGCTTTCCAAAAAATGAGGAAATTACTGTGCAATCCGTTTTTGACAATAGAAACAATAAAAATGGCTCTTTTTTGTTATGTAGTGTCAGTCCTAATATATGGATGTAAATCATGGACAATAGGACAAAAGACAAGGAAATCACCGGAGGCTATAGAATTGTGGTTTTACGGAGGAATATTGAGAATACCATGGACAGCCAAAAAGAGTAATGAAAACATTCTGAAATAGGTCAAAGCAAAAAGAGAGCTAATATTCAATATTGGAAAGAAACAATAATCCTTTTTTGACCATGTAATGGGAAGGGAACAGCTGGAATATATTGTAACAACTGGACAAATCGAGGGACGAAGAGATAAAGGGAAGCAAAGAGAAAAGATACCAGACAGCTTAAGAGAATGGCTTGGCAGAAGATCAACAACGGAATTGATAAATAACAGTCGAGATCGAAAGTTGTGGAGAGCATGATCACATACGCCAGCAGGCACGGTACTTGATGATGATGATGACGACGATGGTGAGGAAATATAACTTTACCCTCCCGTTGTTTCTTTTTTCTCTACAATCCAGAGAGATCACTTTAATCTATAAACTCATACATTGTCATTCAAGTGCAGATTTCCCACATAACCAATCTCATCTCATTTGAGATATTTGCAGCAACAGGATATTTTCCCAGTAATTTTGCATCAGAAAATTCATCTTTAAAACGAAAAAAACAAAAACTTTACACACATGATTTTACATCTTGCCAGCTTAACGGTTAAGTTGTAGCCATATGTTTACAGACTTACATAAGTAAAACACTTGCAGTAAAACAAAACGAGAAGGATGCATACTGGAACCTTATCTCCCCTTGAATTGTGTGTATCATGAAAAGAAAGAAAAAACTGAATAAATTAAATATAAATAAGTTAGTAACTCATGTCGTTTCTACTGCAATTGTCATGGTTGTTTCCCCTATATATATATATAGTCCGTAGGTGAGTCAAGACGCTTGTCCAGAGCTGACTGCGGTCAAGACCACCACTCACAGTCGAATGCATGCGTCAGGATCGGCGGACCAAAACCATGCTCCATCTTCCAGCGGTACTCTTGGAAACATACTATCCTGTCTGGTCAAGCGAGTACGGATCGAATAGGGAAGGTAGACTGGTACTAAAAAATGCAATGCTGAGTTCGGATATGTTGAGCCGAGCGACACAAAAACCACAGCCTAATTGCAAACCACAACACAACGCATTTACGCCCATTTAACGTTCATGTAGGATCGGATGATGAAGAGGACATTTCATTTCTTTAGTAGTCATCGAATAGCTCAGGCCAAAATAGCATTTCAGAAAATGACAAATATCTTATGCAACAAATCTATGTCAATAAAAATGAGAAAGAGAGTTCATCGGTGCTATATAGAACCAATTCTGACCTATGGAAGCGAATCATGGACAGTAGACAAACAAATGAAAAGACGATTAGAGGCCACAGAGATGGAATTTCTCAGAAGAATGTTGAAAGTTCCCTGGACAGCTAAAAAGACCAATGAGGAAGTTCTCAAAGAGGCCAACACAAAAAGGGAGCTCTTAAAAAACATCAGAAAGAAGCAATCAACATTTTTCGGGAACATCATGAGAAGAGGAAAGTTGGAATACTTGGTTACAACTGGCAAATTAAAAGGAAAGAGAGATCGCGGGCGACAAAGAGAGAAACTACTGGATAGCTTGGTATCATGGCATGGAAAACAGTCAACAACAGAACTGATACGATGCACTGTAGATAGAAGATTGTGGAGGGACATGATCGCCTACGCCAACCGGTATGGCACATGATGAGTAGTCATCGGGCGTTAGACCATGAAGAAGATGTTGATCAATATCTACAATGCATTCTTCTTCTACCTTTCAGCCCCCGTGGAGCATAGGTCGTCAACAAACACTTTCCAAGTCGTTCTGTTTCTTGCCATTCTTTTAAGACCATTCCATGTTTTCCCCTTCGTCTTCATCTCTGCTTCTGTCTGTCTTCTCCAAGAGTTTCTTTGTCTTCCTCTTTGTCTTGTCCTCTGGGGATTTAAAAAAAGGGCCTGTTGTGTATTACTCTCATTTGGCTTCCGCATTGTGTCCTATCAGCGCCATCATCTTCGCTGTATCTCTTTGTCCACTTCTACATTGTATTGATATAACATATTTCACAAGTGTTATCGTCACATCTTTAAGCATTCTTTATTCATTATTAGTTTTCCTATCTAAATTGTGTAAATGTTTTACCCTTCTTTCCAAGCAACGCATCCTATTTTTCGGTATAACCACATTTCAAATGAAGCCTCTGTGGCTGAGTGGTTAGTGTGCTCGCATCCTTATCAGGAGTGTTCGATCTCAGAAGTGGTGGATTTTTTCTTCGGACCGACAAGGCTCCGGAGATCAGCCAGCCTCTGAAAATTAATATCAGAGATTTTTCTGGGAAGTAAAGGCAGCCTGGTGTGATACCAACCACATCAGCAAAAAATGTGCCATTTTAATATGGTCGCTTACACCATAATCCCCTTCCGCCTTGCAATGTGTTGAGGGAACCTTTACTTTTGACATGTCAAGCGCCTGTTTTCTGTTTGAACCTAGAGACCATTAACTTGTAGTAAAAAAAGGTAAAGTACCCCAGTCACGCCAAGTGGCGTATTGGGAATATGGTGTTAGTGACCATACTTTTTACAGACTTTCGGCACATGACTTTTGGGGTAATGTGGTCGGTATTACGCCCGTGCCGCTTTACTTTCCAAGAAAAAAATCCGGTACCCATTATAGGCTGGGTTGAACCGGAAGCCGTCGGTTGGGATCGAACCCTACCTCTTGTCCTTTGTCCAACTGTAGTCCAGTTCACTAACCACTGAGCTATCGCGGCTCCCATTTACTTGTAGTGTCAATGATTATTTTTGTTCTGCCTGAAAAAGAGAGGGATTGTTTAAGAAAAAGCTGCACACTTCGCGGCGGCTGCATGTGACCTTTATTCACAGCCTATAATTGACCACCCATCTTTTCTCGCCGTTGATAGCGTAGAAATGCAACAATATTCATAAATGATAGTTTGTAAACAATCATCATTATGTGGTATACTGGTTGGCGTAGGCGATTATGTCCTTCCACAATTTTCTGTCATTAGTCATCATCATTATGTGCCATACCGGTTGGCGTAGGCGATCATGTCCTTCCATAATCTTCTATCTACAGTGCATCGTATCTGTTCTGTTGTTGACTGTTTGCCATGCCATGACACCAAGTTATCTAGTATTTTTTCCTCTTTGTCGACCGCGATTTCCTTGTATTTTGCCTGTTGTAGCCAAGTATTCAAACTTTTATCTTCTCATGATGTGTCCGAAAAATGCTAATTGTTTCTTTCTGATGTTTTTTAGGATCTCCCTTCTTGTGTTGGCCTCTTTAAGCATTTCCTCATTGGTCTTTTTAGCTGTCCAGGAAACTTTCAACATTCTTTTGAGAAATCCCATCTCTGTGGCCTCTAACCGTCTTTTCTTTTGTTTGTCTACTGTCCATGATTCGCTTCCATAGGTCAGAATTGGTTCTATATAGCACCGATGAACTCTCTTTCTCACTTCTAATGACATAGATTTTCTATCCATAGTACATCGCATTAATTCTGTTGTTGACGTTTTCCGTGCCATGGCACCAAGCTATCCAATATCTTCTCTTTCTGTCGACCGCGATCTCTCTTTCCCTGTATTTTACCTGTTGTAACAAAGTATTCCAACTTTCTTCGTCTCATGATGTTTCCTAAAAATGTCAATTTTTTTCTTTCTGGCGTTTCTTAGAAGCTCCTTTATCGTGTTGGCCTCCTTGAAAATGTCCTCATTGGATGTAAACAATATATATTTATGTTTATTGTAGTTCTGCACGTGTTGTCTTCTTGTAGGTTGCACCTTCCACGTGTTCTCCATGTATAATTAACTTTTTGTAGAGTGTACAAACAATTGCTATGACCCGTCTCATACGTTTTACGTTGTCTGTGGATGTAACTTCACAATCCAAATTGTATATTCTTTATACGTAATTGTGAGTGGACATTCTCTCGAGCGAGTTTGAAGTACCTGTTTTTGTACACACGGTTCATGTTTAACATTCGATTTGAAATGTGTGTGGGGCCAAAACACCGGGGCAGTCAATGAGTTGTAAGCGGTTGACAACTCATGGCTGACTGACGATGTCAGGATCAGTGAAATAGAACTGATCAAGAACCTACATCAGCTCCTTTTATTGTATTTTTAAGGGCGGATGACGAAGAGTTGTGATCCTTTAGTCATTGGGTGTACGCAAACTAAAGAATAAAGTTAAGTTTTATCTTATGTTAGCATGCCTGAAATAAGAAACTGAGCCACATTGGTATCAGTACACACAAATAGCATTTAAGTTTCTCACATAAGCTGAATTATCAAGTCAAATTTGCTACAAATACACAAATGAAACCATGCATGCAGCCATTTTGAACAAAAAATGTGTCCCTACTGGCATGACGTCAGCATTTATACGATTTGGCCTGATAATATAGTTGGTTGTGATTCCAACGACTGCCAATGTTATGGAGCAAATAAAATGGAAAACATGAACATTATGGTTGGATGTATTTTTATTTTCTTAATGAAATGAAACTTTCAGGTTGAGGAACCGTGAACTTGGTGCAGATTTTGTCTGCTAAGGTTAATCCCATCTTCATTTCCTACGTGGACGGCGATTTTCATTGTTATCTGGTATCTGATTTTAGTTGCATATTCGTTGTTACACAAAATATTACAAATGCGAGAGTGCAGTTTGAAAATGTGAGATCGTTGAGCGTCTTTTAGCCATCCGCTGCTACTCTGCAAACGTGCCCGATGGTGTGTGGCAGGCAGTATATATTATGTCACTTCATATTTTCCAACAGGTAGAATAGGAATATATATATATATATATATATATATAAATAGCGTAATTTATTAATATAGAGGAAAGCACAGATTAGTGTACAGTGGGGAAAGACACACGATGATAGTTCACAGAAAGAACTGACCAATCAATGATGAATAATAACAACTTTTTTTAAATGGAAAAGGTGGTATGGTAACAGCTTTACGTAGGTGAGAAACAAGTGGTATGGTAACAGCTTTACGTAAGTGAGAAACAAGTGGTATGGTAACAGCTTTACGTAGGTGAGAAACAAGTGGTATGGTAACAGCTCTACGTAGATGAGAAACAAGTGGTATGGTAACAGCTTTACGTAGGTGAGAAACAAGTGGTATGGTAACAGCTTTAAGTAGATGAGAAACAAGTGGTATGGTAACAGCTCTACGTAGGTGAGAAACAAGTGGTATGGTAACAGCTCTACGTAGATGAGAAACAAGTGGTATGGTAACAGCTTTACGTAGGTGAGAAACAAGTGGTATGGTAACAGCTCTACGTAGGTGAGAAACAAGTGGTATGGTAACAGCTCTACGTAGGTGAGAAACAAGTGGTATGGTAACAGCTTTACGTAGGTGAGAAACAAGTGGTATGGTAACAGCTTTAAGAAGATGAGAAACAAGTGGTATGGTAACAGCTTTAAGTAGGTGAGAAACAAGTGGTATGGTAACAGCTTTAAGTAGATGAGAAACAAGTGGTATGGTAACAGCTCTACGTAGGTGAGAAACAAGAGGTATGGTAACAGCTCTACGTAGGTGAGAAACAAGTGGTATGGTAACAGCTTTACGTAGGTGAGAAACAAGTGGTATGGTAACAGCTTTAAGTAGATGAGAAACAAGTGGTATGGTAACAGCTCTACGTAGGTGAGAAACAAGTGGTATGGTAACAGCTCTACGTAGATGAGAAACAAGTGGTATGGTAACAGCTTTACGTAGGTGAGAAACAAGTGGTATGGTAACAGCTCTACGTAGGTGAGAAACAAGTGGTATGGTAACAGCTCTACGTAGGTGAGAAACAAGTGGTATGGTAACAGCTTTACGTAGGTGAGAAACAAGTGGTATGGTAACAGCTTTAAGAAGATGAGAAACAAGTGGTATGGTAACAGCTTTAAGTAGGTGAGAAACAAGTGGTATGGTAACAGCTTTAAGTAGATGAGAAACAAGTGGTATGGTAACAGCTCTACGTAGGTGAGAAACAAGAGGTATGGTAACAGCTCTACGTAGGTGAGAAACAAGTGGTATGGTAACAGCTTTACGTAGGTGAGAAACAAGTGGTATGGTAACAGCTCTACGTAGGTGAGAAACAAGTGGTATGGTAACAGCTATACGTAGGTGAGAAACAAAACAAAAGTAGAACGACGTTTCAGCCAAAAGGTCTTCAGCAGAAACAATAAACCATTCAATGACATGCCTCATGCACTAGAGGTCACTATGACACTCAAGGAAGATATGTAACTACACGAAACATATATAGTCAGCAGAATTTAGCTCAAGCTAACCACTTGTAGCATGAAGTTGCCATTGTTAAGATTTCAACTTGTAAACTTTGTTTGGAAGTGAACAGATGGTCGTTACCTTCAGATTCCATATTTTTGTGCGCGTGGGAAAACTAACTTTTACTCAGGCAGGGAATTGATACAGAGACAAGCTGACAATAACTGGCAAAATTGGGACTTCGTTAGTTTAGGAGGGAAGGGAGAGAAGCGAGAACCTAGAGTTAGGAGGGAAGCGAGAACCTAAAGTTAGGAGGGAAGGGAGAGAAGCGAGAGCCTAGAGTTAGGAGAGAAGGGAGAGAAGCGAGAACCTAGAGTTAGAAGGTACGGGAGAGAAGCGAGAGCCTAGAGTTAGAAGGTACGGGAGAGAAGCGAGAGCCTAGAGTTAGAAGGTACGGGAGAGAAGCGAGAACCTAGAGTTAGAAGGTACGGGAGAGAAGCGAGAGCCTAGAGTTAGGAGGGAAGGGAGAGAAGTGAGAGCCTAGAGTTAGGAGGGACGGGAGAGAAGCGAGAACCCAGAGTTAGGAGGGAAGGGAGAGAAGTGAGAGCCTAGAGTTAGGAGGGACGGGAGAGAAGCGAGAGAAAAGAGTTAGGAGGGACGGGAGAGAAATGAGAACCTTGAGTTAGAAGGTACGGGAGAGAAGCGAGAGCCTAGAGTTAGGAGGGACGGGAGAGAAGCTGGACCCCAGAGTTAGGATGAAAGGGAGAGAAGCGAGAGCCCAGAGTTAGGAGGGACAGGAGAGCAGAGGGGACCCAAAGTTAGGAGGGACGGGAGAGAAGCGAGAACCCAGAGTTAGGAGGGACGGAAGAGAAGAGAGATCCCAGAGTTAGGAAGGAAGGGAGAGAAACGAGATCCCAGAGTTAGGAGGGACGGGAGAGCAGCAGGGACCCAGAGTTAGGATGAAAGGGAGAGAAGCGAGAGCCCAAGAGTTATGAGGGACGGGAGAGAAGAGAGATACCAGATGTTAGGATGAAAGGGAGAGAAGCGAGAGCACAGAGTTAGGAGGGACGGGAGAGAAGAGAGATCCCAGAGTTAGGAAGAACGGGAAAGAAGCGAGAGCCCAGAGTTAGGAGGGACGGGAGAGAAGAGAGGTCCCAGAGTTATTAGGGACGGGAGAGAAGAGAGATCCCAGAGTTAGGAGGGACGGGAGAGAAGCGAGAGCCCAGAGTTAGGAGGGACGGGAGAGCAGCAGGGACCCAGAGTTAGGATGAAAGAGAGAGAAGCGAGAGCCCAAGAGTTAGTAGGGACAGGAGAGAAGCGAGAACCCAGAGTTAGGAGGGACGGGAGAGCAGCGGGGACCCAGAGTTAGGAGGGACGGGAGATAAGTGGGAACCCAGAGTTAGGAGGGACGGGAGAGCAGCGGGGACCCAGAGTTAGGAGGGACGGGAGATAAGTGGGAACCCAGAGTTAGGAGGGACGGGAGAGAAGAGAGATCCCAGAGTTAGGAAGGAAGGGAGAGAAGCGAGATCCCAGAGTTAGGAGGGACGGGAGAGCATCTGGGACCCAGGACAGTTAGAGACCGGAAAAGAGTAAGACCCAGAGACAGGGACGAAGGAGCAGTGAAAACCCAGAGAACAATTAGCGACGTGAGAAAGGGTGCAGAGAGATACAATAAAGTAAAAGAGAGTCAGCGTAGAGTTAAAATACCGTGATTTGTTTGAGCTAGTTCAGACACAGCCAATTGTGTGAAGTAGACAGTCAGAAGATAGACCTACTGTAACAGAACTTAGGATTGTAAAGTACTAATATAAGATTGGCCCAATTAAGACCTGGACTGCCAAAAGTCGAGAAACGAATCTAGCAAAGTGGAACTCCAGAAACTATTTCAATAATAATTTCTTCTTCTTCTACCTTTTTTAGCTCCCAGTGGAGCATAGGTCTTCAACAAACATTTTCCAAGTCATTCTTTTTTTTGCCATTCTTTTAAGATCATTCCATGTCTTCCCCATCATCTTCATCTCTGCTTCTATCTGTCTTCTCCAAGAATTCCTTGGTCTTCCTCTTTGTCTTTTCCCCTGGGGATTCCAAAAAGGGCCTGTTGTGTAATACTCTCAGTTGGCCTCCGTAGTGTGTGTCCTATCCAGCGCCATAGTCTTCGCTGCATCTCTTTATCCACTGGTATTTGACTGGTACATTACATCTGCTGCAACCTGAGCAGCTTTTCCCTGTTCGTTTAGGGTACGTACATTCCAGGTGCTAATTCTGGAGGATTTCCTGGGAGACAAAGGGTGATTCGGCAACTCGGACTCCTTACGGCTTTCTCCGGCTTGCGTCATACGTCTCTTAGATAGAGAGCCCTTATCTTTTCTGGATGGCGGATTTACTTTTTCTCTCTTTGACTTGTCCATGTTTGTGATGTTTTTATTTTGTTTACAGTATGGGATAGCCAGTCCCATGCCCAACCCTCATTTCTCGCCTCTTACGAACATGTCTGGTAGGGTACAGTGCCGCTATTCTTTACTCCCCTTTCGGGCCCCGGCAGCGCACGGGCGAATAATAATTTCATCATCATCATCGAGTGCCTTCTCCGCAACGAAGGTTGGCTACCATGGATCGCCATTCTATTATATTTCTTGCTTTGATGGTGCAGGCTGTCATAGATTGACTTGTCCATCTTTTGATGTTACTCGTCCATGTTAGTCTTGGTCTGCCTCTGCCTCTTTTACCTTGTATTTTTCTTTCCAATATTACTTTTAGTAGGCTGTTGTGTCTATATATGTTGTGTGAATAATAATTTAGTAAGAAATAAAATGTAATGAGCTGTGCTGAGGTTTTGCTTCTATTCATCAACGTTGATGTTTGTTGTCTATCACGGTAATAACAAGGATACGTACGGCGGCTACATGTTAATCATTAGACCAGCTTTAGGACAATATGTATTCGGCTTTATATACATTTGGAGTGACTAGATTTAAATACAAGCATGCATTTAATATTTTCCCCGTGTGTTACCGGGGCCTCATTATGAGAGAGTAAAGAATAGTGACACTGTGACCTTCCAGGCATGTCGTAAGAGGCGACTAAGGAGGTTGATCGATGGCTTGACAAGCTGTCATTGTAAAAAGTATTGTTATGGAAACAGAGTCATCGATTTTGGAAGAAGTAATCTCTGCAGTTTGTGACATTTTGGCACGCAAGGTTTCTGTTTTTAAGATTGTGGTTCTGCCCTATGTGCCGTCTTCGGCTCGAAAGGACAATAGATAGATAGATTTAATATTAACTATCGCGTTGTGCTTGATGATCATGGGCATTACCTGTTTTTTTTTTTTTAAGGTTATATGTTGTATGTGATCGCCTGTCTTTAATTGAGATCACGGGTTTCACTACATGCTTTATACGAAATAAATAAATAAATTAATTTTTTTTTTCATTATTCGTAGAAATAAAAAAATGTAAGCATTTTCCAATAAATTTACTGATGATTACTAAAATATTTTTCGCTTTATGTGCATCTATCTGCCTCATTTCTTTTTTCATATTTACCGCTACAAAATTATAAACAATCACAGAAACGTGCAAAAACACTTAAGCAGAAACGCAAAACACACACAATCACACGCACACACACACGCACACACACACACAGAGTGATTAAGATAAGTCACAAGACTGCTATGATACGACTGACAGCTGAAATTGTGTCAACTAATTGCTTCCCCTGAGTCACGGTAACTTTTGTGAGAGTTGCTTGCCCTTCTTTTTGAACATGTCCGTACCGCAACTTTCGTAGATAACATTCAAGGTCTTGCAGACTACAGTCTCCAGATCTCTGTTTATTTAAGGAGGCCCTATATTCTATTCACTCTAGAAGCATGATTTGATGTATGCATGCTCAACAATACGTAAGGACACTTGTTTTCAAAGCTGACAACCAAACTGTGATTCTCAAAGCTTTTTTTACAATGGTCTTCAACACAGCCTTCTTCATTTTAAAAAATCAGATTTGTCACGTCCCTGGTTCTATATATTAATTCTCTCTCTCTCTCTCCCCCCCCCCCCCCCCCCAAAAAAAAAAAAAAAAAAAAACGTTTATTAACCACCCTCTAAATCTCAGAATGAACCAAAAAAAAAAAAATCGTGTTTCTTAGCTCAAGGACTATCATTCTTTGGATGCCGTTTTCACATTGAAGGTTGGCTATCACGGAGCTTCTCTCATTCATTGCGTAGTCTCCACATCGGTGGTTGGCTACCATGGAGCGTCTTGCATTCTTTGCGTAATCTTCACATGGAAGGTTGGCTACTATGGAGCGTCACTTATTCATTGGATGCGTCTCAACATCGAAGGTTAGCTACCATGGAGCGTCAGTCATTCATTTTATGCCGTCTTCACATTGTAGGTTGGTCTACCATGGAGCGTCACTCATTCACAACGTGCCGTCTCCACATCCAAGGTTGGCTACCATAGAGCGCTCTTTTACACTCTCTTGATGGTGCACGTTGTTATAGGCACATTCGTGTACCTTTCAATGTTTTTCAGTTCACTTTAGTCTCGGTCTGCCTCTTCCTCGCCTACCTTGTACCTCTATTTCAAGATGACTTTTGGAAGTGTGTTATGTCTGTTCACATGTACAAAAAAACGTCAGTTGTCTATTTCTCTTTATGTTAAGTAGTTTTTTTTTTTTTTTTTTAACTTTCATCTGCTTCAGAACTTCCTTACTTATCTTCTTTTCCTTCCACACAATTCTTCGAACTATCTGTCGTTAAATAAGTTGTCAAATGACAGGAAGTAAACACAAGAATAACTACAGAAGACGGCTATGCTCATTCATGTACGGATGTAGAGGTGCTTATCGGCAATGTGTTACATTCAATAAACTCGCGCTATTAATTGTGCTAATATGACAAATTGGCCATACCCTTTACTTTTGAACTCACACCAGCGCCACCTATCACGTGTAGTTATCCAGCGCCACATATCACATTGAAGTTATCCAGTGCCACCTATCACGTGCAGTTATCCAGCGCCACCTATCACGTGCAGTTATCCAGCGCCACCTACCACGTGCAGTTCATTAAGCGCCAAACTCGATAATATGAAGGAAAATGGGCGGCATTGACATCTTTGAGAGAACCATTGGCTTCAAGTTGTTTTTCTTTCTGAATGTGTGTGTGTGTGTGTGTGTGTGTTTTGTTTTTGGAAGGGAAGGGCAGTGCTACTTCTTCTTATTAATGCGACATATTACGTAAACCAACGTACGTAAACATACGCGCTTTAGTTTAGTTAGTCTTTAACTCTTAGTGTACAGAGAGTTTTTAATAGACAGCTAGCTAGGCACTACCTTACATTAACGTGAGGTTTTATAGGTCCCTGTCAATGTGTGTCGATGGTAGTCAGTACTCGAAACATTCTTTTTTTTAAATACAATATTGCAATCGCTGCAAGCACAACCATCAACAGTGCAATCACCACAAGCACAACCTTAAATAATGCAACCACCACAAGCACAAACATCAACGGTGCAATCATCACAAGCACAACCATCAACAGTACAATCATCACAAGCACAACCATCAACAGTACAATCACCACAAGCACAACCTTAAATAATGCAACCACCACAAGCACAACCATCAACAGTACGATCACCACAAGCACAACCTTAAATAATGCAACCACCACAAGCACAACCATCAACAGTGCAATCACCACAAGCACAACCTTAAATAATGCACCCACCACAAGCACAACCATTAACAGTGCAATCACCACAAGCACAACCTTAAAAAATGCAACCACCACAAGCACAACCATCAACAGTACAATCATCACAAGCACAACCATCAACAGTACAATCACCACAAGCACAACCATCAACAGTGCAATCACCACAAGCACAACCATCAACAGTACAATCACCACAAGCACAAACATCAACGGTGCAATCATCACAAGCACAACCATCAACAGTACAATAACCACAAGCAAAACCTTAAATAATGCAACCACCACAAGCACAACCATCAACAGTGCAATCACCACAAGCACAACCTTAAATAATGCAACCACCGCAAGCACAACCATCAACAGTACAATCACCACAAGCACAACCTTAAATAATGCACCCACCACAAGCACAACCATCAGCAGTGCAATCACCACAAGCACAACCATCAACAGTACAATCACCACAAGCACAACCTTAAATAATGCAACCACCACAAGCACAACCATCAACAGTGCAATCACCACAAGCACAACCATCAACAGTGCAATCACCACAAGCACAACCTTAAATAATGCAACCACCACAAGTACAACCATCAACAGTCCAATCACCACAAGCACAACCATCAACAGTGCAATCACCACAAGCACAACCATCAACAGTGCAATCACCACAAGCACAACCATCAACAGTGCAATCACCACAAGCACAACCATCAACAGTACAATCACCACAAGCACAACCTTAAATAATGCAACCACCACAAGCACAACCATCAACAGTGCAATCACCACAAGCACAACCATCAACAGTGCAATCACCACAAGCACAACCTTAAATAATGCAACCACCACAAGTACAACCATCAACAGTCCAATCACCACAAGCACAATCTTAAACAATGCAACCACCACAAGCACACCAGCCATAAACCACATTTTATTCATAAAAAAATCGCCAGTGACCATATTTTGCCTGGAATGACAATCATAAATGAAACAAATATCTTTCAGCTATAGAAACAGCAATTTATCATTTAAATACGATTTTCGATACCACGCCATCAAAGAAAACAAACACAGTTATATTTACGGATTCCAAATCGGCTCTGCAAGCACTGGAAAACAACACGAACAAAACAGAACTCACACAGCTTATCATAGACACAGACAAACTCATTGAAACACATAACATAAGATTGGTAATGCAATGGATCCCAGGACACTCAAATATACCAGGAAATGATAAGTCAAATACATTAGCTAAGAGAGGATCCAAACAGACACAGATACATACATCCATCACACTAGACACAGCCAAACAAGTCATAAACTCCAACAGTAGGGAGGAGTGGCTGAATGGATGGGCCTTAGGGAAAACAGGGAGAGAGCTTTTTAAATTTATGGCAAGACCAAATCCACAAGACAACATCAACAACCTAACAAGAAGAGACCAAACCACCATCTTCAGACTGAGAACAGGACATGTTATGCTAAATAACCACATTAATAGAATACAGCAAAACCATACCCCAGTATGTCCACTCTGTAATCACCCACAAGAAACTGTAGAACATCACCTGTTTCATTGTCCAGAGCTCACTGACACCAGAACAACACTATTTCCCCAAAGACCCTCAAATGGAATACTCTGTACGGAACAACAGCAGAACTTTAAAATACCTGCAGATACTGCTACATGACATTGGGCCGAACGGCATCAGCTCAAAGGTCGCTGGATCCATAACAACAACAATAAACAAATATCTTTGCATTTCGTGACACCGGGAGCTTTGCTTTCATCCGGTTGGTGTTTCTATATTCAGATTGCTTACGATGAATGATGGTATCGTATGTCGAAAGACAGTTCAGTTGCATTCACTTTCGGTGCTGTTACGCCTTATGCTTTTGACGTGTGCTGTGTTTGCCATGATGGGGACTGCAGCTGCCTTTCTTTGTTTGGATATTCGAAAAAATGTTAATTCGGATGATTCCACTGGCACGGGCGGTTGAGCGATTATAGATTTTCGTTCGTTTGCAGTGATACCGGGATCTTCGAATAACTACACAAACACACACAGGCACACACACACACATCATCATCATCATCGAGTGCCATCTCCGCACCGAAGGTCGGATTTTTATTTATGATTTCTCTCTGCGGCAACCACCCCTGGTCTCAGCAGCGAGACCCGGTTTGAAACGTCAATTACTCATCGACGGAAAAAAAATATGAGTATCTCCAAAGTCGGAGTTATCTGCCTGTGCGGCGAGGGACCCCTGTGCACACGGCTGCCAGGGAAAAATGGATTTACACGAAAAATTCAGTTCCTAGACTCTATGGACTTCGTCAGAGGTAAAAGCTGGCGAACGAATAAAAATAAATAAATAAAATTTCGCGTTATTCAATTTTCTTACCAATAGTTTATCAAATGTACTTGCTGCCTTGTCCATTCAAATCAGATAATTATTGATGTTATATTTTTGGATTAGTCCTTCACTTCTGCACGTTTAATTTATAAACCAAGCTGTTATTCTTCTTCTTTTACCTTTTAGCTCCTGGTGGAGCATAGGTCTTCAACAAACACTTTCCAAGTCGTTCTGTTTTTTGCCATTCTTTTAAGATCATTCCATGTCTTCCCCATCATCTTCATCTCTGCTTCTATCTGTCTTCTCCAAGAATTCCTTGGTCTTCCTCTTTGTCTTTTCCCCTGGGGATTCCAAAAAAGGGCCTGTTGTGTAATACTCTCAGTTGGCTTCCGTAGTGTGTGTCCTATCCATCGCCATCGTCTTCGCTGTATCTCTTTATCCACTGGTATTTGACCGGTACATTTCCATAATTCCACGTTAGTGACTTTGTCCTGCCATTTCCATCCCTTTATTCTGCGCAAGCATCCATTAATGAAAGTCTGTACTTTCGTGATTGTCAATTTTGTCATTCTCCATGTTTCACAGCCATATAATAGGACCGACTTAACATTTGAGTTGAAAATTTTTATTTTTGTATTTAGCCTAATTTCTTTGGATTTCCATATGTTTCCCAGTGCAATGAAAGCTCCTCTTGCTTTTGATATCCTTATTTTGGTATCATTTTCTGTTCCTCCCTCTTTATCTATATTACTGCCCAGATATATATAAGATTGTACGTCTAGTAGAGGTATTTCTCCTAGTTTTATATGGTTATTGCCAACTGCATTAATTCTCATAATATTGGTCTTATCTCTATTAATCTTTAGTCCTAGCTGTTGTGATCTCTCATCTAATATACTCATTTTATCCTGCATCTGTTGATGGCTGTGTGATAGGAGAGCTATGTCATCAGCAAAGTCTAAATCATCAAGTTGTTTGGTCAGTGTCCACTGGATCCCATTTCAGTTGTTTTGAGTTATTTTCATAATCCAATCTATGGCCAGTAGAAAGAGAAATGGAGACAGGAGGCATCCTTGCCTTACTCCTGTTCTTATTTCAAATGCTTCTGTAAGCTGTCCTTCATGCACCACACTACATTTTGTTCCTTCATACATTGTTTTTATCAGGTTAATAAACTTTATGGGGATTCCGTAATGACTCAGCAACTTCCAAAGCATTCTTCTGTCTAAACTATCAAATGCCTTTTCGTAATCTATGAATCCAATATATAGTGGGGATTTTAGTTCTAAACTTTGTTCAACTATTATACGTAGGGTAGTTATTTGATCAGCACATGATCTGTTCTTCCTAAAACCTGCTTGTTCATCTCTCAAGTGTTTCTCTATAGCCTCTTTTAGTCTCTCCAGAATGATTCTGCCTAATATTTTTCCTGGCACTGATAGTAGCATAATTCCCCTATAATTTGTGCACTCCTGTAAACTTCCTTTCTTTGGTAGTTTGATCATATAACCTTCTCTCCAGTCTTTAGGTATTTCTTCCCTCTCCCAAATTTTATCCAATAGATCCTGTAACATCTTGGTAGAGGTGTTAATATCTGCTTTGATGGCTTCTGAAGGAATTTCATCTGGTCCTGTGGCTTTACCATCTTTTAATAATTTGATGGCTTTCATTATTTCTTCTTTGCTTGGTTTTCCGCAGTTAACGTGTAACTCTTCTTCTGCTGGTAGTATATCTGGAGGATTATTTGAGCCGGGTCTGTTCAAAAGTTCTTCAAAGTGTTCTTTCCATCTCTCCATTTGTTCCCTTATATTACTAAGCAGATTTCCTTTCTTGTCTTTGATAAAGGCGTTGATCTGTTTGTATTTTCCACCTAATTTCTTTGTGCTGTTGTACAGTTCTTTCATATTCCCTTTATTTGCTGCTTCTTCTGCCTCTTTAGCTAGTTCATCTATATATTTCCTCTTATCCCTTTTAATGCATCTTCTCACTTCTTTGTTCACCTCTGTGTAAGCTTCCTGTGTCTTGGCTTTATTACTTCTTGTTTTGCTTTTATTTATGTCTGCTTTCTTGTTCTTTCTTTCTTTAATTTTATCCAGGGTCTCTGCTGTCATCCATGCCTTATTCTGGCGTTCTCTTTTCCCCAGTGTTTCTTCGCATGTCTCTTTCCATATATTTTTTACCTGTTTCCAATGATCTTCTATATTTATTGTATTTTCTAGTTGTTGGAGGACTTGGTATTTGTTTGATATTGTGACTGCGAATTTATCTTTAATTCCTTGTTCTTTAAGAAACCCTACATTGAAATACTTTCTACCCTTATTCGTTGTATTATACCTTTTTAATTTAATTTTAAGTTTGGCTAACAGAAGATGATGATCAGAAGCTATATCTGCCCCTCTATATACTTTTACATCCTGTAAGGATGACTTAAACTTATTATTAATACATATGTGATCAATTTGATTTTCCGTTCTATGATCTGGTGACACCCATGTAGCTTTGTGTATTTTTTTATGTTGGAATATTGTTCCTCCTAGGCTCATTTGATTAAGGGCGCAGAAATTCACAAATATCTCTCCATTCTCGTTTATATCTCCAAGTCCATGTTTTCCCATAATCTCTTCGAAGCCTCTGTTGTCTGATCCTACCTTAGCATTTAGGTCTCCCATCAAGATTATAATATCCTTGGCTCGTCTTGCATCCATCTGCCATTGTAGCTGTTTATAAAAATCATCTTTAACTGAGTCATCTTTATCGTTGGTTGGTGCATAGCATTTTATAATGTGTAATTTTATTTTGTTTTTGGTTGTTCTAAATGTTGCTCTCACCAGTCTTGGTCCCACTGCCTCCCATTCTATTAGTGTCTTCTGTGCATTTTTTGATAGCATTATAGCTACCCCTTCGCTATGTTGTGCTCCTGGTTCCTGGTGTCCTGATGATAAAATCATCTCCCCTGTATTCAATTTTATTCTCTCTGCTCCCAGCCATCTTGTTTCACACATTCCCAGAATATCTATCTTGTAGTTAGTCATTTATGCTGCCACTTGTGCCGCTTTTCCCTGTTCGTTAAGGGTACGAACATTCCAGGTGCCAATTCTGGATGATTTCCTGGTAGACAAAGGGTGAGTCGGCAACCCGGACTGCTTATGGCTTTCTCCGGATTGCGTCATACGTCTCTTAGACAGAGAGCCCTTCTCTTTCCTGGTTGACGGATTAACTTTATCTTTCCTTGACTTGTTCATGTTTGTGAAGTTTTTTCGGCTTACTTTTTTTACAGTATGGGATAGCCAGTCCCATGCCTAACCCTCCTTTCTCGCCTCTTACGAACATGCCTGGTAGGGTACAGCGCCGCTATTCTTTACTCCCCTTTCGGGCCCCGGCAGCGCACGGGCGAAGCTGTTATTACATATAGAAAATATTGTAGAGTATTTACAAATTTGGGAGCCGAGATAGCTCAGTGGTTAATTAACTGGATTAAAAGGACAAGAGGTCGAGTTCGATTCTGTCCGACGGGTCCGGTTTCACCCAGCCTTAAATAGGTACCGGTTTTTATCTGGGAAAGTAAATCGGTACGGTCGTAATACCGACCATATTAACTCAAAAATCATGTGCCGAAGGTCTATAAAAATTATGGTTACTAACACCATATTCCCTATACGTCACTTGGCGTGACGGGGTCTTTATTTTACTTTTTTCTATTTACACAATTTAGTGCGATACAAGAGAACATGGATTGAAAATATGACAAGTAAAATAAATATGGCGCCCGTGAGATACCGGGGCTCAAAATGATAAAGAATAGTGGCGCTGTACTCTCCTAAGCAAGTAGTACTAGGCGACTAAGGAAATCATAAAATGGTACTGGCTGCCCCGAACCGCAAAATCATCATCATTCATCATTGAGTGCCTTCTCCGCAACGAAGTTTGGCTACCATGGATCGCCATTCTACTCTGTTTCTTGCTTTGATGGTGCAGGCTGTCATAGATTGACTTGTCCATCTTTTGATGTTACTCGTGCATGTTAGTCTTGGTCTGCCTCTGCCTCTTTTACCTTGTATTTTCCCTTCCAATATTACTTTTAGTAGGCTGTTGTGTCTTTTAACATGCCCCACAAATTTCATTTGTCTTGTCTTAATTGTATTTAGTAGTTCTCTTTTTATTTTCAGTTGTTTTAAAACTTCATCGTTTGTTATCTTTTCTTTCCATCCAATTCTACCTATTCTTATATAAATCCACATTTCAAAGGCTTAAATTTTCTGTTCTGTTCTCTTGTCTAATGTCCATGTTTCTGCACCATACAGGAATATTGAGAAGATGTAACATTTTGCCATTCTTAGTTTCAGCCCTGCAGATATTTGTTTTGATGTTAGTATATTTTTCATGACATTAAAATTACTTAACTGCAAAATATAAGCCACATAAGGTTCCTGAACACAACAAGATTAACAAATCAAAGAAATAAATACAATTAAATCAGCATTTCTGGTAAGGGCTCACTGTTTAGGGCACGGGATGTTATTTCTTTTTTTGGTTTTAAACCCCAAAGGAGGGGGCAGAGGGGAAGGGCACGATATACTTGGAGATGACAAGTGGAAGCAGGGATGGGGAAAATGGGGGAGACATAGAATGATCTTAGGAGAAAGGGACAAAACAGAACAGCTTGGAACGTGTTTGTTGACAAGCATAATATTCATGGGGTGTTGAAGGGTATTTCTCTCTCTCTCTCTCTCTTGTTCTCTCTCTCCTTCTCTTTCTTTCTTTCTCTCTTTCTGTCTCTCTTTCTCTCTTTCTCTTTCACTCTTTCTCTCTCTCTGTTCGAAACACCAGCAAGCGAATATAAAAAAGGTTTTGAAACTCGTTCACATGGAGTTAAGGTGATAAACAATCTTTACAATTTAGTCCGCTTAGGTTCAAATGTGTAACTATAATTGATCTTGTCTGCGCATGACCTCTCCTTATCTCTCTCTATTTTTCTCTGTTTCTGCCCCTCTCTTCTTTCTCCTCCTTTGTTTAATTTTAAAAATCAGCTTGTCTAAAAGTCTGCAATTACCGACATTACCGTCCTTGTTAGACACACACACACACACTTTACATACAATTTACTGTGTCTGATGTATTTTCTGTTTAAAGCCGCGGCTGGCAGACCCCTGCATCCAGATGTGTCCCTGTCAGTTGTAACTTAGAGAAAGTATTCCCTTTCCCCACAACTTTGATTGTTCGGGCTGCTTCGTGCACTTTTATAATCGCACCACTGTGTGCACCTCTTTCTCCCGTTGTTCCCCATCTTGCCCAGTGTCATTCTTGGAACATGCTTGAGGTCATGACTAGCCTATATTGACCTCCCTGATAATGGGGTCAAGGTTAAGAACATCATAATATGAAATATAATTGGTCATTGTAAACTGCAAGACCATACATTGTATCTATCGGCTTAGAATTTACCATACCAGAGGTTTTCAAGCAACGAGTAGAATGATGTACAACCATCAAAAATACATATCGGAGGTTACATAATTGCAACAATCGTGTTACTTAATAATTTACAGAACTAACTGCACTGCACTCTTGTGATGTCATTGGACTTTCAGTTCTTCTTCTACATTATCCCGATGATAACTCATGCTCACAGTCCCAAATCACAATCTCCAAAAAAAATCACTAACACAGAATTATGGAAATGTAGCAGTCAAATACCGGTGGAAAAAGAGATACAGCGAAGACGATGACGCTGGATAAGACACACACTGCGGAAGCCAAATGAGAGTATTACACAACAGTCCCTTTTTTTGGAATCCAAAGGCAAAAAAGACAAAGAGGAAGACCAAAATGTTCTTGGAGAAGACAGACAGAAGCAGAGATGAAGATGACGAGGAAGACATGGAATGATCTTAAAAGAATGGCAAGAAACAGAACGACTTGGAAAGTGTTTGTTGAAGACCTATGCTCCACAGGGAGCTGAAAGGTAGAAGAAGATTGTAACAATTTAAGTGCGTCTCTTATGATGATTTTTAATCTACAAATCAGAATTATTCTCAAGTTATGTTCTAGAACCGAAAAAAGAAATTAGCAAGACTACTAAACTATCATCAACAAACTGCTGTGTCTATAACATAAAATGTAATACACTTGATTTAACAGCAGTCGGTGATTCAACACCTGCTACCAACGGAGTATTTTTCTTCAAAGAAACCATGCAGATTTGAAAACATTTTGCCTGTTAAGTATCTTTCTGTTGCTTCGTTATAAGAATCGGCACTACTAAAATGACGCGTCTTGCTATTTATAGGCCATATCCATAACCGCATATTTTATTAATTCCACTTCTTCTTTACATGCCTTTTCTCAGGATGTTGTGTCCCGATCAACTAAAATTGAAAAAGTTAAAAAAAACAATGGAGTTAATTACAATTAAAAAAAAAAAAACTACTTTGTAATCCAACTTCTTATCTATTGTTTTCAATAACGCGTTTGTCCAACGCAGTCTACGTTTTTCAACAATAGATTTGGTGTTGCAGAGTTGTTGTAACCAACGGTAGCGTCATATCTAAATGTATGTTCATTCTTTTTATGGTTCTTATCTGTCATTAGCATATCGATGTGTGTTTAACATTACAAGAAATACAGACGCATATTTTTTTTTCCTTTAAACATCTAGGTACTGTAATATTCCCAAACTTTTGCTCCAATAAATCTAATCAAGCGAACACGTTACTTTAAAATAAATATGATATTGGGGGGAGAGAGAGAGAAGGAGAGAGAGAAGGAGAGAGAGAGAGAAGGAGAGAGAAAAAGAGAGAGTAGAGAGAGAAAGAGGGAGAGAGAGAAAGAGAGAAAGATAGAGAGAAAGAGAGAGAGAAAGAAAGAAAGAGAATGAAAGAGAGAGAAAGAGAGAAAGATAGAGAGAAAGAGAGAGAGAGAGAAAGAAAGAAAGAGAATGAAAGAGAGACAAAGAGAGAAAGATAGAGAGAAAGAGAGAGAGAAAGAAAGAGAATGAAAGAGAGAGAAAGAGAGAAAGATAGAGAGAAAGAGAGAGAGAGAGAAAGAAAGAAAGAGAATGAAAGAGAGAGAAAGATAGAGAGAAAGAGAGAGAGAAAGAAAGAAAGAGAATGAAAGAGAGAGAAAGAGAGAAAGATAGAGAGAAAGAGAGAGAGAGAAAGAAAGAAAGAAAGAGAATGAAAGAGAGAGAAAGAGAAAGAGAAAGAGAGAGAGAAAACGAGATAGGGTGAGAAAGAAAGAGAGAAAAAGAAATAAAGAGAAATAGAAAGATAGAGAAAAAGAAAGAGAGAAAAAGAAATAAAGAGAAATAGAAAGATAGAGAAAAACAAAGAGAGAGAGAGAGAAAGAGAGTGAAAAAGAAAGAGAAAGGAAAGAAAGAGAGAGAGAGAGAGAGAAATAAGGAGAGAGAGAGAGAAAGAGATAGAGAGTGAGAGAAAAAGAAAAAAGGAGAGAGAGAGAGAAAGAGAGGAAGAAAGAGAAAGAGTGGATGCGAAAGGAGTGGGCTAGAGATAAAATAAAGAAAACATAAGTAAAGGAAAACTGAAAAAAAAAGATTTTTTTAAAAAATTGCTGAAACAAAATAAAATTTAAAAAAACTAGACAGAGACAAATAAAACCCTACAATAATTTGTAAGATGTAAAATAAGTATTTACTCAAACAAAAATGCAAGAAAGTCAAAAGATAAAAAACACATTATTGAAGCAAACAACGTATGTCTTTGAACTGACAAACTCACATCTATAAAAACGTCACTTTTTATGTCCACGTTCTGGTTAGTAGCATTTCTTACTGGTGTTCACCGGTTGTGGTTTGAGTGAAACAGGGTTCATATCTCGTACCACTTCCATAGAAACTGTGGGAAGTTAGAGCAGATCACGATTAGTTTGCTTCCAGTGTCGATGTGGGTAGTTATAGTAGATCATGATTAGTCTGCTTCAAGAGTAACTGTGGGAAGTTATAGTAGATCATGATTAGTTTGCTTCAAGAGTAACAGTGGGAAGTTAGAGTAGATCATGATTAGTTTGCTTCAAGAGTAACTGTGGGAAGTTAGAGAAGATCATGATTAGTTTGCTTCAAGAGTAACTGTGGGAAGTTAGAGCAGATCACGATTAGTTTGCTTCCAGTGTCGATGTGGGTAGTTATAGTAGATCATGATTAGTCTGCTTCAAGAGTAACTGTGGGAAGTTATAGTAGATCATGATTAGTTTGCTTCAAGAGTAACAGTGGGAAGTTAGAGTAGATCATGATTAGTTTGCTTCCAGTGTTGATGTGGGAAGTTATAGTAGATCATGATTAGTTTGCTTCCAGTGTTGATGTGGGAAGTTATAGTAGATCATGATTAGTTTGCTTCCAGTGTCGATGTGGGAAGTTATAGTAGATCATGATTAGTTTGCTTCCAGTGTTGATGTGGGAAGTTATAGTAGATCATGACTAGTTTGCTTCCAGTGTCGATGTGGGAAGTTATAGTAGATTACGATTAGTTCTTGTTTTCTAGTCCTCTGTTAAGCAACACTTTGCTGTTCTCATTTAAAAGTGGAGAAGTCAAAGGTCGTCCTGATCTACCTAAAGCATCTCTACATTTTGAAAAAGAAAAAGAAAAAAACTTTTCGCATACACACATAAACACACAATACATATACCCTATATATATATATATATATATATATATATATATATATATTTTTTTTTTTTTTCGTTCACCAGCTTTTACCACTGACGAAGTCCCTAGAGTATAGGAACTGAATTTTGCGTGTTAATCCATTTTTCCCTGGCAGCCGTGTGCACAGGGGTCCCTCGCCGCACAGGCAGATAACTCCGACTTCGGAGGTACTCCGGTCATATTTTTTTCTGTCGATGAGTAATTGACGTTTCAAGCCGGGCCTCGCTGCTGAGACCAGGGGTGGTTGCCGCAGAGAGAAATCATAAATATAAATCCCAAACAACCAATATTTGAACCCACAACCTCTCTGTCTCGAGGCCGGCGTCTTACTTCGATACCAACAAGTTCCCCTACACCATTTTATACAAAAATAAAGAAGAACTCTATATACTGCTAAATATTACGTATCTTTTTCTGTACGCAGGATGTTGTCAAATGACTGTTGAAGAGTAAAGGTTTTACAGTAAGCAAAACTATGATTTGATTTAACTTGCTGCCAGTTTGGTTCCTTTGAATGATTAATTCCAGTTAATGCTCACATTGATAATGTCGGGTGCCAGTACAAGGTTAGACGCTGCCCAGAAGTGGTTGCGCGATAGAGGAATATTGATAAGGACATTGTCATGGTAGCTCTTCACTGGGACATTGTTTTGTCTGCTTGTGATGTTTGTATTAGCCAGGCCAGGTAGTGACAAAATACTTAAGCCTAAAGTGTAAGTGCAAGTTTCATGTTATACTTAATTATCATTTCGTTTAATAACAGCATTTGCTGTAGAATTTAAATAGTGGCATGGTATAACAGTGGCAAGCTAATGCTCTTTGTATTTGTATGGTCAGGTAGTGATTGTGTTTTGAAA
The DNA here is from genome assembly GCA_032433765.1 of Megaustenia siamemsis. Taxonomy (NCBI): domain Eukaryota; kingdom Metazoa; phylum Mollusca; class Gastropoda; order Stylommatophora; family Ariophantidae; genus Megaustenia; species Megaustenia siamemsis. Next base: position 61,699,338 of record JAVIAB010000050.1, on the reverse strand, counting down.
CAATTCAGTTTACAATTAACTCATTAGCTACTACTTGCAATAATAACTGTATTGAAGTTTTAAATAAATAATTATTATTTCACACAATTAAAATAGTATACGTATTTATCTTTAAAATGACATATGATTTATAATAAACTTGTTAAAAATGTATGTGAATTACAAGCTAATTTATATTTAATATGTAGATAAGGATAAAATAAATAGCATCATCAAGTACCATGGCTGCTAGTGTAGGTGATCATGTCTCTCCACAACTTCGATCTCGACAGTTATTTATCATTTCTGTTGTTGACCTTCTGCCAAACCATTCACTTAAGCTGATTGGTATCTTTTCTTTTTGCTTCCCTCTATCTCTTCGTCCTTCAATTTTCACAGTTGTCACAATATATTCCAGCTGTTCCCTTCTATTTCTATCTATCTATCTATTGTCCTTTCGAGCCGTAGGCGGCACATAGGGCAGAACCACAATCTCAAAAGCAGAAACCTTACATGGTAAAATGGCACATATTGCAGAGATCACCCCTTCTAAAATCTATGGCTCTGTTTCCATAACAATACTTTTTTACAATGACAGCTTGTCAAGCCATCGACCCTTTTATTTACATGGCCAAAAAATCGTGAATATTTCTTCTTAATATTGGATATTAGCTCCCTTTTTGTTTTGGCCTCTTTCAGAACATTTTTATTACTCTTAAAATAAATATAAATATATAATAATGTTCGGTAAAATGAATACATTTTGTTGAATCAAACAATTTCGTTTACACGTCGGGATATTAAACACTGGTGCCGATGAGTGTTCCCTTCAAGTTTATGGAGTGACAACAAATTAATGTTATTGAAACTTGATTTCCTATTCGTGCTGAAAGAGATTCAGCATTAAGGTAAAGAGTGGCTCGTATTGTATCATGTAGCAAAAAGGTAAAGAGTGGCTCGTATTGTATCATGTAGCAAAAAGGTAAAGAGTGGCTCGTATTGTATCATGTAGCAAAAAGGTAAAGAGTGGCTCGTATTGTATCATGTAGCAAAAAGGTAAAGAGTGGCTCTTATTGTATCATGTAGCAAAAAGGTAAAGAGTGGCTCGTATTGTATCATGTAGCAAAAAGGTAAAGAGTGGCTCGTATTGTATCATGTAGCAAAAAGGTAAAGAGTGGCTCGTATTGTATCATGTAGCAAAAAGGTAAAGAGTGGCTCTTATTGTATCATATAGCAAAAAGGTAGTGTAGCTCGTATTGTATCATTTAGCAAAAAGGTAAAGAGTGGCTCGTATTGTATCAGGTAGCAAAAAGGTAAAGAGTGGCTCTTATTGTATCATAAAGCAAAAAGGTAGTATGGCTCGTATTGTATCATATAGCAAACAGGTAAAGTGTGACTCGTATTGTATCATGTAGCAAAAAGGTAATGTGGCGCGTATTGTATCATTTAGCAAAAAAGGTAGTGTGGCTCGTATTGTTTCATATAGCAAAAAGGTAGTGTGGCTCGTATTGTATCACTTAGCAAAAAGGTAGTGTGGCTCGTATTGTATCATGTAGCAAAAAGGTAGTGTGGCTCGTATTGTATCATGTAGCAAAAAGGTAGTGTGGCTCGTATTGTATCATATAGCAAAAAGGTAGTGTGGCTCGTAGTGTATCATGTAGCAAAAAGGTAGTGTGGCTCGTATTGTATCATGTAGCAAAAAGGTAGTGTGGCTCGTATTGTATCATATAGCAAAAAGGTAAAGTGTGGCTCGTATTGTATCATGTAGCAAAAAGGTAAAGTGTGGTTCGTATTGTATCATGTAGCAAAAAGGTAAAGTGTGGTTCGTATTGTATCATGTAGCAAAAAGGTAAAGTGTGGCTCGTATTGCATCATGTAGCAAAAAGGTAAAGTGTGGTTCGTATTGTATCATGTAGCAAAAAGGTAAAGAGTGGCTCGTATTGTATCATGTAGCAAAAAGGTAAAGTGTGGTTCGTATTGTATCATGTAGCAAAAAGGTAAAGAGTGACTCGTATTGTATCATGTAGCAAAAAGGTAGATTGGCTCGTATTGTATCATGTAGCAAAGGAGATTTTAAGTTCACCTTCTCTATGCCACGACATTTGAACGTGAGTGGGGACCACGAGTGATATTATCTGCTTAGACTCAATGAGCCAGGTATGTCTATTCTTCAGGTGAGTTGATTGGTGAAGGTGACCAGTTTGGGAGTGACCCCCACCTTCACTTTTACCTCGATAGCCAGCGAGCTGACGACGCAACCTGGAAAAGAAAACCTTTGGGACAAAACGCGGTCAAAAAATCCAAACAGGAGGAGCATGATTATCATTATGATAACCCAGTACAAATCTGGGGAGGAAAAATGATTAGTCTGGTAAGACTGCTTTCTTAGGACAGTCAGTCCTGACTACAAACAACTGCTGCATTTGCAGAAAGGTTATAAAAACCAAGGTCAGGGCAATTCTAAACAATTACCTTCGGAAGTAGAGTAAACTGAACAGCTTTCCTTTTCCTTGCTGACGGTCACTTGTTTAGTGGGCATGAACGTGCTGCGTCTCTAGTTTACTGCAAGCCACGATACTTCCGCCTTTCGATCCGGCACATCAGTTTCCGGCAAAGATTAATTATTTCAACTAATTTTTGGGGTGTAGTGGCTATTTTGGCCTACCCATTTCGATTTTTAAACTGCCAAGTGTTTTTCAACGTGCGCATTATGAACACGGGAATTGAATTTTGCTGCTAACCGACAGAACTAGACATCACTATCCAGAGACTAGGGACGGGTAAAGCCACGAAGAAACCACGTGTTCGAAGAGAAAAATTCCCACTGCCTGTGGCCTGATTCTGACCCTGACCTTCCTGTCCAGCAGAGTTCGACGTCTAGGGCTGGATCAATGCAACTCATGCAGTTGGCTGGAATGTGTTATCTGTTTAGGGACGCCATCAATGATCATCCGTTCTTTAGTTATTTCCTTGTGAAAATTTGTATAATTAAACTTAAAAAGGGCGCCCGAAGTTCAGCTTGTCCAGGACCATGGGGCCGCCACTGCGCGACGTCTTACTTTACTTTTAGACCAGCAAGTCTCCCAAACTAAACAGCAAGGTCCAAAACATAGAACGCAGTAACACAGGTTACGTTGTGAGAGAGAAAAGAAATAATTACCTCTCACATCAAAAGTCAGACATAGAATTGTTAGCTCATGTTTCATTAATTTGGGAAAGTAATAGCAGCGAGGAAAAAACAAAAGTATAGGAATGACAAAAAGCAATTTTTACAACATGAAAGATATACTGATATCAAAGCAAATAATATCAGTGCTAAAACTATGAATAACAACATGATACATTTGCTCAACATTACTGCATGTTGCAGAAAATAGACGATAAATAAGAAACAGTGTAGAAAAATGAAGCCTCTGAAGTGTGGATCTATAGGAAAATGGGAAGAATTGGGTTGAAGGAAAAGAAGACAAACAATGAAGGTCTGATTCAGCTGAAAATGAAAAAAAGAACTACTTAACACAATTCGGAAAAGGCAACTTACATTTTTTGGACACGTGAAGAAACATAATATCATTCTAAAGGTCAGCTTTCTAAGGGAAAGTACTAGGTAAACGAGCCAGAGGCAGAACAAGACTAAAGTCGATAGAAACCTTAAAAGGGGGACAGGTGAACCAATCTCAACGTGACCAACAAGACAAGAGACATAACAAAATGACAAGCCATGGTAGCCAGTCTTCCATCTGGAGACGGCACCCAAATGAATGAATAAAAGCGAGAAGAATAATAAATTTTCACCTCTGCTAATAGTGTGATCTAGTACAGTGAAACTGTAATACTCCACTCCCTAGCATTAATATTTATAAACTTTAACATATTTTACCTTTGTTATTATTCTCTTGGACAAGAAAAATAGTTCTTAAATGGTATGTAGAGCCAGTCTTAACATATGGATGTGAATCAAGGACAATAGGACAACAGACAAGAAAATCACTGGAGTCTGTAGAAATGTGGTTTTACATAAGAATGTTGAGAATACCATGGACAGCTAATAAGAGTAATGAAAATGTTATTAAAGAGGTCAAAGCTAAATGAGAGCTAATTTCCAATATTAAGAAGAAACAATCATAATTTTTTTTTGGCCATGTAATGAGAAGAGAACAACTGGAATATATTGTAACAACTGGAATTATTGAGGGACAAAGAGATAGAGGGAAGCAAAGAGAAAAAAAAATATACCAGACAGCTTAAGAGAATGGCTTGGCAGAAGGTCAACAACAGAAATAATAAATAACTGTCCAGATCGAAAGTTGTGGAGAGACATGATCACCTACACCAGCAGGCCCAGTACTTGATGATGATGATGATGATTATTATTATTATTATTTTCTAGACAGTAGCATATCTGCACACCACGGGAGCTGTCAGAAACATTTCTGTCAAGGTTTCTTATCGTGACGACAAATAGAAACTTTTCTCATATATATAGATTATTATTATAAAGTCGTTTACGTTATCTCTTTCTTTGCCTTAACAAAAGGTATATGCTGTTTTTAATTCGAACATACATTTTCTTTTTTGTTCAATTTGAACGGTCCCCTGATAAATGTCACATTCTATTATAGCTTCCCAAAAATGTGCAAATGGTGAAGAAATTATTATACCTGTAGTTTGTTTATCGTTTCATTGTCCCTGACATGGTTCCACTTCGTTATAATCAACTACGCAGATTGGGGTTATTCTATGTCAGTTGTATTCGATTCTGAAATATAGGTAGTCAAAAGCGTGAACAACATAGTCTAGAGTCTGAAATATAGGTAGTCAAAAGCGTGAACAACATAGTCTAGAGTCTGAAATATAGGTAGTCAAAAGCGTGAACAACATAGTCTAGAGTCTGAAATATAGGTAGTCAAAAGCGTGAACAACATAGTCTAGAGTCTGAAATATAGGTAGTCAAAAGCGTGAACAACATAGTCTAGAGTCTGAAATATAGGTAGTCAAGAGCGTGAACAACATAGTCTAGAGTCTGAAATATAGGTAGTCAAAAGCGTGAACAACATAGTCTAGAGTCTGAAATATAGGTAGTCAAGAGCGTGAACAACATAGTCTAGAGTCTGAAATATAGGTAGTCAAGAGCGTGAACAACATAGTCTAGAGTCTGAAATATAGGTAGTCAAGAGCGTGAACAACATAGTCTAGAGTCTGAAATATAGGTAGTCAAGAGCGTGAACAACATAGTCTAGAGTCTGAAATATAGGTAGTCAAAAGCGTGAACAACATAGTCTAGAGTCTGAAATATAGGTAGTCAAAAGCGTGAACAACATAGTCTAGAGTCTGAAATATAGGTAGTCAAAAGCGTGAACAACATAGTCTAGAGTCTGAAATATAGGTAGTCAAAAGCGTGAACAACATAGTCTAGAGTCTGAAATATAGGTAGTCAAAAGCGTGAACAACATAGTCTAGAGTCTGAAATATAGGTAGTCAAAAGCGTGAACAACATAGTCTAGAGTCTGAAATATAGGTAGTCAAAAGCGTGAACAACATAGTCTAGAGTCTGAAATATAGGTAGTCAAGAGCGTGAACAACATAGTCTAGAGTCTGAAATATAGGTAGTCAAGAGCGTGAACAACATAGTCTAGAGTCTGAAATATAGGTAGTCAAGAGCGTGAACAACATAGTCTAGAGTCTGAAATATAGGTAGTCAAGAGCGTGAACAACATAGTCTAGAGTCTGAAATATAGGTAGTCAAGAGCGTGAACAACATAGTCTAGAGTCTGAAATATAGGTAGTCAAAAGCGTGAACAACATAGTCTAGAGTCTGAAATATAGGTAGTCAAAAGCGTGAACAACATAGTCTAGAGTCTGAAATATAGGTAGTCAAAAGCGTGAACAACATAGTCTAGAGTCTGAAATATAGGTAGTCAAAAGCGTGAACAACATAGTCTAGAGTCTGAAATATAGGTAGTCAAGAGCGTGAACAACATAGTCTAGAGTCTGAAATATAGGTAGTCAAGAGCGTGAACAACATAGTCTAGAGTCTGAAATATAGGTAGTCAAGAGCGTGAACAACATAGTCTAGAGTCTGAAATATAGGTAGTCAAGAGCGTGAACAACATAGTCTAGAGTCTGAAATATAGGTAGTCAAAAGCGTGAACAACATAGTCTAGAGTCTGAACTGAAATATAGGTAGTCAAGAGCGTGAACAACATAGTCTAGAGTCTGAAATATAGGTAGTCAAAAGCGTGAACAACATAGTCTAGAGTCTGAAATATAGGTAGTCAAGAGCGTGAACAACATAGTCTAGAGTCTGAAATATAGGTAGTCAAAAGCGTGAACAACAGTCTAGAGTCTGAAATATAGGTAGTCAAAAGCGTGAACAACAGTCTAGAGTCTGAAATATAGGTAGTCAAAAGCGTGAACAACATAGTCTAGAGTCTGAAATATAGGTAGTCAAGAGCGTGAACAACATAGTCTAGAGTCTGAAATATAGGTAGTCAAGAGCGTGAACAACATAGTCTAGAGTCTGAAATATAGGTAGTCAAAAGCGTGAACAACATAGTCTAGAGTCTGAAATATAGGTAGTCAAGAGCGTGAACAACATAGTCTAGAGTCTGAAATATAGGTAGTCAAAAGCGTGAACAACATAGTCTAGAGTCTGAAATATAGGTAGTCAAGAGCGTGAACAACATAGTCTAGAGTCTGAAATATAGGTAGTCAAAAGCGTGAACAACATAGTCTAGAGTCTGAAATATAGGTAGTCAAGAGCGTGAACAACATAGTCTAGAGTCTGAAATATAGGTAGTCAAAAGCGTGAACAACAGTCTAGAGTCTGAAATATAGGTAGTCAAGAGCGTGAACAACATAGTCTAGAGTCTGAAATATAGGTAGTCAAGAGCGTGAACAACAGTCTAGAGTCTGAAATATAGGTAGTCAAGAGCGTGAACAACATAGTCTAGAGTCTGAAATATAGGTAGTCAAGAGCGTGAACAACATAGTCTAGAGTCTGAAATATAGGTAGTCAAGAGCGTGAACAACATAGTCTAGAGTCTGAAATATAGGTAGTCAAAAGCGTGAACAACATAGTCTAGAGTCTGAAATATAGGTAGTCAAAAGCGTGAACAACATAGTCTAGAGTCTGAAATATAGGTAGTCAAAAGCGTGAACAACATAGTCTAGAGTCTGAAATATAGGTAGTCAAGAGCGTGAACAACATAGTCTAGAGTCTGAAATATAGGTAGTCAAAAGCGTGAACAACATAGTCTAGAGGTACGACGTTGTCTCAGGACCGGAAGGATTCGGGTTCATAGCCCACGAGAAGTGGTGGTGATTTGTCAAAAATAGGAAAAATTAATCTGTAGTTTCTTTGAGACGTTACCTTCTCATGATCTCTTGGGTGGTGAGATCCAATCTCTAGCCCTCTCTAATAACGGCAATAAACAAGAGGTCAAGACCCTGCCAAGAATATATAGAACAACAACAACTTAAATGGTTTGGCCACCTGGTCAGAATGAATCCTTATCAATCACTATCAAGGGCGTTCTTCTCGAGAATGCATGGGAAAAGACCAAGAGGAAGACCCAGAAGAAGATGGATAGATGCAGTGACAGAGACATGAAACAACAAAGGAAAATCACTAATTCAAACAGTTCGAGCAGCTCAAAAACGACAAATGATATAAACCACGACACCTTTTAGGTATCAGTGAAAAGAGAAAAGAAGAAGAAGAAACAAGAGGTCCCGTGTGCACTCGCGCACGTTAAGGAAAGCCTGGCAGTTAAATCGAAAAGAGTAGGTCATTAAGTTTGACCGCTGCTAGGGCAACATTTTTAGAAAAAAAAACGTACCAACACCATGGATCCCAGACCGCGCTATGGAGTTCATGGGCCAGGATTCTCCTCCATTTTTTTTTTCGAGATTCTTGAGCTATATCGGAGCATGTATAGATTCTTCAATCGCGCATTGATGGCCCTAACAACAGCATGGAATGACGATCTCTTCGATCTGCTGGGCTGGATCGATTACCTACAACCGATCAAGACTTTAGTTCACCCCTACGCGGAGTTCCCCGATAGTAAAATGTGTCATAACATAATTGTTAACGAGGTGGAAGTCGATGTGATTCCCGCAATGAGACTTGGTGACGTAGTGAGAACTTAGCCGTGCACTCAACGATAGAACATGTCCAGCAGGAATCGGGACATCAATAAAGACAATGCACACTGTACTATTTGTGAGATTTACAATTCTACAGCTTAGACTCTTAGCTGTGTCATCTGGACTAACTCACAAAGCAATTTTCTCCGGATTGACAATAACACACTCCGCAGGGAGTTGGGGCACCTACTCAACCTATGTCATGCCAACAGTTTAACTTGGATTTATTTCTCTGAGCACTCGGAAGTTCGTGACAATGAGATAGCCAAGAAGTTGGGAGGAGGAGAGGGGGGAGGGGTTATCATTGCCCAAGAGACCTGCAAAATGAACATGTATGACATGGCGAAGGGTTAAAAGAACAACTCTCACAGGAATGCGATAACGAAGCTGTGGGTAATTTGCATATCAAAGAAATGGCAGCACGCGGTGCCACGAGGGACGAAAATAGAAAATAAGTATCTTCAACGAAAAAGAACGTATGTTCAATCAATTCAGGACAAGAATAATCAGTTAACGAACACTTCGATGGTTGCCGGAACGGGTGGCAGAGCGGATATGGGATATCTCCGACTGATGTGACGTTAGTCTGAACTCACGAATTACAAGATATCCCGTGAGTTTGCGCTAGCAAAGACGTAGACGTGGCGCGGAGAAAGATGAAAGAGTTTGCAGTCTAAGAATGTTCGCTGTTTTACGAGAACTCAATTTAACGTCAGAAATTGTTCTTTGAAGAAGATGATAACGTTCTCTGAAAGAAAGACATTTGAGAGTAACTTTGGTATTTACTTCACTACAAAGGACAAGAGGTAGGGTTCGATCCCAAACAACGACTTCCGGCGACTTTACTTTGGTAATCGTTTAAAAGTATGCATACGGATTATTTTTCTATGTCGATGGTTACACGTGACCTTTATGTGCCTTCTTAATCGTCCATTGACGCACTATAAGGCCCATATCTGGATTCTCGATATCTCGGAATGTTCCCCTCCTTTCCCCAAAAATACACACACTCACACACCCAACAGGAGACCGTGAATTTTTGTATCAACAATTGTCTGACAAAAAATCTTATAACACTTACCTTCAGATTAAATTAGATACGACATGACGAAAAATAACAATTACAGAAGATTTAGAAATATCGAGGCGAACTTTATGTTAGAAGATGGAAGTATAAGATATGAATAGTTGTCATAACATAGGTATTAATGTCATCTAGAACTGTGTCCGGCAGCCTTCTACCACAAACTCCATGTAGCCTTCCAGCACAAACTCCCTGTAGGCTTCAGGACAAACTCCCTGTAGGCTTCAGCACAAACTCCCTGCAGCCTTCCAGCACAAACTCCCTGTAGCCTTCCAGCACAAACTCCCTGTAGGCTTCAGGACAAACTCCCTGTTGGCTTCAGCACAAACTCCCTGCAGCCTTCCAGCACAAACTCCCTGTAGCCTTCCAGCACAAACTCCATGCAGCCTTCCAGCACAAACTCCCTGTAGCCTTCCAGCACAAACTCCATGTAGCCTTCCAGCACAAACTCCCTGTAGCCTTCCAGCACAAACTCCCTGTAGGCTTCAGGACAAACTCCCTGTAGGCTTCAGCACAAACTCCCTGCAGCCTTCAGCACAAACTCCCTGCAGCCTTCCAGCACAAACTCCCTGCAGCCTTCCAGCACAAACTCCATGCAGCCTTCCAGCACAAACTCCCTGCAGTCTTCCAGCACAAACTCCCTGCAGCCTTCTACCACAAACTCCTAGTAGCCTTCAGCACAAACTCCCTGCAGCCTTCTACCACAAACTCCTAGTAGCCTTCAGCACAAACTCCCTGCAGCCTTCTACCACAAACTCCCTGTAGCCTTCAGCACAAACCCCCTGCAGCCTTCAACACAAACTCCCTGTAGCCTTCAGCACAAACTCCGTGTAGCCTTCAACACAAACTCCCTGTAGCCTTCAGCACAAACTCCATGTAGCCTTCAGCACAAACTCCCTGCAGCCTTCTACCACAAACTCCCTGTAGCCTTCTACCACAAACTCCCTGTAGCCTTCTACCACAAACTCCCTGTAGCCTTCAGCACAAACTCCCTGTAGCCTTCTACCAAAGGTAAAGGTAAAGTACGAGACATGAACCGGCGTCTTAGCACGCGAGTTTCCACCCATATGTGCTCGGCCGCCTATTCAGAAATGTTCGGTTATTTCTGTATAGTGTCGTCTCAAGCATCGAAACTCAGATGCGAAGCGACATTCCTCACCTTCCCAGGATAATACCCTGGTACCCATTTCTGCCAACGGCTGGGTCGACCGTGGGGGTAATTTTTTTTAAATTTCCAACCACGAGTACAATTCACACTGCTCCCAGCGGGAATCGAACACGGGTTGTCCGAACGTCGGTAGTCTAGTCGGGTGGTTTTCCCAACTATGCTACCGAGGCCCCCCTTCTACCAAAACTCCATGTAGCCTTCAGCACAAACTCCCTGCAGCCTTCTACCACAAACTCCCTGTAGCCTTCAGCACAAACTCCCTGTAGCCGTCAGCACAAACTCCCTGCAGCCTTCTACCAAAACTCCATGTAGCCTTCAGCACAAACTCCCTGTAGCCTTCAGCACAAACTCCCTGTAGCCGTCAGCACAAACTCCCTGCAGCCTTCTACCAAAACTCCATGTAGCCTTCAGCACAAACTCCCTGTAGCCTTCAGCACAAACTCCCTGCAGCCTTCAGCACAAACTCCATGTAGCCTTCAGCACAAACTCCCTGCAGCCTTCTACCACAAACTCCCTGTAGCCTTCAGCACAAACTCCCTGCAGCCTTCAGCACAAACTCCCTGCAGCCTTCTACCACAAACTCCCTGTAGCCTTCAGCACAAACTCCCTGCAGCCTTCCAGCACAAACTCCCTGCAGCCCTCAGCACAAACTCCATGTAGCCTTCAGCACAAACTCCCTGCAGCCTTCTACCACAAACTCCCTGTAGCCTTCAGCACAAACTCCCTGTAGCCTTCAGCACAAACTCCCTGCAGCCTTCAGCACAAACTCCCTGCAGCCTTCAGCACAAACTCCCTGCAGCCTTCAGCACAAACTCCCTGCAGCCTTCAGCACAAACTCCCTGTAGCCTTCAGCACAAACTCCCTGCAGCCTTCAGCACAAACTCCCTGCAGCCCTCAGCACAAACTCCATGTAGCCTTCAGCACAAACTCCCTGCAGCCTTCTACCACAAACTCCCTGTAGCCTTCAGCACAAACTCCCTGCAGCCTTCAGCACAAACTCCCTGCAGCCTTCAGCACAAACTTCCTTCAGCCTTCAGCACAAACTCCCTGTAGCCTTCAGCACAAACTCCCTGTAGCCTTCAGCACAAACTCCCTGCAGCCTTCCAGCACAAACTCCCTGCAGCCCTCAGCACAAACTCCATGTAGCCTTCAGCAGAAACTCCCTGCAGCCTTCTACCACAAACTCCCTGTAGCCTTCAGCACAAACTCCCTGTAGCCTTCAGCACAAACTCCCTGCAGCCTTCAGCACAAACTCCCTGCAGCCTTCAGCACAAACTCCCTGCAGCCTTCAGCACAAACTCCCTGCAGCCTTCAGCACAAACTCCCTGTAGCCTTCAGCACAAACTCCCTGCAGCCTTCAGCACAAACTCCCTGCAGCCCTCAGCACAAACTCCATGTAGCCTTCAGCACAAACTCCCTGCAGCCTTCTACCACAAACTCCCTGTAGCCTTCAGCACAAACTCCCTGTAGCCTTCAGCACAAACTCCCTGCAGCCTTCAGCACAAACTTCCTTCAGCCTTCAGCACAAACTCCCTGTAGCCTTCAGCACAAACTCCCTGTAGCCTTCACCACAAACTCCCTGCAGCCTTCTACCAAAACTCCATGTAGCCTTCAGCACAAACTCCATGTAGCCTTCAGCACAAACTCCCTGCAGCCTTCAGCACAAACTCCCTGTAGCCTTCAGCACAAACTGCGTAGCGATATTCATCGAACTTCTCGGAGTGTGAACTCTGGACCTCACTTTTAGCTGATGACTGACCGGACCCATATGTAAACCTCGTGTCTGCTTTGGTTGGGAATCAAAACTTTGTGGCATGGTCTGCGGGTGGCCGAGTATATCTCTAAAAAAAACCTTTGCATGTGTGGACAGGGCAACAGAATGCAATCTTCTACAGATGTAACAATTACATGGGAAAAAAATTTAAAAAAATATATTTGTATTTCTGAGACCTTTCTGCATTAACAATTGAGCTGACATGAGACGAAGCATACAGATGACAATATCTAATGATGTTGTGTGACGGAGAATAGAGAACAAGGAGAGGAAATATCAAGACGGCGCGTTTTAATTAACAGTCATTAAGGGACTTCATTGTTATCTCATTTATCAAAAAAGTTATAAAGTCGTCATTAATCCAATCCACGTTTAAGGTTAGCGTATGTGATTTATTGACTACAATTCTAGGGCTGGATCGAATGTTATTCAGCAGAAATTCTGCGTGAGATACAACTCCTTATCAAAGGACACGAACCCTAATTCAGAGTCGTAAAGAATCCAAATTGGGTTAGCTACCCTGTCAAGTGCGATAGTACTTTTCTTTATGTGTACGCAAACAAGAAGATTGCAAACATTACGTAATCAGTGAGAGTTAATATCAGTAATCGTTTAAAAGATTTACTATTTTTTTCACTTTGATACAAGATCCATTTATATGTAAGTTACAGGATCAAGCTGATGCACAGGTGGTTTTTAGTTTAGTTTGTACATCGACTTCATAAAACAAATCCGTCGTTATCAAGGAGTTAAACATGCTGAGACAACTCCGTTTTTCATAACATTAAAAACATTTTAATAACAAGAAGGAAATAAATTAAAACTGATTAAATATTCTTTTTTTTTTTTTTTTTTTTTTTGTTTTTTTTTTGGTTTTGTTTTTTTAAAATACATTTTATTTGGGAAGTCGTAAATGCGGTTAAATATAAGAATTACAAGGAATTAGTGGAAATAATTACGGAAACGCCAATAAACTAAAATCCACAAAATCCGGCTCAAGTGTTTCTTGTGTTGTCTACTATAGCCGCATTTTGCTCTTTGTGGTACACAACATGTTCATGCGTTCTCTTCCAGCAGTAAAATATTACAATGTGATTATTAAGGACATTGTTTCGTTACACGAGTTAAGGTAGTTGTTTTTTTCGGTCTCGATGTTACATTGCGGTGACACTTCAATTTAACTTCCATTAATAATTCTCCCTATTATACTTTAGTCTACTCCCATATTGTCTATTATTGCTTTTAAATTTACAAATATTTTCAATGCAAGTCTATGATCACATCAAACTCGTATTAATGTTCTATTTACTCGTGCCATGCTATTGCTTAATACCTTGACTGTACATCTTTTTTAATCCCGCTTTAAAAATTAATTTTAATCTTTTTTTTTAACTCGCTTTGATGAACCTTTTAGATTCTTGTGTCTAGCTCTTACCAGCCCACTCTTTGTTGTGCCGAATTCACGGACGGTGCAATGCTGCAGAAGTTTCTTTTCTTACTGTGATTTTAGTATATAATCGAATTAATTACATCTAACTACGATAGTAATTAATTAATTTATATATTGTTTTCGCTTTTTTTTTTTGGTCAGTTGGCACTAAACATGGAATATAACACAGGCACTATTGAGTTCAGTGAAGACATTTACTGCGGGGCAACTCCGAGACTAGACAAACAGAAACGATACAGGAACACATTTGATGATTGATCCGCGGCTCGTGAATAATTTCGAAAACATTAGGTAGGCCGAACCAAGAATGTGTTCATATTTTGTTGCCTGGGGTAAGTAAGCAGGTTTCGTTGTAATTTACAAGTTTAGCGTTCCAAATTATTTCTGTTAAATGAGTGATCTTCCCTCACTTACCGGATGTACTTAAATTACATATTACTGGGCATACTCACATACTGGAATTACATATCATTGGGCATACTTGAATTACATATCACTGGGCATACTTGAATTACATATCACTGGGCATACTTGAATTACATATCACTGGGCATACTGGAATTACATATCACTGGGCATACTGGAATTACATATCATTGGGCATACTTGAATTACATATCACTGGGCATACTGGAATTACATATCACTGGGCATACTGGAATTACATATCATTGGGCATACTTGAATTACATATCACTGGGCATACTTGAATTACATATCACTGGGCATACTTGAATTATTAACTATTTCTAGTTTCTATGCATTCAATTTTACTTTAACAACAAGCCTAGGTTTAGGGTTAGTTGTAATGTAGGATATTCCAAACCCTTAACCTAACTCAGGGGTCTTCTAATACCAGATTATAGAGCGACCGAATCAAGTGCAAAGGGACGTTACTCTAAGAAGAAATAATTTGGGACGCTAAACTCGTAAATTACCGGGTTTGCTTCACGTTTAAAGGCGTGGCAGTTCTCATATTTTTTTCTTTCAAATATTATCAACATCACATATTATGAGAGAGGTGGTCGGTACTAAACAGGCCGTCTTACAAAAGTATTGACGTTCTGTGCGCTAGACAAAAAACAATCTCTGGTACCCATTTTTAGAGACTGGTTAAATCCCGAAACCGTGTCGGATTACAAACAAAAATCCGCCTCATCTGTGGTCTGAACCTGGGCCTTTCTTGTTAACAGCAAACTTACTAACCACTCAACAACATAGTGAGGTGATAACTTGGAAGGTCAGGGCATTCGTTATAACACAGATCTATTTAAAATGTATATTTACAAGTTAAGTTACCATTCAATGTTAATATTTATTCTTTAGAACTTCCGGTCAATAAGGTGGATAGGCGGCAGGAACCATTAAAGGCTATGTCTGAAAAGTGTTCCTTGTTGCAGTTTCCTCATATTCCAAGTCCGGCTTGTTGCAGGAGCTACTGAGATAAGTGCTCTGTGCACACTGTAGGCTGTGCGTTTCATCTGTTTTGATCGTGTTTCGATATTCCGATTGTTTACGATGAATGATGATGAACAGATGGCTGTGTTCACTTTCTGTGCGGTTTCGCCTTATGTCTTTTGGCGTGTGCTGAGACTGCCATGATGGGGACTACAGCTACCTTTCTTTGTTTGGGAGATGAAATAGTAATTCAGATGATTCCACTGGCACGGGCGGTTGATCAGTTATGGATTTTAATTCGTTTGCAGTGATACTGGGGCCTTCCACAACCATAACCATGACCATTTATTCTTTAATCACATAAGCTGCATGTGTATGATCGACCAGCCAAAAAGTATTCACTCTTTTGTATTAAAAACAAATAAACGCAAGCACTAGCCAGGGGTTGAAGCTGACACGTGGGAGATATTGATTTATTGTAACAGCGTTATGGGAAGATAACTATTACCAAAATAACCTCAACAGACGTCAACCTCTTTCTGTCTGAACTATTTATATCACAGACTAACACCAATGAAAATGCAGGATAAAAAGATCTTGTCATTTATGGCATTTTAGAGTTTTTAAATTTTGCCTTGATAATGCATTCTGAAAAGCAATCATTTAAAAACAATATTATTTATGTTTATGCGTTATAAGTATATGTAAAGGTATAAATAGCTCCGTCACGTCAAGTGGCGTATAGGGAATATGGTGTTAGTGCCCATAATTTTTATAGACCTTCGGCACATTATTTTTGGGATAATGTGGTCGGTATTACGCCCGTGCCGCTTTACCTTTCCAGAAATCAATCCAGTACCCATTTAATGCTGGGTGAACCCTGAAGCTGTCGATCAGGATCGAACCCGACCTCTTGTTTTTGTAGTCCAGTCCACTAATCAATGAGCTTTCACGGCTCGTGTTATAAACATATGAACTGACGTTTAATATCGCACGCACAGTGGATCAACTCTCCCCGATAACCTTAGTCTTCAGCCTTTAAGAAAGCAGTAGACAATGTCCATTTGTACTTTTGTTTCTGTCTTTGAGTAAAACCCATCATCACTATAATCAGACAATGTCCATTTGTACTTTTGTTTGTGTCTTTGAGTTAAACTCATCATCACTATAATCAGATAATGTCCATTTGTACTTTTGTTTCTGTCTTTGAGTTAAACCCATCATCACTATAATCAGACAATGTCCATATGCACTTTAGTTTGTGTCTTTGAGTTAAACCTTTCATGACTTTACTCAGACAATGTCCATTTGTACTCCGGCCCCTTTCCTAATAACACTGAAAGATCACCGCTCTATAACGAACCTCTGTATGATCTATCAAAAGTGGGATAATCTACTTAACCTTTCAAGCTCTTTGATCATACGATCTTGACTGTGTCCTGGTTCCTGAACGACGGGTAGAAACAACTTCATGACACAAGATGGAGCTGGTCGCATGGTCGGTACTTGTAAGTGCGCGTGCTTTGATTTTTCCCCTACACCTGCGCCGTGGCTGACCCACTCCGTCTTCGGCAGGTTGGATGCACATAACCTAGAACCATCAGTCTGATCTGATGATTAACGGAGCGAACCCCCCCCCCCCCACCCCAACTCTCAACCCATATTGAATAGAAATATTTAAAAAAATTAGTGAAAAGCGGTTTATAAGAAAGTGTTAAATTAAATTCTATATTAAGATATTAAATTCTATATTACGTGTTAAATTAAATTCTATATTAAGATATTAAATTCTATATTACGTGTTAAATTAAATTCTATAAACATAGATCATGCTTTGTAGATTGTTTATATAAAATATGTACCATATTGTCTAATGAAACGAAATAAATAACGATAACTCCAATCAAGAAAATGTTAGATGTCCTGGCCGTAGCGAAACAATATATCTTCTTTCTTTCCACATTTGCCTTTCAGCGTCGCGTCAAGGGTAGTTATAATTTGCGGGATTTTTCTCTTCTGTTCGCCTCTGCTGTTGTTATTTTTCCTAGTGATTCTAATATTCCGTCAATACATTTTTTTTCGTGGTCGACCCTTGGGTCTGGTGTTCTCGCAAAGTTTATTGAAGGCTCGTTATGTTGTGTTTTGATCTTTCTGCCTTCTCACGTGCCAAAACCATTTATCTGTTGTTTCTTTATATATTCTATGACATGGTTTATTCCTAGCTTTTTTCTCAGTTCTTCTTTTCTGATATTGCCACTCAGGCTGCTTCCTGTCATTCGTCAACACATTTAATCTCAGTAGAGGTTATTTTTCTTATTGTCCCCCCCCCCCTTTTTCTTATTGTGGGGGCCTTGGTAGCCTAGTTGGGAAAACCACCCGACTGGACTACCGACGTTCGGACAACCCGTGTTCGATTCCACTGGGAGCAGTGTGAATTGCACTCGTGGTTGGAAAAAGAAAATAGCCCCACGGTCGACCCAGCCGTTGGCAGAAATGGGTACCAGGGTATTACCCTGGGATGGTGAGGAATGTCGCCTCGCATCTGAGTTTCGATGCTTGAGGCAACACTATACAGAAATCTCCGAACATTTTCTGGATAGGCGGCCGAGCACATATGGGTGTAAACTCGCGTGCTAAGACGCCGGTTCAAGTCTCGTACTTTACCTTGACCTTTCTTAATGTTCTTGCATCTGGGGTCCAGGACTGGCACTGGTAGCACAATGTTGGGATGAAACTATACTACTGTATATATTAGCTAGGAAATTAGGTTTCTGTATGAATGTTATTATTTTAGATACACAATCTAAGGGCAGAATCCCCCTACAGAAAAGATCATCTGCTGCATTGCAGGAAGATTGGGGACAATCAAAGGCTAAGGAATGCAAACCTGAATAAAATGCTGGCTGAAATCGGATGCACTCGGCCACTGGCGCAGAACACAGTGCAACGTTTTAACGGGTGTTCAATCAGAGTGGATCTGGCAGACTCTAATTGTGATGTTCTGCCTGTGGGGGCGATCAACACACTTAACCTGACAGCTGACTTCATGTGATAGTCTGGAATCCTACTCTGATTGAGTCCTGATCAAAGAGAGAGAGATACACAATGCTATTTACGCACATTTTTCATGAAGCAAATATACGTACTCTAAACAGCTCTAGATTACATTATGTGCTAGGAAATATATTTATCTATAACACTACAGTCATTATTAACATTGTAATGTCAAATCAATCTAAATATACTATTATATCATTTATTAACGCCACACGGTGGAAACAAGATATATTTCATAAATATTAATGTTGCTAATTCTGTTTTTTAACTTTGTTTTATTTTTTTAGAAATGGACCGTGAAATAGAGCCTGTTTAATTGATCTATAAGCTATTTATTTTATTGAACATATCAAGTCTACTTAAAAATCCATCATTTGACATTATTCGGACTCTTAAAAAATATTTAACAATCAATTAATGTTTGTGTCATCATCGAATAGCTAAGCCATCAATACTCATAAAGCTATCAAGAGTTTTTGAAACATCAGAACTCCAAATTATAATTGATCGTCAAGCTGCCAATACTTGATGAGGAAAATAATCGTCAAGGTATCAAGACTCTCAGCCATAAACAATTTTATCACGGCATAAAAAATCTGTATGACATCAAGACTCATCAAGCCATCATACTCTTTAAATCTATAAAATTATCTCCAAATTACAACTCTTGTCAGTCCATCAAGCAATATTGAATCAATAACACAGACTACCAAATTATCAGAATTCATTGACCCCATCAACACTCCAACTACACACTCAATAAATCATGATGAAGTCGACGAAGTCCACGCCACTGGCTAAACTCAATGCTCTTATTGCCTGTGTAGCACTTATCATCTTTATAGTCGCATTCGCCACTAATTACTGGCTGGAGCAAGACTTCGATTTTCCGGTCAACAAGGGGGGAATACCAACTATTCCGGTACACGCCAGCATTGGACTGTTTACTGCATGCAGTGTGGAATATTACCCAAACAACCAATCTAGCTCAAAGTGCTCTCCTGAAGGAGGTCAGTGTTGTTGCTCGGCTTTGTTGCTTGTTTAAAATGTAACCTTTTCGTCCTCTGCAGATCTTTAACGTGTTTTTTTTCCTGTGGTGCGCTACATCATCATCATCATCGTCATCATCATCATCATCATGTACCACGCTTGCTGGTGTAGGTGAGCATCCCTCTCCACAACTTTCAATCTCGACAGTTATTTATCATTTCTGCTGTTGACCTTCTGCCAAGTCATTCTCTTAAGCTGTCTTGTATCTTGTCTCTTTGCTTCCCTATATCTCTTCGTCTCTCAAATTTTTCAGTTGTCACAATATATTCCATCTGTTCTTTTCTCGTTGCATGACCAAACAATTATGATTGTTTCTTCCTAATATTGGAAATTAGCTGTCTTTTTGCTTTAGCCTCTTTCATAACATTTTCATTGCTCTCTTAGATGTCCATGGTATTCTGAACATTCTTCTGCAAAACCACATTTTCACAGCTTTCAGTGATTTTCTTGTCTGTTGTCCTATATTATCCATGATTCACATCCACATGTTAAGACTGGCTCTATAACATTTAAGAACTCTTTTTCTTGTTTCTATTGTCAAAAATTGATTGCACATTATCTTCCTCATTTTTTTTTAGGAAAACTGCTTTTGCCTGAGCTATTCTGCATCTCACCTTTGTTGTACATCTTCCATCTGCAGTTAACATTGTTTCCAGTTATTTAAATTCATTTACCTGTTTTAATATTGTTCCACGTGTCTTTATTGTGCATTGCGGTGATGTTTTTTTCTTTGTTGATACCATTGATTCTACCTTTTTGCTGTTGTGGTTGAGTCCTTTATTTTTGCTTTCCTTCACTATAATCTCTAACATTTTCACTCTTAGCGATTAAGACTGTATATTGTGCTACGTAATTGTTTATTTAACCTGTTAATTGCAAAATAAACGTATAAATAATTATATATACTTGCATCATCGTCGAATATATACTTGCATCATCGTCGAATATATACTTGCATCATCGTCGACATATCGAAGAAACAATCACCACCACCATGCAGCATAAAAATAAACAAGACAAATCTGAAACAAGTGCAACATTTCAAATACTTGGGTACAATAATAACATCAGATGGGAGATGCACCACAGAAATAAAAAGCAGAATAGCTCAGGCCAAAATAGCATTTCAAAAAATGAAAAATATCTTATGCAACAAATCTATGTCAATAGAAATGAGAAAGAGAGTTCATCGGTGCTATATAGAACCAATTCTGACCTATGGAAGCAAATCATGGACAGTAGACAAACAAATGAAAAGACTATTAGAGGCTACAGAGATGGGATTTCTCAGAAGAATGTTGAAAGTTCCCTGGACAGCTAAAAAGACCAATGAGGAAGTTCTCAAAGAGGCCAACACAAAAAGGGAGCTCTTAAAAAAACATCAGAAAGAAGCAATCAACATTTTTCGGGCACATCATGAGAAGAGGACAGTTGGAATACTTGGTTACAACTGGCAAAATAAAAGGAAAGAGAGATCGCGGGCGACAAAGAGAGAAAATACTGTATAGCTTGGTGTTGTGGCATGGAAAACAGTCAACAACAGAACAGATATGATGCACTGTAGATAGAAGATTGTGGAGGGACATGATCACCTACGCAACCGGTATGGCACATGATGATGATGATCAACGTCAGGTCGCATGTCCTTTGCAGAACGTTGCATACATCACAGCCTGTCTGAACGAACCACTGTCTCTAGCCACATTTTCCACTTCCTCTGTTGTTATGCTAAATACTGTATTATTTATAATATATATTACAATGTAATAATGTAAATTATTGCATTATGTTAAAAGTCGTCGTATAAAATGAAATACGATAGTCTCTTTCTCTAGCCCTGCTATTATATTATGACAAGCTGTTATTTATCAGTGTTGTGCTTTTTTTTAAAATATCGGTTTTAATTTGCCAGCATCACTGGTCATTAATCTTTTTTAAACGTCACCAACTTTATTATTTTCTTTAGATCTTTTACGTCTTATTTTTATGTTGTTCTATTAATAATTTCTCATTTTAAATTTTCTTCACGACCTTGTCAACACAAACACACAAGCGCGCGCGCACAAACACACACACACATACACACACGAGCACAGACATATTATGGTTATGGTTATGGTTATGGTTATGGAAGGCCCTGGTATCACTGCAAACGAATTAAAATCCAACCGCTCGTGCCAGTGGAATCATCCGAATAACTATCTCATTTCCCAAACAAAGAAAGGTAGATGTAGTCCCCATCATAACAGTCTCAGCACATGCCAAAAAGACATGAGGCGAAACCGCACAGACACATACACACACATTACGTATTTTTTAATATCCTGCATTTCTTAATTTAAAGAGTTGCCAAGTAGTTCTTATAGCTTCTTGTTCAAACGTTGACAAATATGGAAACAAATTTGAAGAGTACAATGTTACATTGATGGCCCGTTGTATCATACAGCGTGAATAAGATGAAATCCCTTTAGAGATAACAAACAACAATAATGTCCATTTTGCAACAAATTAATTGTCAAGCACAATGGTTTACTAGGGAGCCGCGATAGCTCAGTGGTTAGTGAACTGGACTACAAAGGACAAGGGGTAGGGTTCGATCCCAACCGACGGCTTCCGGGTTCACCCAGCCTTAAATGGGTACCGGATTTTTTTCTGGGAAAGTAAACCGGCACGGGCGTAATACCGACCACATTACCTCGAAAACCATGTGCCGAAGGTCTGTAAAATTTATGATCACTAACACCATATTTCCTATACGCCGCCACTTGGCGTGATGGGGGTACTTTACTTTTTTTTTTTTTACACCGGTTTACTAAATAACATAAAAACAAATACAACACCTGTTTGTATTATAAAATGATTAGATAATATAACAAATCTATGTCAATATAAATGAGAAAGAGAGTTCATCGGTGCTATATAGAACCAGTTCTGACCTATGGAAACGAATCATAGACAGTATACAAACAAATGAAAAGACGATTAGAGGCCACAGAGATGGGATTTCTCAGAAGAATGTTGAAAGTTCCCTGGACAGCTAAAAAGACCAATGAGGAAGTTCTCAAAGAGGGCAACACAAAAAGGCAGCTCCTAAAAAACATCAGAAAGAAGCAATCAACATTTTTCGGGCGCATCATGAGAAGATGAAGGTTGGAATACTTGGTTACAACTGGCAAAATAAAAGGAAAGAGAGATCGCGGACGACAAAGAGAGAAAATACTGGATAGCTTGGTGTCATGGCATGGAAAGCAGTCAACAACAGAACTGATACGATGCACTGTAGATAGAAGATTGTGGAAGGACATGATCGCCTACGCCAACCGGCATGGTACATGATGATGAATATAATAGCTTACAGAAGATCATTATGGATGCACTATGCCAGGTAGGAGAGAGAGAGAGAGGGGGGGGAGAGCACAAAGACCAAGAGTTATATTAAGTTATCATAGAAAAGCTGGGATTAATATCAGACGATTGCAGTATAAAGAAAAGTTACAGAGTAGGTGAACCAGCAGGGACATACAGCTATATGAATACGATGACAAATAGCTGTGATTTTTATGACGTCATTTTTTCCTAATTCAATTCAAGTACCCCCGTCACGCCAAGTGGCGTATAGGGAATATGGTGTTAGTGACCCTATATTTTACAGACCTTCAGCACGTGATTTTTGGGGTAATGTGGTCGGTATTACACTCGTGCTGCTTTACTTTCCCAGAAAAATCCGGTACCCATTTAAGGCTGGGTGAACCCGAAGCCGTCGGTTGGGATCGAACCCATCCCTAGTCCGTTGTAGTCCAGTTCACTAACCACTGAGCTATCGCGGCTCTTTTTTCCTAATATATTTTTGAAATCCAAATTAATTTCAACACGTTTCATACCTTATTGAACGCTCTAATGCAGTTTTAATTGGTTATAAAATGACATGTTTTTACCAAAATTTAGGTTTGAGTAATATTTTGACCAAATTAGAGGCACGTATGCATTTTTGTGGTATTATTTGGTCATATTTGTCGTCATTTTAGGTAGAATAGAATTTATTGAGATGACCCTCATTAAGCAAAAATAATGTGGCTTTGTTAATGTCGTTGCTAAGAAACACGTACACATGCCTGAAATGTCTACAAAATGTCTAACTCAGACAATGTAATTAACAATAAATTTTTGGATGAAAAATTAATGACCACTTTTAGTTGATTTACATTCAGGAAACATTTATCTTTTATGATTCTAAAAACTGATAAATTAACGTCATTTTATAAGCAAATGTGTAGTTAATTTATATAATATTTCGAATGTATTTTGCATTTTTATGTCATAAATGCAAGCATATTTTGATGATTTGTAGGTCTTATTTATCATTGTTTAGGTGATGAAAATCCGAGCCCTCACAACCTATGACAATGATGGTGTATTTATACATATATTTTTATTCAGAGAAAGTCATGAAATTTGAGATGAGAAGATAGGATACTTTTAGTAGTTTTCCCACAACAAACATAAACAATGAGGTGTAACCGCAGAAGGGTTGGAGGAAGACCTACTCGAAGATGGACACGACAAACATAAACAATGAGGTGTAACCGCAGAAGGGTTGGAGGAAGACCTACTCGAAGATGGACACGACAAACATAAACAATGAGGTGTAACCGCAGAAGGGTTGGAGGAAGACCTACTCGAAGATGGACACGACAAACATAAACAATGAGGTGTAACCACAGAAGGGTTGGAGGAACCTACTCGAAGATGGACACGACAAACGGTACACTTGGCACCATACATGTGTATGTGTGTGTGTGTATGTGTGTGTATGTGTGTATGTGTGTGTATGTGTGTGTATGTGTGTGTGTATGTGTGTATATGTGTGTGTGTGTATGTGTGTGTATGTGTGTGTATGTGTGTGTGTATGTGTGTGTATGTGTGTGTATATGTGTGTGTATGTGTGTGTATATGTGTGTATATGTGTGTGTATATGTGTGTATGTGTGTGTGTATGTGTGTGTGTGTGTGAGTGTGTGTGTGTGAGTGTGAGAGTGAGACCATCAAATGAGAACTTAAAAGACACTTCCTCTCCATTCGATGCTGAAAGACAAAATTGGATCGACAAAAAGAACAAGACAAGACAGATCCATCGATGCTAATAGAAATATACATTTTTGTTTGGAATTTAAAAAAAAATGTTTCTATGAGTTTGTACAAAAACACTTCCACAAGGAAGCCGAAAGAGGAGTATTGAGGTGCCTTCGAGCTTCCACGAAAGTAGTGGTTCATTTCGGGGAAGATCCTCGCATTATGTATTCATTGTTGCTTGCGCCTTTATTATTTTTTGTTTGTTTTTGTCCTTTTCCCTTTTAATTTTTGCTCTTTTTTTCTATTTTGGCGCTGTTTGGTTTTTTTTTTTTTTAAATATTATATTCGTGTAACAAAATGTTGAAATGGAAGAGTTTAAGGAAGCTAATTTAATTGTGTATTATTCTTAGTTTCTTGAATGCAATCAAATATTCATGTTACAAAATGTTGATGACGATTGGTTACTTGGGACTTGGGGGGGGGGGGGGGAGGGGGGGGGGAAGGACGTACTATTTAGATATTAAACTAACTTTAATGAACATTTCCTTTTCTTTTACAAATGTGCAACAGTTTCAGTGAATTAATTTGTCTACTATGGTTATAGTTATGGTTATGATAGGCCCCAGTATCACTGCAACCGAATTAAAATCCATAATTGCTCATAAGGCAAAACCGCAC